>CM068309.1:16429747-16494426 GCA_034768735.1 Schistosoma mekongi | reverse complement strand
CAACTGCCTAAGAAAGATACTGAATGTCCGTTGGCCGGAAACCATCAGCAACAGCTTACTATGGCAGAGGACAAACCAACTTCCAGCCAAAGAGGAAATTAAGAAAAGACGTTGAAAATGGAAAGGACATACATTGCGAAAATCATCAGACTGCATCAAGAGGCAAACATTAATTTGGAATCCTGTTGGGAAACGGAAAAGAGGAAGGCCAAAGAACACGGTGCGGCGAGAATTGGAAGCAGACATTAAAAAGATGAGCAGCAACTGGAAACAATTGTAAAGGTTTGCTCAGGACAGAGTTAAATGGAGAACACTGGTGAGCGACCTATTCTCCTCAGCGAGGAGTAACGGGCATAAGTAAGTAAGTAAGTAAGTAATCAACAGCTACGATTATTGACTTCATCATTATACATTCAGTGAACATCCGCTTCACTTTTCTAACAGTTTGATTAGTGTAGAAAGATCCAATCAGTGAAAAAATTTTGAAGAAATAGTATCCCATTCGTAATAACAAAAATAATTTTCTTTGTATTTACAAATAGATCCCTCTCACGGTCACCAACGTTTACGCCTGAGGCTTATTATGAAATAGACGAACATTGTGTTTATTTGCACGCTGGACTTTTGCAACCCCCATTTTATTCAAACGATGGGGATTTATCTTCAAAATATGGAGGAATTGGCTGGACGTTAGGTCACGAACTTGTGCATGGCATGGTTATCTATGGTACGTTAATCAAATCGATATTGCCTTGAACCTGGACCAACAGATTTTAATTGTAGCAAATACTGTTAGTGTTGTAAAGTAGGCTCTCGGAGGGTTCTTCAAATTTGTCTAAGTTATAATGAAGTCAATCTATCAATTACGGCATGACACATATTTCAAGATGATGTCAAATAGTTTTGCATTTTTATTTGAAATGTTGTGACAAGTATATATGTGAGTAGACTGTCTATAATGTATTAGCTGGGGGGTGGACAGGGGCGGAATACTGACCACTTTGTAATTCGATGACAGCTTCTTATTACACTATCTAACTTTGTGAAACGAACCAATTATTTTGATTATTTAATAGTCGGCAGTATGTTAGGGCATAGCTTGATCTAGTTTTTGCCCTATTTCGTATTTTCACAGGGACGACGCTTCATGATCGATACGATTCCAGATAAATCGGTTTAGCAATTTGGGCTATTTGAATAATGACTGACCAGCTGTAGTATTGGCATGTTAACGTGAATTAGTTACTGCTTTATATACACCACTGACTGTAGGTGAACTCTTAAATTTACCCTAAAAATAATCTTGATATTGTAAAGAATATTCAGTTAATTTTTCCATATTTTAAGGTGCATTTTATGATTCAAATGGAGATAAAATACCCATACTGGATTTGGTAACTATGCCAAGTACATTCTATGGGGATTCCTTATGTATGAGACACCAATATAGTGCATATGAATATACAGGTAATAAAGTAAGTTAACTCCAATCATTTCTATAATCATACAAATACTTGCTAACATTTGCGTAAATTTATCTACGTACATATACTTACATTTTGGTAATGTTTGGTGTTATTAACTTTTCATGAATTGTGTTTTACTTGTAGAGTAAGTGGGTACTTCCGAGCATCATAGCACATATTACCTCTAGTTTTACTTTACAACACCTGGCGATTGTAATGATCGAAAATGTGTAATACCAACTCCAGACTAGTTGATATGTACATCATACAGACCGAAGATATTGAATTCATCTGTCAGCATTTCTGTGTGATTGGTGTTGTCCTAAATGAAATAACAGAAACGGAAAAGTGAAATATCCTAAACACACATAGAAAATATTGTCTTTCCACTGAATGTTTTCCACTTTCTCTAACCAACTTAGATTACAATTTGGCAAATAATTGTCTATTAGCATTTGAATTGTGAAGAAATGAGAAAATTGAAGAGTTCAGCCAGCCACACAATTTTTAGGTGTAGATCCAAATTTGCTTACCAACAACCTAACAAAATGATTCAGTATCATTAATTTTTGCGTTAAACCTGATGGTGAACAGGCGTATTAAATAAAATCATTCCATCACTATCAATAATGACATGACTGAAGGACAAGGCATTTTTCAAAATAATTTATAGCGAACAACTGAATGTTGATTGAATATTATCGTGACTTACTACAAGATTATACAGGATTTCTTCTGTGTGATTTCATAGAGATCGGATCATGAGATTTGGTCTGTTAGTTTTGTACAGGATTAAGTCAAATATGTAAAATGTCATACTTCTTTGAAATTAATCAAATAAACTCTATTTTCACCGAAGTACGTTTCATTAGGACTGTTAGCCTCCATTGTAATTTCATTTCATTTCATTCTCCTGTTTTCTCCGTTCACACAAAACAGATGAACCGATTACTTCTACCATAAACGAAGTAAATTCACTTCACATTTCATCGTGAACATCTTTGTAGAATATTTTAAACCAATTATATCTCTCTTGGTCCATGTCCTTATGTCACACGTCGGAAACATGACAGCTGAACTGATTATGAATGCCCTTTATTCTTAAGTGATATATATACATATAAATATACATATAAATGGAATGATAGGTAGATAGATAGATAGATTATGTTCTCATAGAGTGCGACAAGAATTTTGGCACAAACAATTTTTTCGACCGATTTATCATTGTACGAAATGACGTAATATTAACCAACAAACACGTGAACAATAATCAGTTATCATTCCTAAATATTCTTCTAAGTCGAACTAGTGACGACTACGCAGAAAATCTATCAGAAGGGAATCAAAGTGAACTGGTACTTATTCTAGTCTACACACTTTCTGTATGTTTCAACCCCAACAAAATCTAGAAGGGCCTCTTCAATGGAATTTAACAAATCTAGGCAGCACATATGATTTCAGGAAATATGAAACAAATGAATGGAACACCGATTGCAAATTGACATCGTTGTAAACATCAGTCAGTATAAAACCCTTGATTAGTTCTGTCTTCATGAGAAATGTTTTCATTACGTTAGCATACAGAGTGGTATCCAATTGACTTATTTGGAAATTGAGGTCAACATTTGTTGTTGAAAATATCATATCATGCTGCTGGATTAACAACCATCAGAAAGTTGTATCCCACTGTTCCACATATATCTAAAATCTGCATGAATGACTACATTTCATACCATTACATTTTAACAAATTCACATGGATGTGTGTACATATATGTATACCAAAGTAAACGAATAGTGCAAACCAGGATGGTGGAATCTGTGTCCAAGTTTGTACGAAACCAAATATTATCAGGTGGTTTGACAGAGTTAGGGATTACAGAAGCTCTCTGAACTAAAAACGAAATACATGATTGAGACTGGGCACACAATTCGACGTACCAACTTCTGTTAATGCTTTGAATAGGAGTAAGCATATTCTTAAATTTATAAAGGCCCTGATCATTAGATAAAGTCACTTATGTGTATGTAAATACAGATTTTCAAAACGTTGAATCTCTCGTCCTCTCTCTACCACACCCCTGGTAATCATTAGTTAACTTTGGTGATGCAATGATTTCTCATCCTATCCATTCTTCATCTCAGTCTTCACATTTTATTCTCTCTATCTAAACAATCCACCCTTTTACCAACTCGACCTTCAATAGTTTTACAGATTTTATCTATTTGTACATACCATGCATGACCAGTATATACGTGACCAGATTGTTTGAAAAGTAATGGCCGAATACATCACAATTTCCAATTCGAATTCGTCTCCACCATACACTATAAAACTGGCTGAACATTTTAAACAAAAGATAATACAGTCCATGTACTAAATATCTTCTCTTTAATTCAACATTTTAACGTTGATTTAGAGCTCTAAAAGTGACACGCTGGAAGAAATTATCTCAGACAATGTTGGGTTGAAGTTGGTATACAATGTAAGTGAATTTAGATGAATAATACCAATTTGTTTGCCATATTCAAACACTGCAGCAACACAACTACATTGTAATTATCATTGTGTATCCTGGACACTGACTACAAGTAAAATATCAAATATCTGTGCAGTTCGACGAATAAGTAACATTATTGATCATATGTGGTTTGTAATATCAGTAGATGGATTTGTTTTCAGTCAGTAAAACACGAACATCATCTAAAGCAATAATGAATATAATGGGAACCACAAGTAAGCATACAAGGATGTAGAATGCAAGAGAAATTATCTACTAATTGTCATATAAGATTATGGATATCCTTAGTGTGAACAACGTAGATTGGTGAATTAGCCTACTAGTATTATTTAGACAAGTATACACTTGTTTCAATCCATTTTATTGATGGCCATGTTACTCAGTACCTATAATCAACAATCCATTTAATGCAGTAAAGCTAAATTGTAAAGCCGTTTTCAATGAATGGCTTAGTGGAATAGACGAGTAACTGATTTCACAGATTATTTTTCAATTACATAAAATACATTGTATATGGAATGTTGAGTAGATGACTATCGATTTGGAGTTCTAGTAGGAATTACACATTGAAATTAAGAGAAGTTCTAACTGGCGTCTTGGAATGAGATAGTGGTGAGTAAAGACATGTAGGGAAATTACTCCGTATGCTTATTACTGCCAACTGAATCATGCAAATCCATGCAATCTTTACATATCTAACACATTTTTAACCCCTACATAGTACCACGACTACTCGCAAATACATCAAAACATTCATCATACTCTGTAAGATACTTTGTTTTCTCCGTTTTTCTCAGACATACAGACGAATGTTGGAGAAGTCTGCTATCAATGTTAGTCATGATTACAACTCTAATCTTGCCTCTGATCGAACTTTCTTTCTGACAGTCGCACAAGTAAGTTAACTATTTCACATAATCGTAATGATTGTGCCACACTCAATAATTCATAATACACTACACTGTAATCGTGAACACACTTCATACTCTTTGTCAAAATGAAACAACAGTTCTGTATTTCGTATTATTGTTCCCACTTATTGAATTTATCATATCAATTATGTGAATACACTTTCAAATCAATTAAATTACAGTTTGTATATTCAATGAGTACATACAAATCGTGCAAATCATTCATACAATTATCCTGTGTGGTAATACTTAATTGAAGACATTCTATTCAACAAAGTAGTTTAAACTTGATTTCTTGTCAAATCAGTTAAGCAGTGAACATAATTGTCAACATCTCTTCAATGTAAAATGATTCTTGTTGGCACGAATCGCCAACTCATTTCAATTTTACTATATTTATATGGGAACATTGAAGTTAATCCAAAACGTTGTAATAATGCATCATGTGAGAATGAGGTTACATCGGGTATCGTTAAAAGTGCATCTGTCTTTTATCGATCATTTGATAGATCACATCTACAAAGTACCCACTGATATATGTGAATAAATAGACTTCGTTTATTTGACTAGATACATTAGTTAATCAACAGGGAATAATCAAACAATGTAAATTGCACAATAGAAATCCAAAAGAAGAGAAAATAGATTTCTTCTGAATCGGTCTTTCACTAGTTATTTGTGAATATAAAGTGAAGAGATTACATAGCAATCCTGGTGGGATGGAAGGTGAACACTGCTCAGGAATCCCACACTTGACAATACATCTGTCTAGTGTTCTCCAATTTTCAATGGTACCTAATAGAAATCAATCTATGACAAACAACTGAACTAAATATCAATCTCCACAGTGCCACCTCAACTCAGTTGGTTAAATGTTTTAATAATAAGTCACACTTTAATACCAGATAATTAAAGGTAAGTAGTATGTTACAGGTTTGCATACATAACAGAAACAGGCGAGTTTTAAGAAAGAAGCTAATAACATTGGCGAAGGAGGGGATGATAGTCATTTGTAAACCAGAAATTAAGCTAGGTGAGCAGACGAGAATTAATATGGTGTAAGTAAACATATATGATAACTTTGAGAAATCAGGAGAGAATCGACAAAGATATTTAGAAAGTTCCAGTTTACTCTGCCTCTATCTATATAGCCAATGTCAATATCTACGATAGACTCGATGGTTGTACAAACGTGTTCTGAGTACAAGGAAGTGGATTGTGGATATTCATTCTAATAACCTTAGTCGTTTGTATAATATTAACCTGTTTGCTATATGGAATAATTGGAAAAGTTTAGAGGATGTTTTGATAAGATTTATTCAAGCTATTTCAATGTCCTATGGGAGTATGGTTTGCCAGATCCGAACAACTGAATTATCTGTTATTCAACCAGGTTGAATGGTGTTTGGCTAATCAACGACGGACTTCCTTGATTATGCCCCCTACCACCCATATAATTTGCTAGACAAGATCAGTTGGATTGATGATAGCAAACAGATGAGTGGAATCCACATTGTCTGTCTGTAGTCGTTGTGAAAATCAAAGGTCGACAATAAAATGTCACAATTAGTTTATTCGTCCTGATGTTTGCTTCCCAGTATTTTCATTCACTTGTGAGGTTATTTTTGAACTGTCGTTTATGGATTATTTACTTCTCCGAAGCATTTGCCAGCTCCCGATTTATTTCATCTAATGCACGTTTTGATTGATATATATTCAGCAGGAATTACATTACTACTAAACTGATGATGAATGTAGATTAGATCGGAACATATAATTCGAGTACAATCTGTTGAGAGTTTGACTGATTATTTTGTATATAACAGGAGTGGAGCTAATTTCTTCGTCCGGTAGTTATTCCACCGGATTTAATCACCAAATTTTGCAACATCGATGTTCACCAATATGACTGATTGATTATTATCATAAGCAAGAAGTGACATTATATCTCATGTATGTAACATGCAATATAATAAACACATCATACATGCGAATATAATCATGTCCCTCTAGGCTGTCATATTAATAGTAGACCATTTCTTAATTTTTCTTTTTTCTTTGATATTCAAGAGTTTCTGCGGGCACCATGATGCACATGAAATACAGATTCATTCAGAAACCGTTCCACACGTTATAGAAAAATACAGGTAAGTATTCCCCACAACTCAAATTATTTCTAGAACACATAAACAACACTTGTGTTTTACTGTAAATGATCGTTGTTTACATGTTTGATCCAGACATATTCTGTGATCAGTGTTTCGTACTATGCAAAATCAGATTAATAGAAGATTATAACAGAGGTTTCACTTCGGACATTGAAATCTAAACACATGTATACTGTTTTCTACTGGAGATCAATACTGTCAACATCAAACTCATTTCCTAAATTATACAATAGATTAGTACTATGACACTTTACTGTGACAGATATAAATTCTTCATTCCTACTGAGAGTTGTGTATTCACCTCCATGTTTATCTGAACGAAAGTCTCCTCCACATTCAGTTACAATGTTAATGGGACAGTTTTATTTTTGATCTTAATAAAAATCACAAATTTGAGAATTCATAAAATACTTTTACTTACTCATTGTCTTATTTAAGAGTGATTGGAATGATGTCCAACAGTGAAGAATTTTCAACAGCATATAGTTGTCCTGTTGGTTCACCAATGAATCCAGTTAAGAAATGCAAATTATGGTAAATGAAATTAATGTCCCTCTCCTCCTCCCCCACCACCAACTTCAAAACTCGTTGTATTCGGCATGCGATATATTTTATTTACAAAACTGTTACATTTGAGTGATAATTATTTTGTACTTTGTTAATTAACACGTTAAATACAAACGTCTCTAGATTCCATGTAGTTCGATAGTTTTCACTGTTTTCTATAAAGTAATTATTAAAATTAAATATGCCAACTGCCTTTGATATGTACATTGTCCACATACGTCATTACGTCATTGTCCACGTTGTTTTCAATTGACTTCCAGTGAGTATTATTACAGAATAATCACTAATGATTTCTGTAGAATTTTATGTACTAAAACATATGATCATAACACATTTCCAAAATCAAGAAAGCATTTTCATGTAGATGTTCAATAATATAAATTCAACTGTCGAATAGTCTGAGTGGGTAACCTAACAATGTGTAAACAGGAAATTACTGAGAAGATTACTAATGGATCAATCATGTTCATATACAAGAATGGAATCTGGCATTCGAATGATGGTCAGAGTTGGATGTTTCAAAGTAATCTGTATGAAAGAGATTGTTTCATTAAACAAACAATTCATGATATTGTAGCTTTAAGGAATAATAAGTTAGGTAATCCACGTGATGGATTCGTTTGCATCAAATACAACAGTTGTGGTTGTTCAAAATATATACAGATTATGCATGCCTATATTCTTAGTATAAATTTGACAATGACATGGCACTCCCTGATCTTCACTGCTACCCAACGAATATCAATCTTTTACAAATACAAACAACCAAACTTAATATCTAACACTATCGAACCATCTGAATTAAACAATACTAACCAAATTATGTTATGATCATTTATGAAGTGATATCATGCATATTTGTTCTATATCTCTTGACCTAATCACATATACAAAATTTCTATTGTCTGTAATAAAACTTTTAAATTCAATGACTACATTCATATAAAAACAAAATATCTAATTGAATAAGTTGAATAGTAATGAGAAGAGAAATTGTGGAATGTTGTTTAATTAAAGTAAACAGTACAACTATTATGAACATTTTTCGTCTGATACTGTTGTGTATTTAAATGGTGTGCATTAATTCAATAATCAAGGTATAGATCTACATGCTGATATTGGCATATCTGTAAAGTTTATCTTTCATATTGTAAATATTGTTTAAAGTCGGTTAGTTCTTGTGAAATATTTTGGCTTGCTAAACAGAATAACTAGTTATATAATTAGTCGACATTGATGCTAAATAATTTAGTTCTTGTAAATACCACTAGCTAAAGTCGTTGGGATGAGTGATGAGAGTGGGTCAACATTTCCTCTATGTAAGCATCGTAGATAACCATTTCTGCTTTGACTACAATCAAATCAATTATTTTAACACCAACTCTAGTCTTCTGCCTTTATGACTTCTGGCTGTACTACTGACAAATTCTACACACGGCTTGGTCGAAGTAACTTTTCTTGATTAGTTAGTGAATTGTCCTATAACAATATGCTGAAAGACTGGTTGGCAAATGAAATGTCAGCAGTGAGTGATGTTATAGGTCAATAAACCATTGAGTTGGATTTTCCAAACATCAACTAATTCTCCATAAGCTACCACAATAAATTCAAATAACTTCGGTAACTTTGATGAGAACTCAGTGTATGTACTAGTTGGCACTAGAGATCAAACTACTAGAATCCACTACACGAAGATATGTTGCTTTGAATGAAAGCCCTATGAGAATAAGCCTTATGTGCAGTCGCTGACCTTCACAATATACTACGTCTAATATCATTTCGCTTACATTTGTTTGCACAAATCTATCAATGTAATGTAAAAGTGGACCACATCAATCATATTTAGTACATAGTAAGATCGTGGGGTATTTAGTAAAACAAGTTGATGTGTATATTGACGTTTATAATTCTCAAAATCAAAGAAAAATATGAAGACCAATAAGCATGTTGGACTGGGAATTGGAGACAAACATGAATTGAATAAATACCATATGAAGAGAACTATAAATGGGAGTCTAGAAGTGTTGATTGAGAAATTCTGGTTGACTGCCTCTACTCCACGAGCGACAACAGACAGTGACTGATTGAATGATTGTATTGGCTTTGCAAAATAACTTCTACGCAATGTTTGAAACGTACATCAAGTTGATATTAACCAGTAAATACAATCGACAATAGAACAAATATAATAGAATTATTCCACATCCATCACACGTCGTTTCATTTGCAGAGAATGTTCATGTTATTTTACTACTAATTGATGAAGAGATTGGACAGAATTCTTTTCCAGTGTTTTCTGGTCTATACTGATTGTTTGTTATGAAAATGGAATTGGGCTTCTTTAAACAGTAATCTTCCATTTCGAGGATTCCATTCTTTATGCATTTCACTGTTTGATCTTCTTAAGTATTCACAAAGTCAGCCTATAAATAATCAACTGTATAGAAGGTTCCACTAATTTTCGTATTGATTGATTTTGATTTACCTGCCTCTCAGTCAACCCCAACCTTGGTCACGACTCATTTTAATTGTTTACATACGTAAACTTGACCCACACATCAGATTTTAAGACTTATGCTACCTTCTGATTGCTTGAAAATTAATACGAGAAGACAGAGTTCAAATCCGATACTCCAAATTTCCCCAACCTTCACACCAACTATCTACTTGAATTTACCTGGATACTTCTCCCTGTCTCTTGCATCGTGCAAACATTTCGTGGGCCTATATTAGTTGTTGTTGTGGTTATCAGGAAGAGGTGTCGGCCTCGTGGCTTCAGAATAAACTCGGCTTTTACCGTTAGGCTTCATAATTCTTCGAAATGAACACTTTCCAACTCTTTGTATTCAGAAGAGGTTAACACAACCCAATCTCTCTATCTTGCTTTTGACAAAATCCAGTTCGATATTACTCTCATCTTCTTTCATCTTTTCACGCTTACATGAAACTCATCACCTTGTTTCAACAGAATTACCATTCTAATACTTTGTTAACCCTATGATTAATTTATACGTGACTTATCACAAGCAATTCTTTACCATTTGATTTTTTGAATTTTATCTCTCACGTTCATCTGTTCAAGTTGGGAACATACTTATTTTTTACCATCATGTATATGAGAGTATTTTTTTATCGCTTATCTATAAGATTTCGCCGATTGCTTTACTGCATATATGTCGACAGATGGAAACTTTCCAACTCCCAGGGCACAGTTTAAATGTTTTTTCTGGTTTGTGTTATGTTGGCAAGGTTGCTTTTTTACTGGATGGGGTTGGAAACTCCATGCCCAACCCTTCTCCTATATTCAGGTTTTGGACCAGCATTAACCATAAAGAGATTTCAGGCGGTGTTCCAAAATACTCATACCTACTCAAAGTGCTTTTTTCTTTAAATTAAAAGTAAAACTAAACGGAATAACAGAATCATGTTAATGATAGAAGAAGAACCAAATGACTTGGCTAACTCAGACTTTATCAAGACAGACACCCTGATAGGTCGATTCAGTGACTGCTACTCTATAGGCACTAGTGTTAATAGATCTAACAATCAAGTGACAGAATCAATAACTATGAAATCAGTTCAAGTGACGGTGAAAAGAACCTTCTATTGTCTTTGCAGTCTCAAATCAATTCAGTCACTTTGTCCTGATGGATTACATCATTAACCGTTATTATCCCTAGCGGAGGTCATTTCGAAGCGATTTACAGAGTTGTTTACTGTGTCCCTGTGGAAGTTGGACTAACGTCGACTAATAGCTCAACTCAACTGTATTCGATTAGGATGGTGTAAATGCATATTTAACTCAGATACAATGTATGATTATTCCGTAGGCTGTCCCATCCAAACTATGGTGGTAAATCTTTCCTGATTTTTATGTGTGTAGCAGCAAACAGATCTTAAAACGAATAGTTACGTAGGCATTTATTATTGACATTAATCGTGTTTGTTTAAGTGAGCACTACTAATTGCAGGTGTTTGTTTACACAGTCACTAGGTCGAAACTATTTACATTCTACTTACGTTTAAATGCATCTTTACACTTATTTATCTCTGTCTGCTTGTCTTTCGTGGGTTTCATCGTTAGAGGTATTCCGGAAAAACAACCCACTCAATAAAAACCTTTGCAGACCTTATGTAACAAGCGGGGTTATGTATGGGTAAAATCTTCGAAAATGAAAGTGGAAAACAGGCGTCTTGATTACACTCCTTCCAATTATATCTGATTCTGTGTACGCATATGATTTTGAATCCTTTTAGATAATTGATTTTTATCCATACTACTTTATACATTATTCAGTAGTTAATATTATACATCACAGTTTTCAACTAAGCTAGATTTCCCAATGTGATGCTCGTTTTGCACCATTTCGAATGTGGACGTTGTGGGTGTGCTGAGGATGGGAATTCGAACCCAACCCCCCCATCCCACCACCACCCCCACCCAAATAATTACTCGGTAATCAAATATAAGTCTTCGTATTCAGTCATTTTGTATGTTATAATTTTTTTAATTTTGATAACAACTAACTATCTTGATGTGAGTTGCTACCTTCATAAATATCTACAAATCACTTCAAATGTATATTCTATATCAGTTAAGTGGTGTTAATGAATTCAATGTGAAAGAGAGTAGGCATTTGACCCCTAACCACACAACTCTCATCGTCATCATCATCGGCTCCATTTCACCAATCGATATTATGTAATCAAGAATATGCTAATCCATTCACTCAACATTTGTATAATTTCAGAAACTATAATTACCTCATTCACCTTCATGTCTTAATTGCTTTTATAAATAGTGCAAATCTATACATAAATAACTGCAGAGCTTTGATGAAAAACCAATTAAATGAAGTTTTAGTGTGGATTGTTATCTTCATCTAAATCTAAAAATTACTCCAATACAAAATCTATAACAATTAACAAGTGTTAATGAATTCAATGTGATTCTGTAGTCAAGTTGTATTATAATCATCACCCATGTTAACTCTTGTTGACGATCCCTCTTCACTGAGATCACTGTAATTTCAATGATACACCAACAAATAATTAGCCTAATTAATGGAGAGTGATTCGTGATCCTTATTACTGACTGGTTAACATTAACCTCGTACCTCGTCTACTGGTCAACAGGCCTACAAAGTCACCACAGCAGAGAAAATAACAGATGAACACTCAACAAAGTCATAACTAGTGGCTCCGTAGAGGTCATGGTGACAACAGTGTTTGGTTTATGAGAAGTCATTTTCTATACTCTAAGTGTATTTTATGCTGACTAGTAGATTCTATGTCATTACTCTACATGACTTATTTCTACTATACGGACGGGATTCATGCTTAGTGATTTGAATACCACCACATAAAGTGTTCTGCTTTTCTCAGTGCTTTTCAATATATTTATTTGAGAATTTTCACACAGATATCCGAAAGTCGTTTATTTTGATCAGACTTGAAATCAAGCATTTACAAATTTTGAGTAACGACCAACCTCAATGTTCTAAGCACGGCGAAATTAAATGTTGTCTGGATGAACTTACTCCATGACACATATGTAAAATGAACTGCTGCAAACGTGTTATGTCTATAGACTGATCTACCTTTATTTTGTATAGAGTTTCCTGTTGCAGCCAATTTTCTGTTAATCACTAAACCACCTTTGTTGTTAACTTTGATGACTATCTACACATTAGTAATATCATATCCTTATGTTAAAATTTAACTAAATACCTGAGATATTGAAAATCATTTCGTCAATTACTCTGAATATAATAAATAGTCAGTTGGTTTGTATCATTTTGCCTACTGTCTACTTAATGAAAATTAGTACAGGTCTTTCATATTAGATCACATAATAACCTCCCTCTATCTTTTATCAATTTCATTTATAAAAATAAACTTGTCATTATAATTATTATTCATTATTAAATCCAAATTACATCCAACATTTCACTTTCAAAATACATCATTCAATTATTATTATTATTATTACTATTTCCTTTGCTCCTATTGAGCTCGTTAGATAGGTGGTTCGATGAGAAGTCTATCAAGACGGATTCGAGAACATCATCCAGCATGATTAAATAGGTGTGGAATTAGATCAGTGAGAAACCCAATTACTAAAAATCATGCAGATAAAGACCACTCGATCAAAATACATTCTTTGCTTAGTCTCATTTATAAAATCAACAAAAGCATATCTAGGACAGTGGCCACCCGTCTTCTCTCAATTGCTAACTCAAGCTCTGGCTTTACACCTACTGACGCCACAAATATGTTTCCCAATGAAAATGATCAACCACTACTGTCAACTTGATTCTAAACATCAATGAAAAGAAGAGACATTCTTCAAATACAATCACTAATATACCTCATTATCCATTCCGTAGCACTGTCACATTCGCATGTTTCTGTACATTTCGGTCTATGAGTAATAGTTAACTTTAGCATGTTACGAAACCTTGTCGAATTTAATAGTCTTTATTAACTTCGATGAATATTTGACGATACTCAACTACATGTTTAATTTCACATGAATAATGTTTCTTTTATTGTTGCTATGTCCATTCACTGATTATCATTAACGCATACTAGTCATTATTAATGTAATGAGAATACACATATTCGCAACTGTACAGATTTATGAATGAATTCGACTAGAAACGAATGTAGAAATACACATATTCGCAACTGTACAGATTTATGAATGAATTCGACTAGAAACGACTCTTCACTGAAACATATTCTTATTTCTATGTTTTGTATTCATATGAAAATAGTCTTAGTATTCAAAGACTTATCACAGACAAAAGGGGTTTCTAAATGTTATTAGGCTATGATGTATAAACCCAGTAAGTTTTCTATCATATTACATGAATTTACAAACTAAGTTATTAAATAACTGAATCCGCCTAATGAGTTTGATTGAAAAATGATGACGGTAAATATTTGGCGTATTGTATATCATAATGCGATATTCCTTGTTGAATAGCCTAATGCGTTTAAGGTAGTCTTTTACACCATAACATAAATTGGTCTAATTCTCGAATAGGATGATGAACTGCATGTTTTGTACGTATACTGAATGCAGCTACTTTTACTAGCAAACACGACATCATGTTAAATTGGTTGGAGTAGCTTCATTGACTTCAGACATTACAAAATACATGCATAGATATGTACTGGAAAGTAATAATCCTAGTTGTTTACTACGTACGCGAATCTACGTTTTAATATTCACAGAAAACTGTCAGTATATTCTGAAATTAATTAGGTCTCCTGTTTGATTCAGTCCTCACAATTTCATTCAGATCATATGTGTGGATTTCAGAGTGGTCATCTACATTTCGATCCATCATTTGATCATACGAATTGAAACTTAATCCACATAACTGATCAAACTTTAATTCTTCACTCTCTCAATATTAATAAATGATCATTTGAATCAGGAATCTTAACTGATGTTGACATTCCCTATAATCCCACACCATTTTTCATGGACAGTAATTATTTCGTGAATATTTTCATGCAAATCGGGATGTCACATTCACTCAGTGAATTCAATGTAAATAATTTCAAAATATCACAATCAGTTTTAATGTGACCATTGATGTTCATCATTATGGTGAGAAATAATGAATCAACTTATCTACTTCTACTTTATTTTGATTCACTTGTGTACATACACAGTTTATTCTTTATAAGAAGAAATCATTTCCTAAGTGAAAGGAATGATTTATTTAACTGTTACAACTAAACTGTTATGACGTCAAAACTCAATTATCCCTGATTACGTATGACCAAGTAGTCGATATGAACTTGTGCTGACAAAGTTTTAATAACAAGAGCCAATAAATGGGTAGCTGGTCGCTACACGCCTCTTAGACGGCCATTCAATCCTAGGCTGAGAACAACAAGAACGCAAGCCGATGAATCAACTGTATAAATCCTGTTATATTTCAAGCATTTCTTTAAATATACATAAACCAGACTACACAGATAGCCAATTAGAAAATTAATATCCATGCAAGACAAGGGAGATAGTTGTAGCGAATTGAAATAATGTATACACAATAAATTAACTGTAGTTAACAAAGGCGTGTTATTAAAACCAATGTAAGCTGAATTCAGTTATTTATCGTTTCTGAAAAAAATAACATAAATCTGCTATACGTGATAATTTCCGTTTATACTGATTATAATATGACAATCGCATTTTGATGACTACTTCTGTAATTCTTCGTTGTATAATCCTATTTTGAGTCGGGTATATGGTTTGTCATATGAAATGTGATACTTTGTTTAAGACATTTTAACACAACATTTTGTAGGCCTACATTAAAACGCTCGAAATGTCATACTTCATGTACAGGACGGGATTAGAAATTCATATCTTGTTGATATTTCATACGGTTGACGGATATGCTAACTTCCGTTGAAACCATTGATATCAAAGTCATGATTTCAACATTACGTATATTTGAACAGTTGTATGAATTCCAAGACAAATTATTCACCATTGGCTTTTGAATCATAGGTAAGTGGCCTTGAGTTATGTTGCAATGAAGGGTTTTTCATAACTTTCATCAATATATTTAAATGCGTGCTAAAAAGAACAGTGATACAAAACAACAAACTCTAACCCAATTACACTTGACGGAGAAATTCTGGAAGACGTTGAAACCTTTACATATTTGGGCAGCATCATCGACAAACACGGAGGGTCTGATTCGGATGTGAAGGCGCGGATTGGTAAGGCACGGGCAGCATTTTTACAGCTGAAAAACATCTGGAACTCAAACCAACTGTCAGTCAATATAAAAGTCAAAATTTTCAACACAAATGTGAAGACAGTCCTGTTGTATGGAGCTGAAACTTGTAGAACTACAAAAAGTACCCTACAGAAGTTACAAGTATTTATAAACAACTGCCTGCGTAGGATTCTTCGGATCTGTTGGCCAGATACCATCAACAACAACCTGTTGTGGCAGAGAACTAATCAACTTCCAGTTGAGGAAGAAATTAGGAAAAGACGCTGGAGATGGATTGGACACACACTGAGGAAACCATCAAATTGTGTCACAAGACAAGCACTGACTTGGAATCCTAAAGGCCACAGAAACAGAGGAAGGCCCAAGAACACATTGCGTCGGGAATTGGAAACAGACATGAAGAGAATGAACAGCACTTGGGAAGAGCTAGAACGGAAAGCCCAGGACAGAGTTGGCTGGAGAATGCTGGTGGGCGGTCTATGCTCCACTTGTAGTAACAGGCATTGATTGATTGATTGATTAAAAAGAACAGTGGTATTAGGCATAGATTCTCAACTTAGTTGTTCCATTTAACGATTCTGTCAGTAGCATTCCAGAAAGTTCTTGTGTTTTGTGTCATTTATATGGATAAATATAACTTGAACACGAATAGACAAAACAAATGCGCACAAATTTGTAATCGAGGGACAGAGACAGACCACTTAATGCTTTATAACTTCAAAGCTAAGAAAATAAATATCTTAACAGAGAGACTAAGTGACATTTCAGCGAGTTCACTATTTCTGTCTATTTCGAGTTATGGAGTGTAAGAACATTCAATAATTATACTTCTGACTAACTAACGAAATTTCTAATATGCTCTTTTTCGAATAATATGACTGTAAGATGAAGACATTTAAATTTCGGTTTTTTGTAACACAATTTTAGTTTCTTTGCCATTCAAAACATTTACTTTGAAATATGTGAGCACCAGTTCGATTCAATACAAATATCCATGATGAAGATTGTTGTTAATGCAAGTTAAATATTGTCCTAGAAGTTTGCTTTATAAGCTGACTAAAATGTAAGCACATTTAACTTGCGTTTTAAATATAATCATCTAATGAGCATTCAATCACAAATTCAATCTTCGAAATGCTTCGCTAATGTGAAATATACCTAATGGTCTATTAGTTGTTAGTTATCAGGAGTATTTATGAGCTTCATAATTATTAAGACAATTTGCTTGAAAGTCTTATGTTAGATAGTCTGTATATTTTCATAGATGTAATAACAGTTTCTCACATGTGACATTCCACTTGTATTCATATTCAAATTTTGCTTATAAATGGGATGTTGTTCATCACAGACGGGTTTTATTGAGAACCAGGTATAACTGGTCGTTTGTTTCGTTATTGTATAAGGCTTTACAGTAGTTTGCTTTCATAATCTGTTAGATAAAATGCCTCTATGTTATCAGGTAAACAACTAACCATCAGTGTTACTGGGTTAACGCTCAATGATGTACATCCCACTTGAAGAATTCGTGATATAGATAGACAATCATTCGTTGTCGTTGGTAATCAATATCTTTCTTCCAACTTGTTTGAACTACAACATTCACAACTTCTTACCAGAACTTTGATAGAGTTCTAAGCCACTATATTAGTGGGCTGATTATCTAAATTAAGTGAAGTGGTTGTATGTCGATTGGTTTTAAGTTGTTAATAGTATTCATAATTTTTAGAAATTTCCCAGTGATTATTATACCTGTAAATGATGCTGTCAACACGTAGTAGCGATTCCGTCGGTTGACAGTTAGATCAATTGAGAGATTCTCATCATAAGAACTAACACATGTAATCCACTAATCTATTCTGACAAAATAAAATTGAAACTTAATGCCATTAATACAAGGAGAGCATTTTATCAGTTGCTCAATAGAAAAACGTAATTTAAATTGTCAAATATTTGTAATCAGTATAGTACAATGTTGAATAGTGAAGTTTGTAAACAACATGAAGAAACTTATTGCATTTATAAATGTGTAGTTATTACATGATTATATGAATTCCCATATTATTTATTATTATGTCATATCTTCTCTTAGAACATGTCACAACAATCATCCTTTATATTTGATACTACAAATTACAAATAAATAAAGAGTATCAAACATTTACATAAAGTACTAAGAAATGTTGTATTTAGACATAAAAGTGATGTATAACTTTTTAATTATTCTATAGGATAAATTCATTATCATGACAAGTATTTCTTTCTTCTTATTGAACACTTTATTCGGCAATAAAACTACATGTTTACTGACATCCTCATAGATATTTGTGAGGCTGATACATGCTTTTATTCATGTTATTAATTCTGGAGACTAATAAACTCTCCTTATTTGTCAAAAGAAGAGTAAGTACTTTCTATCCATTTGGTTATCTAATGGGACAGATCATTGCTACAAGATGTTACATTCAATACACAGATATGTAATTGGTGTGAGTGGATTAGGAATATCATCACTTGGTAATCGACTCATTGGATTAGTGTTAGTGTTCCAGGTCTGACCACTGACGATTCGGTGGATGTACAGTACAGTATTGTTCCCTACCAAAGAAGGGGGGGCGAGTAAATCAGTTGATAAGATCTTCCTAATGATCAGTGGTTGTCTCATGCAAACCAGTTTGAAATATAATATTGAATAGATACAGTTATGTACTTCAGCATTATTGGCAATCAAACTTTATCTAATCATTGTTAGATTGACATTACCAACAACAGTATGCAATGTATTTGATTTCCAAATTAAAATCCTTGTCATAATCAATCATTTTGTGCACATTATTAATTGTAGTTCATTGGAGATAGTTGTTTGTAGTTGATAGACAATGTCAAAGATGAATAGATTCATTTTCATTGGTATAACTCTCATCCTGTTTCTATGTTTATTACTATGAAGATGACTTGAATGCACACGAACTCTGATGTATTATGTACGAAAGATATGAGAAAATCATTATGAATTAGGAATTAATGTGACATCATATGAACAGATAGTAGTTTCACTAATATACAATCAATGTATAGACTGCATGTTAAATGTTAGTTAAATGCTACTTACCAGATTGATGTTTATAATATACATACAGAACTAACACAACTACAGTTATTGAGATTCCAACAGTTGTAATCAGAGTTAACACAATATTTGTCTCACTATTCATATTTCTAAGCTGTAAACAAATAAGCTTAACTTTTTGCAAACTAAATTATTTGTTTAATGAATAATGTACAACTAATGAATTTTGTCAAGTTAAGTATGCATCTATAGGCAGGTACTTAAAGTATGTCCTTATGCTTACCAATTAGTACATAAAATAAATGTGAAGTAGTTAGATGAAATCAATACTTTCAGTTACACTGCCTTCTGTGAAACTGTTACAGGATGAATAAATTAATTATGGAGACAAAGTAGAAAACATTTTATGTTTGTGATTCTACGAAGTCATTTATGAAAACCGCCAATTACTATAAATTATGAAATGAATACTGTATGGAGAGAACTCGATATTCCATGAAGTATAAGCGTTTATTTGTTTGAAATAAAGATTATGATCATGAAATAGAGTGGAAAGTATTTGAGTTGATACTAATCAAATGATGGTGTGTCAGATAACAGTATACCAATTAGCCTAGATTTCAATGAAAATAATTATAAATTTTTAATAAGGAGATGATTTGAACAATTAGAATTTTTGTATTCAGGAGAAGTTTACACAACCCAATATCTCTATCTTGCTTTTGACAAAATCCAGTTCGATATCAATCTCATCTTCTTTCATCTTTTCACGCTTACATGAAACTCATCACCTTGTTTCTACAGAATTACCATTCTAATACTTTGTTAACCCTATGATTATTTTATACGTGACTTACTACAAGTAATTCTTTGCCATTTCTTTTTTAGAAATTCTATCTATCACGTTCGTGTATTCACGTTGGGAACATACTTATTTTCTACCTTTACGTATATGAGAGTATTATTTTATCGCTTATCTATAAGATTTCGCCGACTGCTTTACTTCATATGTTTGCCAATGGCGATTGTGAAGTTCATTTGTGAATACGTTGGTAGGTGAAATGCATTCATCACTGCACCATATAGTAGTAGGCATAGTTAACTTTGTGAACTGTCTGAATATGTGATAACTTACTGTTCTATCTGCCAAAACATTCTTTATACAACGAATGAGTGTTAGAAGTGTGTAACTTGTTTAAATGGTGCTAATCTTATTGATGTATTTGATATGTGTTGATCTCATATTAATTTATCACCATGAATGAAAATTATTAGGTTGAATCAAATCAATAATATGGAAAATCTATACTTTAAGGTAAGTAACAGTTAAAAATGGAAAAAAGCTAAAAGTATTTTTAACAGAATTTTCACCCAACGTAGTCAGAATTCATGCATTATTATTATTATTGGCATGATTGATTGTAAACTACCACACTTCATTCAACTGAATGATCATTGTAGTGTCCATTGAAAGTCACAATCATTTACAATGCGATCTCATTGAAATGTAATGAGTCTAAGATTTTATCAGTTGGTTAGTTACCTATATCCTTATATAAATACTTTGAGAAGCC
This sequence comes from Schistosoma mekongi, assembly GCA_034768735.1. Lineage (NCBI taxonomy): Eukaryota > Metazoa > Platyhelminthes > Trematoda > Strigeidida > Schistosomatidae > Schistosoma > Schistosoma mekongi. The sequence continues at coordinate 16,473,378 of CM068309.1, read as the reverse complement.
CACTACATTACGGAGTTAAAATAAAAATGTATCAGAGAAGAAAAGTTTCTTTTCAAAGAAGTCATTTATTAGAGTTGTATATTCGTTTTTATAATAATTTTAACGAGTAATTATCCATAAGTGAATAGAGAGAGGCATTACATCATCTGCCAAAATAATCCCGAAATAATAATCACATTCTCAATTATCTAATTATTGTGACGAAACAAGATGTTGGATAACTTGATGAAGATAAAAGTGTTGTCAGAATTATTTGCTATTAGGTGCATAAATATATCTTGTGTGGAAAGAGTTGGGAAGAGATGAGAAACAAAAAAGGGAAAGGAAACAAAAATAGCCGAAACACGCTTAGAGATAAGACGTTATTTGTGACTCAGGGTAAACATACATATGTGCAGTTTCATTAAATTGAAGCCTCTTCCTTCTGATTTGTATATCGGACACAATATAACACTTATATACAAAGTATTCGGGAATTTGTGTATATGTGAGGAGGCACTGCCAATCCTGATATTGTGTTCGTAGTCAATTAAGTGCCCAATAATAGTGCTACTAGTAGATTTCACGACACCTTTATATAATCATGATGAAAGATGTTCCCTTACTCACATGAATAACAGCTCATTTCAGTCCACAATTCTACATGCTCAGTCATTCTTCGGAAACAACTGTTCACTCTAACATTTCTTGACTTTTGAATATTATATGGGCATTATTAAATTATTGAACCGCTTATTAAAACGAATCAATTCAGTAATGCGATGCAACCTGTAATTTAGTTGCCCTAATTTGTTTCGTGAAACAGTATCTTATCAATTCACTATTTACAAACTGTTTATACTCATTAGCTTATTTCATATGAAGAATTCATTTATCATCACAGATGTAACAGTATTTATAATGAAACGTAAATACTGAATTTGTATATACAATACAACATTATTTCAAGACTAATCAGCTAAGGGGTTTATAACGATTGGTTGAAGTAAACAAAAGTTTTATAATAAAAGGAATTGCTAAAAGACTGAAATTATTATCACGGTGACTGAAGTTAATTTAGCCGAATTAATGAAACGGATTTCAAAATGTGGCCTAACTATTGCAGGTTTAATTGTAATGGTTTCAGTGATTTTGATTACTGGCTATTTTGTGTTCATTAATATTCAAGGTAAGCTGAGTTTTAGATTGCTTTTGTTCCATTAGTGTTTTCATACTTTCGTATGTGAATATGTGTTAAAACTGTACACATAGAACGGTTTACGACTCCAGTGCATGCTAATGAAAGGATTGTAAATGATTATACATATTGAAAAGTGGTGGAAATCACATTCTCATTAATCCATGTAATTGAATGAACAGTCAATCATTTTCTCCGTATCAGTCAAGTTAATAGTGAAACTCAACTGACAAGATACAGAGTTGTTTTATCTAATGTATTCCACAATTTGTTCAAAACTCTTGTGACATTAGTGTCTGCTGTAGACAAATGATACAACAATTACATTTTGTGTCATATGTTTGTATGTATTTGCAGTTTTTATACCCACGACTTGTGACTTCATAACTGACTGTTAAAGCCAGTCTGCTCCCAGATCATACGTATATTTGAATAGAGAGTATGAAAAGGTATCTGTAATAGATAGGGGAGACCTGCTACCACCACATTAATGCTAGCGTACTATACAGAATAATCCTGGCGCATTTTTAATTTTATTCCGTATATTATTTATCAAAGGCATTTCAAAAGTTGCTACAATTGATGTAGTAGAAACCAAGAACTCGGAATATACTCTTCAAAATGATACCAATAATTCGTCATTACCCCAAAACATTTCACTATTCCAAAATGCTTGTGATGATTTCTATCAGACAGCATGTGCGAAATGGGAAGAAGAAAATCCTCTGTCAAACATATACGATACCAGAAGCGTGTTTGACCAGGCAGAGTGGAAAATTGACGCTTACTTCTGGAGAATAATTTGTAAGTTGTGGATAAATGAAATAAATATTTTACAATGGTGGTTTATTTGATCTGAATTTACACAATCATGTACGTATACATAACCCAGGTTTCAAATCCTTGTTTATTAAACTGCTCATTATTGTTTCCTAGTATTCACAGAGGTGTTTATGCATAACATGTTGGTTTGATCAACCCATATTTCAGGCAAAACTTAGTACTGGAAAATAGATCACTCGAAAGCTCAGTCACTAAATACTTTGTTACATTGTTCTATGTTTGAGTTACTAATATAGGTTATTTCAAGTGCCATGGGAACAAAGATATCCATACCTACTTTTCTCATGATCATAAACATTACAAAGTAGACATCAATTTTATATGCGGATATTATCGTGTGTTCGATGTATATAGTTTATAGGCGAGTATACATTATTTGACGTTGGGTTTAAAAGGGTAACCTGAGAAATTAATTGGTGGTGAGATTTATTCTGGTTCGCATTAATCAATTAAGTGTATTTACAATCTTGTCAACATTTGTGATAAACATAACATATGAACAATTATCACTTAAATGGAAAGTCAACGTGGTCACTTGAACATGAATTCAATAAGATTGTTCCAAAGTATTGCTGGCATATTGATGCTGTTTGACCATTCGATGACAATAAATACCAGATATTGTTATCTGTAAACTTGACTAAAGTGCATCCACAAGGTTGTAATATGGTTATTAGTTGAAATGATTACTTAATATTGAACTCTGAAATCGGCATTATTGTCGGTGAGTATGAATACACAATTTACTGATGAATGATTGTCAAGTGTTGTAGCGAATAACGTTCATTTATCTAACATCAGACGTTGGTTGTCTTGATAACTTACAACGCTTTAGAAAATTTATAAAATGAAATTACTAAGATCGAGTCTATTGGATTATGATCGTGAATAATAGATTATTGAATTTGAAGTAGAATTGTGGTGTATGATAATGAACACATGAATAATGCCACCACCAGATTGTTTGATTATCAAGCGTTTCCTCTTCACTAAATACTGTTCACACAGATTTGCATCTTTGTTAAACTGCTCTCAGATACATCTTGCCACTATGAATATATATGTAGTCAACACTCAATCATTTCCTTATACATGTTTCTCTGATTGAATCAAATTAATCAATTGGTTCTTCTTATTTTCATGATAATAACTAATTTTGTATTGAAGCCAACGACTCCTACTCCACTGAGGATTCACACTTACAAGCAGCTCGAGCATTTTACAAATCTTGCATAAATTCCGAGAACCAACAGGCAATCAGTCTACGTTATTATAACTTAATCAACAAGTATTTCGGTGAGTGGGAACTATTACCGTCAACGTCAAAGGAGACAAATATTACAACCGATCGGAAGAAGAATATAGACAATATGAGTCTGACCGATTTATGTCTGCCGATCCTAAGGCAAACTGGACATTCACCTCTGTTTTCACTCAACATTGATGAGAAGACGTCGGCAATTAATGTAAGTGCTCAGTTCACCTATGAAAATTGGCTTTAGGAAACTCATTAGCTTGCATATGTTTAGTACTTATTAATGCACAATATCGTTTGATGTGGATCAATTCATATTTCCCAAACGTAATATTTTGTTATTTAAAACAAATGACAATAAGGTTATTGGTATCCATTTGTTTGTAAACTGCGTCCAATGAAATATGATTCCTTCCCTGTAATTTTGAATTGTGCTATACACCAATACAGTGAATCGTAATTGAGATAAATATGAGAAGACATCAAAGCTTACAGTTCATGATATGTATGTGGCTCATAATGGTTTGTATTTACACGTCGTATACAATAACATACTGAATCGCGTATACATCATTCTAGTAAGATAAAACTACACCTTAAAATTAATAATTCGATGAGAGCATTGACATAAACTATTCCAAAGAACAGTAAGCAATCACAGCATAATTGTTTATTAATATCAGTGACTTATTATCGCCAGAACACAAACATTCATTTAGAAATAAACCAGTTTCTGTTGCATAGTTTAAGGTAAGTTGGAAACTATCTGTAAGCTACAGATCGTTGGTTTCTCACCAGCGGCTGCATACAACGATGAATAATATTTTACTAAATTATTATTTAAAGCAAAGTTTAACGTACTCATGAGAATGTTTGGAATTGGTCGAAATCAAAATTATGTAAACAGATATCTACTGCAGAACACTGATCCAGAAAACAAAATTGTGATTAGAGTTTAGACGATTACACAATGAGAAAATGAAAAGACTGTTGGGAATACTTGAGAATGATGTTAGTTAAGATCAGTTATTACTCTTATAATGTAGTATGAAGAACCTAATTAAATAAGTTAGACTTAACAATCTGAAGACGGCGATACAACGAAAAAGTTAAATTTGGTCTAAATATAAATGATGTTGACGCAATAATTGAGATTTGGAAAATGGATAATAACAATGAAAATAATGACATAAAAGCTAAGTTAGGACGGTACAGAAAGGATTATGACTGTTTCATTTTGAACACATAAATTCGGTTTCAATTATTAAATGACAATCGCTTCAGCATATTTTAGAATATTTGAAGATTTTTGTTTGTGGAACACTTGGAAGGATTCAGTGATATTAATCTGGAGTTTGGTGTCAATCAAATGTTTAGTTATTGTGCTGTTAAGTGTTTTTAATCGTCGAATCATTTGTATTTGGGAACATGTTCACTAAAATGTAAGTAGGCCCTTCTATCTGAATGCATAAATGACATGTTTCTTATTAAATCATGATGCATAGTATGTTGTCATTTTTGATTCAGTTCAACATCATCTGCATCACTTAAATTAACTTGAGGAAGAAATAAATTATCGATATTCTATGGTTGAAGTAGACACTAGCCATTCGGCAGCATAACTTTGAAGAAATGCATTCTTTTCGGAGGGAAGCACATTTCACCATACATTCCTGACAACTGTAGTAAATCTGTTCCAATTGACACAGTATCAAACTGAAACTCATTTGACTAGTAATTAATATCAATCCTAAAATTGAAGACTTCCTTTCACATTTCCATGTTGAAACAAGCCAGTGAAGAGTAAACTCTGGCGGTTCAAATGTTGTCAACTCTTAGATTCTATTAAAAGCATCATATCTTTCAATAGAATTGTCATGTTTCTGATTGTCAGCAAAATTCACTCCTAAATTCAATTGGAAATGTAATATTACATTAACAAGTATAAATAAGCTACTTGAATATTATTGTTCAATTAGAGCCACTGAATTTTCATACTGATAGTCATTTGATATTTCATTTACACAATTCAATTCATTATTCAACAAATCATAAAACTGCCTCTTATAATTACTCTTCAATTAGATTTCTCCAGGCTCGTTTTCCGCTGATCTGAATACTCATTCAATGGAGGTAAATTTTAAATTTGATAACGAATCACATATTTTCTAGATATTTGAATGATGATTTAATGTTCTGTCCTCTTTACACTCACTTGAGACCTTGGATAATGATCGACCACTGTTTTATTCAACTAAATATTGTCGATCGTATGTCAGATTGACTACTTCTCCAGAATCAGAATTTAAACCTCTTGATTATGTCGAATCATAAATATTGCACTACTAAACATCGACGCGCCAAACAAATATTTCTTAAATATAACTGTGATATTTTGAAATCAACCCTTGACTATTATGTCTTGTATGTTGACTTTATGAATCACAGACTACATGGCTTATTTAATTTTCATTAATGATTTATGAAAAGTACATCATTGATGTGCTGCATGTGTGTTTTTAAAAATTGGAAATGTAAACGACAAACATCATAATAATATTTGTGAGTTGTATGATTGAAAAAGACTATTTAGAGTACCGTTTGGAGCTGCGCAGTTGACATACACCACTACGTGTTCATTGAAATATGAATTTGTTAGTTTTGTTGCAAATATCTGGTTGCTTTAAATAGAAGTAATGTGTTGAAGGTAGAATGTCCTTACTTTTAAATTAGGAAATGTGAAGAAGAAACTATCATGGCTGTAACATCAGATGTCACACGTGATATTTCAATTCTGTTATATCTTGTGGTTGATGGTTTGACTAGCTACAGACAACTTCAGTAATCAAACTCCTTGACCCCTCCTATCGCAATTTTAGAAGACAGGGGACAAATAGTCTAAACACCTTATTCCAGTAGAATGGAGAGAGTCCGAGTCAATTACGTACAAAATATTCGGATATTTATAGTGACTATTTATCGAATTGACATCATAAACACTTTATTATACAGTGAAATATTCTCAAATATACTCTGTGAAGATAACTTACACTAACTCATTTTAGATTGTTGATTGATCAAATGAAAAATTGTATTTGTGATATATTTGCCACCAGTGGTTAATTGTCTCACACTCAATATTGTTGATCTGCACTGGATACGTTATCTCATTACAAATGTAGGATGCGGATATGTAGTTTAATATTCAGGTGTTCAGTTGAGACATCTCATGCAAGTGAGAGAAAGTTGTCCAGTGTTTTCTGGTTTTTAATGGTTCTCAGCTCACATTTAATAATTTCCACAAAACCCAATTACAATAGTGGTTTAGTGGTACTATCATAGATATAATAAAATTTAACACAGTATAAAACAACTAAAGGAAAACAATAAATGCCAACAGATTACTTCATGATTACAATTATATACATGGAAGATGATATTTGGTTACTATGAATGATGAATATAATTTCTACACGAAGTACAAATGTATTGTATTTCAAGGTGTAATTTAACATTTTATCCATTTAATGTTGCATAAATCTTTCCACTGGACTAACAATACATTTCATATATTACATAGGAGTTAGAACAGAACTTTTCCGATATTGCATTTGGCCTAGGAGTACCGAAATCCGAGCAGATGAAACTAACGAACGCTATTGAAATGATGAGGCGTCTAGACAGTGTAAGTGTGATGATTAATCAATGTACATATTTCAAATGAAAAATAATAAATGTGGTATGTGTTCTGCCATTGTCGTCGAGTTTAAAAACGCATTTTCACTGAACATTCACTAGTCAAGCACACAATCTACATTATTCATACATACGATTAAGAAAAACAAGAAACACTTGATAAATGTTCTCCAATATTCAACATCAATTCAATAACCAAAAACGACAAACGGTATATCCTGACTTTAATTCTAACAATAATTGCAATGTAAGGCTACATTTCTTCCATTCCATGCTCATGAAAATATGGTGAACAAGACTGATGAACTGCAATCGTAAACGCTGTTGGCATTTATTTAATATTTGGGTAAAACTAATACACATCCTAAAATCAATAAAACAAACATGAAATAAACAAATCTGTTTGATTATATGCAGTTGTGAACATGAAGAATTCATAGTTTGATCAGGCTACATATTTCCAGATATCAAGGTTGGTTTGTCGACTATCGACATCGGGATATCTCTTAATACTTGGTTATAACAAATAAATTTCTATCACATCTACATATTCGTCGAAACAACATTATCACAAATGAAATTCACAGACTACTGTTATGATATGTTTTCATTTCACCTTTTTTAGATAGACATGTTAGCAGGAATATATGACTTATTAGTTGGAAAACAATATAACAATGCCTGAACTACATTCCATATGTCCACAGGTAAACTTTATTACATTATTTACCCTAACCATTTGTCTATTGAATGTGAGCAATTTGACTGGAATTAAATTGTTGCCATCCACATATTTCACAAAGGAGATGGTTGTTTCCCATTGACATAATAAGACAATATGTATAGAACCGAAATTCAAATTGATGTAGAAAATAAATAAATTATATTTAGTAAAACTCTAAGTGATTGGAAGTGAATTGATTTTCATTGAATTCAACTAGTTACAGTGTTAATCCGACCCATTTCAACAGTAACTTATAATGTTACTTTTATTATATTTTATTTTATCTTTGGAGATCGAATGGACACACGTATTCGAAGAGATACTACAACAAACTGGATATGAAAACTACACTAAATTGCCAATTACCATAGAAGGAAGACATCAGTTGAAAGCACTATGTGCAAAATATGAATCTGAAATTGAAACAGTAAATGGAAAAAAGTAAACTGAGCTTTCCTCATTAAATTTATTTATGAATATGAGTTTTATGTTGTACAGTTTGAAAATAGACTGACGGAATCTATGTAACATTTACATGCAAAGTTCACAAATACCGATTAGTCTAAGTGGATTGATGTGAACTGGTTCATCATCTATAAAATGCATTTTCAAGTAGAAGTTGATCAACTATACGTTGTATTCCGATCACTGGTAATTGACTAGCTACAATATCTTCATTGTTGGCACTGATTAAGCCATTAAATCACATAATAATATTATTTTCTGTTTTTTAGTAAACCTCAATGTGTTTAAAGTGTATTATATCCCTAATACAGAGTATTTAGCTAAGGTCAATAAGAGTTTCTATTAAGAAGATTGAGAACCAGCTTATTCAATACATATTATCCCCTTCATACTACCAATCACAACAAACGACATTCTGTTGATTTAATTTTACTGACTAATTTCTGGAAATCAGCAGATTCAATCAGTTGACGGATAGATCATATTAACATCGTTTACTGTTATAGTAATTTGAGAGAAATCATGTAATCAAGTGAAATGTTTGTATTACGTGAGAAATCAGTTGATGATGAAGCTGGAAATGTAGAACAACAATGTAGGATTGCCGTCCATATGTGAACGTGATGTGTGAATGCAAATATGTCTTAATGTCACTTTCAACATTCTAACCGTTTCATCTATTTAATCCGGTTTCTATTTCTCTAACAGCACACTTCAAACAATGGTGATTATTGACTTTGTGATTGAACAAATGAAGGGATTACTACAGCTGACACCTCAAGGAACAGTTGATTACTTGAATTCATGTTAGTACTAGTGTGACTGTACTTTTGTCAGTTCATGTGACATTCAGCTACATGCAACTTTATGAAATTTTTTAAATGGTATAAGGAATATGCAATATAAGGAATGTGAAACTACATATTATTTCAGAAATGCTTTGTTCATTACCGTATATATCCAATTATGCTATTGAGTGACAAATTCTACCAGCAGATAATTATCTACGTTTGAGGTTTTAATGTAGAATGGGCACACTTCATCCATTTATTGGCTACCGTTATGAGAAGAGAATGTCACCATATTTATAGTCTTCACATACCTCATCACTGTATAAATATTCATATCAGTGAAGCGCTGGTACCCAGTGTCAGTGAGTCCTATGAACAGAAATGTAGCCAACAAATAGTGAAACAATATCAGATTATACTCAAAAATTCTAAGGTACTTTTTCATTAGACTATCACATAAACCAATAATGTCGTTAATCAAATGTTGATGACCAACTACTGTCACCATCAAAACTGTACTTCTCAGTCTAAACAAAAAAAAACTTGTTTTATGCTGTTTAGATTATTTATTAAAGTCACACAAATTAATGAATTTTTCTAAGGTACTCAGAATCTCCCATCAAGGATGCGTAAAGTTCCTGAACAATTGTAGATTCATTCTCTGTTGCGGTACTTAATCACAAATGAAGGAAGGGCATTTCTAAAATCTACAGTCCTCTATATAATACTATAGAGCAATGTTTCACATTCAAAATGAGAAATACAGACATCGTCTCTTAGTTCTCACTGCATTAGCCAATGTAGTCTATTGTGTAGTCAAGATCTAATCTGGAGCAAATATTAAAAATATCGATTTTCGAAGACTGGGTATCACATACTTCATAATGAACAATTTTGTCATCATGATATTTGTTGGCACCAATCTATCTGGTAGTTTCAGAACATATTCAGTCTAAACTTTTAACTTTATTTCATTCTGCTTTAAACAGCTTCACAGCCACACTTTGATGATTACTGCATAAGTAGGCTGAAGGACGCCTTCCCATGGACACTTGAAAGACACTATATCAATTCGCACGTTAATGAAACACATAAAAATGAGGTAGGTTCATGCTGCGTTTTACTAGGGCTTGACATCTACACAGAATGTTTGTATTAGAGTAGATTGGAATAAGTAGAGAGTTGAATTAGATTGGTCGAATGCATATTACATCGTAATAAGTTCTCACGACTGTAGAATCAGCTATACTATCACATATACACATTATCACATGATGATTCACAATGCTCTCTGTATTGTGATTGAGATCAATCTAACATTCTATTAGATCATAATCTATTAGTATAAATGTAAATCAAGATTAATTTACATTGGTGACGGTTAATGGTATAATATTCTGACTAATAATAGCAAAACATGGATCACTTCAGACAGACCAAAATATTTCATATTCGTCTGGTAAATCTACCTGAAAACAGAGAAAATTCCATGCAGTAGTGGATGATGACGTTACTCAAAAATGATGTGTACATTAACAATATTACTGTGACTATCCTTTGTGAAATCAGTATATGAAATAAATCGAGTTGTCTATTGTTCACAGTAAACAGATTATACCGTTTACAAATAAATACACTCAACACAACTACCTACGTAGATGTCAATATACTCCATATAAAGACATTGTGCACGTTGCATTTCTACTGTTAATGAATAAACATCCAACAATGTCAGTTAGATAGGTGGAAGAAATATGAATATCTTGGTTTTATGAAAACGCTTTGTTTACAAGTAAACCTTATTCCCAGAGTTATCAATCTATTCAGTGATTCAGTAGTTGTGTTTCCATTCATTACATGAGAAATGTGAGAGGTAGTTAATATGAATCTTAGAGATTATAATTGAATAACCTTTAAATTTTACTCAGTAGCCGTTTTATTTCAGTTGGTGAGATCTTTACAAATATGATCACGAATGTGCTGGAGATATCAAGTGGAAAAGAAATGATTTCAACTGGCATCAGCAATTTTACTATTTTAATGCTTTAATTAGAAGACATGATCAGTATTTTGTTATTAGATTTTGAATGTAGTGTTTTAGAATGTTATGAGTGGAGGTGAGTCATATGGGTAGTGTCGAAGACATACACTAGTGGCAAGGGTGAATCTGTGAAAATTGTCGCCAAGTGACTGAAAATAGAAATGTCAGTGATTGGTTGCTAGTTCATTGGTGAAACGTGCGAGTCCTGGAATCGATCATTGGTAGAGATGTCATAATCTGTTGCTGCTGTTGATGTGTATTATTGTGGGGCACAGTGATTTACAGTAACTCTCAATCTCTTCAATACTCAATAATGAAAATAATAATCCTTGATAGACTCGGTGACTGTATCTTTTAAAAAGTGGACATTCTACTTAGAACCTAAGTAAACTGTAGTAAAATTAGAACGGCTTCATTCCAAAGCTCAGAGTTTACTTGAAAGATGATCAGTTCAAAACCAAATATTGGAATTTAGTTGTTACGACGCCACACCTTAATATCAATATTATAGCATAGCATAACACAGTGTAATATAATTTGTATAATTCATACAATAAATGTCATCATACTCAAACATATCCTTATCATCCTAAATAATCTTATCTATTGAATCCAACACTGTTTGTCAAACGCACATAAATTATTGACTGTACATTATTTTCAACTTTCTTATTCCACCACACTATGAAATTGTGTATCAGTAAACAGAATTTAGTTTTCCATCGACTGATATCAATCGTTATTGGGCAACCATTGGACAACTACCTTAGATGAAGTGAATTCACTGTCACAGGTCACCTTGTTGATATACAAAATTTGTTGGTTATAACGTCGTTTGAATCACTACACAAACAAGATGACGATTATCCATCACATTTCTTCGAGCAGACCATTCATTTCTAAAATTATTGCAGTTTGTCATAAACTTTACCTATTTGGTTATTCTCTATTCAATTAAAGATAATTAATATGTTTGAAGAAATGAAGACCACTCTACGGAGTTCGATATTGAATACTACGTGGTTACATGCGAATGAAACAAAATTTCTCCTAGACAAGGTACAACAAAATTTAAGTAATTGTTTCGAATAATTTGTAGATTTCCGAAGTCAAATTATTTGCTTTTTACTCGGAACTAAACGCATCTGCGATAAAGGAGAATGCTTCAACAATATATGAAGTAAGTTAAATGAAATAGTTACCCCACAGATAGTGTAGGCAACTGAAGTTATGGTAAACTCCATTCATGTGACATATTTTCATTAGTAGTGTACGGTAATTTGAGTTGGCTGGAAGCATCTGATTGTAAAGCATTTATTGCCTTTCCTGACAACATTGTCAGTGTGAGATGAGCAATCATGACGAACAGCAAGCAGTATAATGCTTAGAATTGACCAATAATCTTCGTAAAATTAATCGTCTACATTTTTGCATATTTCAAAAGCGACACAGTCATGAAAACTAACGATCAATAAAATCGAGTAGAACCTAATCGCCAAGAGTAACAACTTAATCTTAGTCTTAATAATCACTTTGTAACATTTGAATTCTCGTTGATGTCAGAAATCACCACTTTACAGATGTATTAAAGTTGGGTGATGATAGCAGGAATGTTCATCTCTCCCTTCAAAACTTGATGAACAGATTTGTGTTACGAGTAAATGTGGTATGAATTTTTCAATATTTCTACATTTCTAACATTCAAACAGAAACATTGAAATACCGAAAACATGTAGTGTTGGCAATAATGAGTAGATGTGTAATTTAATGTATTATGACTTCATTAATTTGAAACTGCTAATGAATAATTATGAACAAGTACTTCAGACGATTTCTCTAGTGAACAACTTAAAGGAACATGTTAGAACTGTTTAGAATGTGTAAGCAAAGAGTGCAAGTAGACCCTACAGTAAATGGTACCTAATTTAGTGAAAAATATCTGCTCATTTTCATGTAATACAAGTTAAGTTCCAACTTTGTCTACGATAGAAATATCAGAAAATTGGTCGATATCACTGAGAATGAAGAATCGAAGAGAACGCATATTTAGATTGTTGAAAAATATTCTGGTCAATAAAGTATCCACAAACCTGACATAAATTCTACTTATTAAATGAATGTGAAAATCTATAATTTAACAGAATAATGTTTTATGTGCATTGTAAGGTAACAAAAGTGATATTTAGCAAATAAATACTGATATAATTCTATGCTTCAATGGGATCGATTTGGCATATTTTCTCAAATGTTACCTCCTAATTTAGAAGTAGAATAGTGATGTTATCCGACATGGAAAGGAAAACATCTTCGTTGTTCTCAACATTAAGAATCAATTATTGTGTAAAATGACATTTTTCATGACGTTTATTACTTATAACGAAGTAAAATAAAGTACGCCTCTAACATGATGCTCATCTTAGCAAATTGATAAGTGACTTCTAGTGTGGTTGGATTCCTGGCAGCAACACCAAATATGAAGATATCAATTTGGCCAATAAAATCTATTGGGTGAAAACAGAGAAAGTCATAAAATCTTACATACATTACTTCGGTTTCTTAATTTACACGTGCCTTGGGTTCTCTGATCTGTGTCGTTTATCAGCTTGCTTCTCTTGGTTGTTCTCGATTCTCCCACGTATTTTAATCATGGTTTATTTCCTACCACATCGCAGCTTGCCTCATATGCTGTTTACTAATTCTTTCCAATTCCTCTTGACGCTCTGCTACCTTTTACTTATTGATGACTTTATAAGTAGTATCCACTACACTAGATGAGATCATCTTAAAATTTCTGTTTGCAAACATCTTGTTTCCTCTTTGTTTTAATTAGTATACAATGTATGAAGATGACTATTACATGAATGAATTTCACATCCGAGCAGCAGAATATGAGGCTTCATTGAAATCACGCTTATTCAAGTATGACAAGTAAGTTGTAATGGAGTTTCTATTTCTAGTGTAATCAATGTCTCTACAACTATCCACCATTACATTTAACTAGAGTGATTCACGAAGAAAGACTATAATCTCATGCCAAATCCAAGACGATTTGTGCAAAATCATCAACGTCTGTTTACTTTTATCTATTACCAAATATTCTATGCCTTCAAGTATAAAGAGCTGGTTACATTGTTTCAGGTTTGTTATTTTATTTCTGGTTAACCATGATACCGAGTGGTTTAACCAAAGTTAAGTTAGTAATGCCAACATTCTGAAGTTGGAAACGTGTTTTGCTTTATAATACGTTCCTGTGTGCATCGATTGGATTGCATTCTTCCAAACTTGAAATATAGAACAGTTCAGCATACTTTGAAACTAAAGATGCTACACTGACGTTGTTGGTACATCCTTCTGAATTCAGCAAAAAATGAATTACATTTATTGAAATCCATGTAATTAAAGCACGACAGGTATTCTCTGTAATGGCATATCTAGATTATAGACAAAATAATGGAAATCTTTTAGAGATGAATCTAAACACAAGACAGTGAAAAGCAATAAATCACTACTGTACTGTTGAATTTATGTGGACGAACATTTTATTGAAGAGAAGTAGACCTATATATGATAATATGAACAAAGAATACTCAACTGCAACTAGGAGTATTGTAATTATCATGATGATGAGTATCATTGTTGGTATATATGAAAGTTAACTGATAGAATAATTAACCATCAGTTTTTTACAAACGTATACTCTGTATATTTATATCACTGAAAAAGTCAAAAAAGTTCGACGTCGAAAAATTCAAATCAGTAATCTACAACTATGATTATTGACTTCGTTATTATTCTTTCTCTGTATTTATAAACAGACCCGTCACACGATCACCAACGTTTACGCCTGATGCTTATTATAATAGAGTCAAAAATTGTGCTTATTTGCACGCTGGATTGTTGCAACCCCCATTTTATTCAAACGATGGTGATTTATCTTCAAAATATGGAGGAATTGGCTATCTGTTAGGTCACGAACTTGTACATGCCATAGGTATCCTAAGTAAGTGTTTCAAATGTATTTTGTCTTAAAACCTGAATCAACAGATTTTAATCGTAACAAATACTGTTAGTTTTGTAAAGTAGGCTCTCGAAAGGTCCTTCAAATTTGTCTAAGTTATAACGAAGTTAATTTATCAGTTACGGCGTGACACATATTTCAAGATGACGTTAAATGGATTTGCATTTTTATTTAAAGTGTTATGACAAGTATATATGTGAGTAGGCTGTCCGAAATATATTAGTCGGTGGGAGGGGGGCAGGAGCGGATTACTGACTACTTTGTAAGTCATCGAAAGCTTTTAATTACACTATCTAACTTGATGAAACGAACCAATTACTTTGATTATTCAATAGTCGGCAGTATGTTTGGCATAGCTTGATCTAGGTTTTGGCCTATTTGGTACTTTCAGAGGGCCGACGCTTCATGATCGATACGATTGCAGATAAATCGGTTTGCTGTTAGAGCTATATGAATAATGACTGACCAACTGAATGATTGACATGTAAACGTTAATTAGTTACTGCTTTATATACACCACTGACCGTAGGTGAACTCCAATATTTACGTTAAAAATAATCTCGATATTGTAAAGAATATTCAGTTGTTTCTTCGTATTTTAAGGTGCATTTTATGATTCAAACGGAAATAAAATACCCATATTAGATTTGGTAACTTTGCCAAGTACAATTTATGGAGAATCTTCATGTATGATACACCAATATAGTGCATATGAATATACAGGTAACAAAGTAAGTTAACTCTAATCATTTCTTTAATCATAATCTACGTACATATACTTACATTTTGGTAACAGTTGGTGTTAATAACTTTTCTTAGGTGACATATTTACATATATATATATGCATATATATATATATATATATATATATCCAATAACACGTGAACAATAATCAGTTATCATTCCTAAATATTCTTCTAAGTCGAACTGGTGACGACTACATAGAAAATCTATCAAAAGGGAATCAATGTGAACTGGTACTTATTCCAGTCTACATACTTTCTGTATGTTTCAACCCCAAC
Source organism: Schistosoma mekongi (assembly GCA_034768735.1). Lineage (NCBI taxonomy): Eukaryota > Metazoa > Platyhelminthes > Trematoda > Strigeidida > Schistosomatidae > Schistosoma > Schistosoma mekongi. Next base: position 16,457,345 of record CM068309.1, on the reverse strand, counting down.
AAAATGTAGAAGTGCCTCTTCAATGGAATCCAACAAATCTAGATAGCAGATACGATTTCAGGAAATATGGAACAAATGATTGGAACACCGATGGCAAATTGACATCGGCGTAAACATCAGTCAGTATAAAACCCTTGATTAATTCTGTCTTCATGAGAAACGTTTTCATTACGTTAGCATACAGAGTGGTATCCAATTGACTTATTTGGAAATCGAGGTCAACATTGGTTGTTGAAAATATCATATCATGCTGCTGGATTAACAACCATCAGAAAGTTGTATCCCACTGTTCCACATATATCTAAAATCTGCATGAATGACTACATTTCATACCATTACATTTTAACAAATTCACATGGATGTGTGTACATATATGTAGACCAAAGTAAACGAATAGTGCAAACCAGGATGGTGGAATCTGTGTCCAAGTTTGTACAAAACCAAAGATTATCAGGTGGTTTGACAGAGTTAGGGATTACAGAAGCTCTCTGAACTATAACGAAATACATAATTGAGACTGGGCACCAAATTCGACCTACCAACTTCTGTTAATGCTTTGGATAGGAGTAACCATATTCTCAAATTTATAAAGGCTCTGATCATTAGATAAAGTCACTTATGTGTATGTAAATACAGATTTTCAAAACGTTGATTCTCTCGTCCTCTCTCTACTACACCCCTGGTAATCATTAGTTAACTTTAGTGATGCAATGAATTCGCATCCTCTCTATTCTTCCTCTCAGTCTTCACAATTTATCCTTTCTTTCTGAACAATCCACCCTTTGATCAATTCGACCTTCAATAGTTATATAAAGTTTATCTATATGTATATACCATGACCAGTATATACCTGACCAGATTGTTTGAAAAGTAATGGCCGAATACATCACAATTTCCAATTCGAATTCGTCTCCACCATACACTATAAAACTGGCTGAACATTTTAAACAAAAGATAATACAGTCCATGTACTAAATATTTTCTCTTTAATTCAACATTTTAACGTTGATTTAGAGCTCTAAAAGTGACACGCTGGAAGAAATTATCTCAGACAATGTTGGGTTGAAGTTGGCATACAATGTAAGTGGATTTTGATGAATAATACCAATTTGTTTGCCATATTCAAACACTGCAGCAACACAACTACATTGTAATTATTATTGTGTATCTTGGACACTGACTACATCAAGTAAAATATCAAATATCTGTGCAGTTTGACGAATAAGTAATATTATTGATCATATGTGGTTTGTAATATCGGTAGATGGATTTGTTTTCAGTCAGTAAAACACGAACATCATATAAAGCAATAATGAATATAATAGGAACCACAAGTAAGCATACAAGGATGTAGAATGCAAGAGAAATTATCTACTAATTGTCATATAAGATTATGGATATCCTTAGTGTAAACAACGTAGATTGGTGAATTAGCCTACTAGTATTATTTAGACAAGTATATGCACTTGTTTCAATCCATTTTATTGATGGCCATGTTACTCAGTACTTATAATCAGCAATCCATTTAATGCATCAAAGTTAAATCGAAAAGCCGTTTTTAATGAATGGCTTAGTGGAATAGACGAGTAACTGATTTCACAGATCATTTTACAATCACATAAAATACATTGTATATGGAATGTTGAGTATATGACTATCAAGTTGGAGTTCTAGTAGGAATTACACATTGTAATTAAGAGAAGTTCTAACTGGCGTCTTGGAATGAGATAGTGGTGAGTAAAGACATGTAGGGAAATTACTCCGTATGCTTATTACTGCCAACTGAATCATGCAATTTCATGCCATCTTTATATGTCTAACACAATATTTTACCCTTACATTGTACCACGACTACTCGCAAATACATCAAAACATTCATCATACTCTGTAAGATACTTTGTTTTCTCCGTTTTTCTCAGACATACAGACGAATGTTGGCGAAGTCTGCTATCAATGTTAGTCATGATTACAATTCTAATCTTGCATCTGATCGAACTTTCTTCCTGACACTTGGACAAGTAAGTTAACTACTTCACATAATTTCAATGATTGTGCCACACTCAATAATTGATAGTACACTACACTGTAATCGTGAACACTCTTCATACTCTTTGTCAAACCGAAATAACTGTTCTGTATTTCATGTTCTCACTCATTGAATAGGTTATATGTTTATGTACATTAATAAATATATTTTGTAAATGAAGTTCAATCAAAGAACATTTTGAATCTTATGAAATGGGGGAGAGTTTAAGGAATTCCTTATATGGCACAGTAGTTCCTGTCGATTTACCCTACTATTAAATACACATTTACGGATAGAATTCCATAAGAAGACTAAATGGAATTCTTCTGAATTAGTCTTTCATTAGTGATATGTGAAAATAAAGTGAAGCGATTACATAACAATCCTGGTGGGATGGAAGGTGAACACTGCTCAGGAATCCCACACCTGACAATACATCTGTCTAGTGTTCTCCAATTCACAATGGTACCCAATAGAAATCAATCTATGACAAAGAACTAAACTAAATACCAATCTCCACAATATCTCCTCAACTCAGTTGACAAAACGCTTTGATATGTAGTCTAATGTTAATACCAGATACTTAAAGGTAGATAGTATGTTACAGGTTTGCATACATAACAGAGACAGGCGAGTTTTAAGAAAGAAGCTAATAACATTGGCGAAGGAGGGGATGATAGTCATTTGTAAACCAGAAATTAAGCTAGGTGAGCAGACGAGAATTAATATGGTGTAAGTACACATATATGATAACTTTGAGAAATCAGGAAAGAATCGACAAAGATATTTAGAAAGTTCCAGTTTACTCTGCCTCTATCTATATAGCGATTGTCAATATCTACGATAGACTGCATGGTTGCACAAACGTGTTCTGAGTACAAGGAAGTGGATTGTGGATATTCATTCTAATAACCTTAGCCGTTTGTATAAGATTGACCTGTTTGCTATGTGGAATAGTTGGTAAAATGTAGAGGATGTTTTGAGAAGATTTATTCAAGCTATTTCAATGTCCTATGGGAGTATGGTTGGCCAGATCCGAACAACTGAATTATCTGTTATTCAACCAGGTTGAATGGTGTTTGGCTAATCAACGACGGACTTCCTTGATTATGCCCCCTCCCACCCATATAATTTGCTCGACAAGATCAGTTGGATTGATGATAGCAAACAGATGAGTGGAATCCACATTGTCTGTCTGTAGACGTTGTGAAAATCAAAGGTCAACAATAAAATGTCACAATTAGTTTATTCGTCCTGATGTTTACTTCCCAGTATTTTCATTCACTTGTGATGTCATTTTCGAACTGTCGTTTTTGGATTATTTACTTCTCCGAAGCATTTGCCAGCTCCCGATTTATTTCCTCAAATGCACGTTTTGATTGATATATATTCAGCAGGAATTACATTACTACTAAACTGATGATGAATTTAGATTAGATCGGAACATATAATTCGAGTACAATCTGTTGAGAGTTTGACTGATTCTTTTGTATATAACCGGAGTGAAGCAAATTTCTTCGTCCGGTAGTTATTCCACCGGATTTAATCATCAAATGTTTGCAACATCAATGTTCGCCAATACGGCTGATTGATTATTATCATAGGCAAGATGTGACATTTCTAATGTATGTAACATGCAATATAATAAGCACATCATACATGTGAATATAATCATATCCATCTGAGCTCTCAAATTATTAGTCGACCATTTCTTAATTTTATCTTTTTTCTTTGATATTCTAGTGTTTGTGTGGGCACCATGGTGCACTATTAGTCCAGATTCATTCAGAAACCGTTCCACATGTTATAGAAAAATACAGGTAAGCATTCCCCACAACTCAAATTATTTCTCGAATACCTAAGCAACATTTGTGTTTTACTGTAAATGATCGTTGTTTACATGTTTGATACAGACATTTTCTGTGATCAATGTTTCGTACTACGCAAAATCAGATTAATGGATAGTGAAGTGGAAGGTTGTAACAGAGGCTTCACTTCGAACATTGAAATCTAAACACATGAATACTATTTTATACTGGAGATCAATACTGTCAACATCAAACTCATTTCCAACATTATACAACAAATGAGCATAAATAACGCAGAAAATCATGAACTATGTCATTTTACTGTGCCAGATATAAATTCTTCATTCCTACTGAGAGTTGTGTTATCACCTCCATGTTTATCTGAACAAAAGTCATCTCCACATTCAGTTACAATATTAATGGGACAGTTTTATTATTGATCTTAATGATAATCACAATTTTGAGAATTCATTGTATACTATTATTTTCTTTGCCTTATATTAGGGTGATTGGAATGATGTCCAACAGTGAAGAATTCTCAACAGCATATAGTTGTCCTGTTGGTTCACCAATGAATCCAGTTAAGAAATGCAAATTATGGTAAATGAAAATAATGTCCGGATTCGCCCTCTCCCCACCCCACCAACCAAACTCAATACTCGTTGTATTCGGCATGCGTTATTTTTTTTACAAAACTGTTACATTTGAGTGATAATTATTTTGTACATTGTTAATTAACACATTAAATACAAAAGTCTCTAGATTCCATGTAGTTCGATAGTTTTCACTGTTGTCTATAAAGTAATCATTACAATTAAATATGCCAACTGCCTTTGATATGTACATTGTCCACATACATCATTACTTGTCCACGTTGTTTCCAATTGACTTCCAGTCAGTATTATTACAGAATAATTACTAAAGATTTCTGTAGAAGTTTATGTACTAAAACATATGAGCATAACACATTTCCAAAATCAAGAAAGCATTTTCATGTAGATGTTCAATAATATAAATTCAACTGTCGAATAGTCTGAGTGGGTAACCTAACAATGTGTAAACAGGAAATTACTGAGAAGATTACTAATGGATCAATCATGTTCATATACAAGAATGGAATCTGGCATTCGAATGATGGTCAGAGTTGGATGTTTCAAAGTAATCTGTATGAAAGAGATTGTTTCATTAAACAAACAATTCATGATATTGTAGCTTTAAGGAATAATAAGTTAGGTAATCCACGTGATGGATTCGTTTGCATCAAATACAACAGTTGTGGTTGTTCAAAATATATACAGATTATGCATGCCTATATTCTTAGTATAAATTTGACAATGACATGGCACTCCCTGATCTTCACTGCTACCCAACGAATATCAATCTTTTACAAATACAAACAACCAAACTTAATACCTACCACCACAAAACCATCTGAACTAAACAATACTAACCAAATTATGTTATGATCATTTATGAAGTGATATCATGCATATGTGTTCTATATCTTTTGACCTAATCACATATACAAAACTTCTATTGTCTGTAATAAAACTTTTAAATTCAATGACTACATTCATATAAAAACAAAATATCTAATTGAATAAGTTGAATAGTAATGAGAAGAGAAATTGTGGAATGTTGTTTAATTAAAGTAAACAGTACAACTATTATGAACATTTTTCGTCTGATACTGTTGTGTATTGAAATGGTGTGCATTAATTCAATAATCAAGGTACAGATCTATATGCTGATATTGGCATATCTGTAAAGTTTATCTTTTTATATTGTAAATATTGTTTAAAGTCGATTAGTTCTTGTGAAATATTTTGGTTTGGTAAACAGAATAACTAGTTATATAATCAGTCGACATTGATGCTAAATAATTTAGTTCTTGTAAATACCACTAGCTAAAGTCGTTGGGATGAGTGATGAGAGTGGGTCAACATTTCCTCTATATAACCATCGTAGATATCCATTTCTGCTTTGACTACAATCAAATCAATTATTTTAACACCAACTCTAGTCTTCTGCATTTAATGACTTCTGGCTGTACTACTGACAAATTCTACACACGACTTGGTCGAAGTAGCTTTCCTTGATTAGTTAGTGAATTGTCCTATAACAATATATGCTGAAAGACTGGTTGACAAATGAAATGTCAGCAATGAGTGATGTTATAGGTCAATAAACCATTGAGTTGGATTATCCAAACGCCAACTAATTCTCCATAGGCTACCACAATAAATTCAAATAACTTTGGTAATTTTTGATGAGAACTCAGTGTATGTACTAGTTGGCTCTACAGATCAGACTACTAGAACCCACTACACGAAGATCTGTTGCTTTGAATGAAAGTCCTATGAGAATAAGCCTTATGTACAATCACTGACTTGTAAAACACACAACTTACATTCGTTCGCATAAATCTTTTAATGTAGTGTATAAAAGGACCATATCAATCATCTTTAGTACATAATAAGATTCTGGAATATTTAATAAAACAAGTTGGTGTGTATATTGACGTTTATAATTCTCAAAATCAAAGAAAAATATGAAGACCAATAAAGAAGTTGAGGTGGGAATTGGAGGTAGTCAGGAATTGAATAAATACCACATGGAGAGAACTATAAATGGGAGTTTAGAAGTGTTGATTCAGGAATCCTGGTTGACTGTATATACTCTACGAGCGACAGCATACAGGGATTGATCGTATGGTTGTATTGGCTTTCCAAATAACTTCTACGCAATCTTCAAAACGTCATAAAGAGATCAATTAGTTGTTTAAGAGTTTTCTCCCACTTTCCACTTTATTAGAAATAGTTCACATGTATTTAACAAAATAACTAGTTATATAATCAGTCGACATTGATGCTAAATAATTTAGTTCTTGTAAATACCACTAGCTAAAGTCGTTGGGATGAGTGATGAGAGTGGGTCAACATTTCCTCTATATAACCATCGTAGATATCCATTTTCTGCTTTGACTACAATCAAATCAATTATTTTAACACCAACTCTAGTCTTCTGCATTTAATGACTTCTGGCTGTACTACTGACAAATTCTACACACGACTTGGTCGAAGTAGCTTTCCTTGATTAGTTAGTGAATTGTCCTATAACAATATATGCTGAAAGACTGGTTGACAAATGAAATGTCAGCAATGAGTGATGTTATAGGTCAATAAACCATTGAGTTGGATTATCCAAACGCCAACTAATTCTCCATAGGCTACCACAATAAATTCAAATAACTTTGGTAATTTTTGATGAGAACTCAGTGTATGTACTAGTTGGCTCTACAGATCAGACTACTAGAACCCACTACACGAAGATCTGTTGCTTTGAATGAAAGTCCTATGAGAATAAGCCTTATGTACAATCACTGACTTGTAAAACACACAACTTACATTCGTTCGCATAAATCTTTTAATGTAGTGTATAAAAGGACCATATCAATCATCTTTAGTACATAATAAGATTCTGGAATATTTAATAAAACAAGTTGGTGTGTATATTGACGTTTATAATTCTCAAAATCAAAGAAAAATATGAAGACCAATAAAGAAGTTGAGGTGGGAATTGGAGGTAGTCAGGAATTGAATAAATACCACATGGAGAGAACTATAAATGGGAGTTTAGAAGTGTTGATTCAGGAATCCTGGTTGACTGTATATACTCTACGAGCGACAGCATACAGGGATTGATCGTATGGTTGTATTGGCTTTCCAAATAACTTCTACGCAATCTTCAAAACGTCATAAAGAGATCAATTAGTTGTTTAAGAGTTTTCTCCCACTTTCCACTTTATTAGAAATAGTTCACATGTATTTAACAAAATAACTAGTTAAGTTATTTCACAATTTAAATATTTCACTTGATCTTCACTAAACCAATCTGAAATTTGATCAATCATTCATCAGTTAATGCTACGACATGTTCAGCTTCCTCTACTAGAGTAGCTAAATAGATGTATGTACATGGAAGAAGTAACTTTCAATAATTTATCATTCGTTTGAATGAAAACTTCTGGTCGACTTGAAAATGGTAAGCAACTTTGTGATACGTTGAAGAACCATTTTACTGCCCATACTATTTTATCATAGAGAACATTGCTAGCAACATCCTCCTTGAATTGCGATTTCAAAAATAGGGGTTTCTTGTTAGCAGTCCATTTCTCGAACTTTCATTTACTACTTTCATATATTTCTCCAAACATCTTATGAGTACACTAGTTTAGACAACATATCATAAATGAATTTTTATTCGTACTTTTTGGTATCCTCTGAGTAAATCATTTTCACTCTCTCAGTACGACATCTAAGAAGATTTCTTATATACTGGATGTCTTTAAAGCAGGAGAAGTGACTTTATTGACAATCTCTGGAATTATTTTTCTGCTCACTTCTGTTAATCGGTACATCATTTTATAATTATGACATATCGTGAAAGTATAACATTTTATCACATTTGTTCTTATAAGTGTGTGCACCGTTACTGGGTGCACACCGTTAAACTGTGTTAAATGTTCTTCTCTGGATGCATTCTGATCGACGATAATCAAGGTGTGTGTCATCACCAAAGTGTACCAACGGTGAAAGTATTGATGATCAAGAGCTTTAATATATGGTCGATTGTGTCAATTTTTAAAGGTGAACTCATCACAATTCCACCAATTTGTCTATAGTAAGTGTTGGTAATGACAAAATGAAATGAAGTGTACGTTTTAATAGTAATTATTTGAGATCAGCCTGCGAAACGCAAATATTTATTTGATTTTCTAATAATTGTTGAAACACCAAATCAGTTGTCCCGATTAGTGAGTGTATTTTCTGGCACAGAAGTTGTATGTAGGGATATCATAATCTTACTGTTCAAATCCATATTCTCAACTCAAGAAATGAAGTTAAAACGTCTTCAACACTTTTGTAAATAACCAACTTGTGTAGGTGCTAAACGAGTTAATGATGCCTTTTTGAGGTTTTATGGAATGGCGAATTCTACATATCTAACACAGAGAAGAAGAAAGTCCTAACTTATGAAATTTACGTTGCTCATTATACCGTGGTGTGTTAGATTCCTTAGGCTGAACTGTATCATAAATAACTGACACAAAGATCCGTTTGCATTTTAGTCCTTCAAGTCAGTTTGTATGTAATTTTTCAGCATTCAAATTAACATCCTCATCTCTCTCAGTTTTGGAGTTTTGTTTGATCAATCAACGCCAAGTTTATGTTTGCGATGCAGTTCGTTAAAATCAGTCAAAATAGTAACAAATCTCTATTTGTCCTGCGTATCATCAGTGTGCTATCTTCTGACAGCCATTGTTTGTCTACATAGATTTCCCAGTGTGATTCTCGTTCTACAATGTTTCCTATGTGGATGTTGTGGGTGTGTTGAGAGTGTGCATTTGACCCCCAACCACCCAACAGCCACTCAAAAATATTTACTTTTTCGGTAATCAAACATAATTCTTTGTATTGAATTGCCATGCATGTTTTTATTTGGCTGACATGGATCATCAAATGGACGCGCATATAGATTGTTGTCACCAATAATAATACTAAATCCTAGTTACAGTGAACTTGTCACTCCCTTTTGAATCAGTCTAAACTACTGTATATGATGTTACGAAATTTAGTATTTTTAAGCCATTTTGTTGTTTATTTAAGTTATATCTCTATAGTCTACGAAGGTGATATACCACAACGAACTTTTGCGTATTTAAAACACACACAAATTATTCATTTAAATGGCAAGATAACATGGATGTGTCTGATATTCGTATTATGAAAAGAGTTCTTTAACATCAAGATCAGAAATATTTTGTAGTGTTCCAAGTTAATTGTGATTGACTTCATAATCATCAATTTATGTTTAACAATCGTGTAGATATGTTTTAGTTCATAATTAGTATGTTATCAATAATGACAAGAGTGATAGTTTTAGATTTCCCCCCCCCCGTTCTCTCCTATTTGAATATGTGAAATTACACTTCAAGATTGGTTTAGATCTGCAGCTACACTAATAATCAATTGTAGGATACTAGTTAGTATTGATTACTTTAGTCCCAATAGTGTCTGACTACATCATGGTATATTTGAAAAACTTTTGCCCGCTTTGTGCTAAATTAATTCATTTATGAGATATATGTATTTTACATCTGGCGACAGAAAGCAAACATACAGTTCAATAATTTATCCTGATTTACTTTATGATTATGTAACGTGGTCTTTAAATAATCGACAAAATTCATGGGGAGGGTTGCAAGTGTTTGATATTAGTGATTTTTGTAACATTTTTCGGTTATGTAAACAAATTTTAGCAAGTTTATTGATAAGATTGCAATGTCGATTAACTTAGTTAGTTAGGAACTGTGTTACGTATTTCCAACTGCCATTAAATTTGAGGCGAAATGTGGAGTGGAGTTGGATTATTTACGAGATAGTTAGAACGACAGTCAAAATTAAACGCACCAGTAGTATATGAGGTCGTTGACTGTTAGTCTAAAGCATATTGGCAGATCCGGGCAACCTGGTTATGAGCTAAGTAATAACCACAACCAGTGACTGGAGAATGTGAGTGATATGGCTGAAAGTTAACTGAATTGGCACAAGCCAATTACACTTAGCATTCTCATACGTCCCCAGTTTCAAATCAACTTGTGCATTCCGTTTTACAAATCGACTCCATTCTCTTAAATCACATTCTCAACAACTAATTATTTTTAATATTACTATTACTTCTACTACTGTGGTATTCATCAAATTAATATAATGTAACCAAATAATCATTTCAACTACAACCATACGAAATGTAAAATATCTAACTGATCACTGTTGATAATATTGACAAAGTACTAGAAAAACGAGCAGTTTACTATATCTACTTTCAGTAGAATATTGTTTTTCAATGTGAAATATTCGATGTGGTATTCAGAAAAAAATTCATCTACATAACTTCAGTTGTAGAACTGGATTCTCCGTAAGTATCGATCATGTACCGATTAAACCGCAACTCTATAAATCATTGTTAAACAATCAACTGAATAGTACTCATCACTTTGCATCAGTTTCTCCAACTATGAGAAGGCATTCGACAGTGTGGATAGGAGAACATTATGCAGCCTTCTACAACATTATGGTGTACTCGAGAGGATAGTCGACATCATAAGGAATTCTTATGACTGATCACACTGTAAAATGATGAATAGAGGTCAGCTTACGGATTCATTCTAAATAAAGACCAGTGTCAGACAGAGTTGCTTACTCTCGCACTTCCTCTTTCTGCTGATGGTTGAAATGATCATGAAAACTGTAAAATATCAGGGGAGGCACGATATACAATAGACAACATGGATGCAGCTAAATGACTTGGACTTTGCAGATGATCTAGTACTTCTATCTCATATACAACAGCAAACGAAGATAAAGACGAACAGTGTAGCAGCCTGACAGACTGACTGTAGAATCAGCGCTTCTTGCTGACGTTGGGCTTCTTCCTCTAGTTAGCTGGGCTTGGAGGAATAGCTTAGGTCACCTGTTGTTGTGTCACTGGTCATACGTTCGTTAGCAGGTATAGGGGTGTCATGTTAATTTGTAAACTCTAGCACTTCAGCAATAGACGTTAATATACATAAACGAAAAGTAAGATCTTTAGATACAAAGCAACTAGCACCACCCCAATTAGACTTGACCTCGCTGTAAAGCTCTGTAATGTGTGGAAACCCTTACATACCCACGCAGAGTCATCCATATACAAAACGAATCTGATGCAGATGTAAAGACACGGATTAGCAAGACAAGGTATGAGCAGCAGTACTACAACTGAAAAACATCTGGATCTCAAACCAGCTGTCAGGCATCACCAAAGTCACAATTTTTAATACAAATATGAAGATAATTCTATTGTGTGAAGCCAAAAGATTCAAGTATTTATAAACAGCTGTCTGTGCAAGAAACTTTGAATAGGTTGACCAGGTCCTATCAGTAACAACTTTCTGTGGTAGAGGAAGAACCATACAATGTCAATCAAGGAAGAAATAAGGAAAACTCTCTGATAGTGGATATAACACACATTAAGGAAATCGCCAGACTGCGTCACCGGACAAGCACTAACTTGGAATCCTCAAGGCGAAACGAAAAGAGGGAGACAAAAAACACATTGCTCCGGGAATCGAATGTTGACATGAAAAGAATGAACAGCACTTGGAAAGAACTGGAAAGGAGGGTTGGATGGAAAATGCTTGTCAGCCGTAATTCTTCACGTAGGTGGGTAGGTGGGGTAACAACAAAAATGGATCGATTGAAATAAGATTCTGCATACACGAACGATATAGACAAATATAACATTGGATGATACTCACTTATCAAACATACCAGCAATCCATTTGAATACATTCTAAAGGTAACAACAATAGTTCATGTAAATTGAAACAATAGAGTAATAATTCAAGTAGATACTAGTGTAATAAATTACACACAAATGGATGAAATTGAATGTTCTAGTTAATACAATTGTGAACTAAAATTCGATTTGACATTCATAGAAAATATGGAAACAAAATTGCAAGCCTACTGGATTCCAATGGATCTGAATGATGTGATAAAACACTACAACTAGTATTTGTCACGCAGTTAACGCCATAATGTTTTATTATGAGTAAAAGTTTGACGAATACTTCTATTATTTGATTTTCAGAAGAAAAGTTGATGGCCAATACTCTGCCAATAATACAGTTAAGGCTGTAAAATTATGGGAAGAAATAACTCGACAAATGATTAGTGATTGTAAACATATTGGTAAATCGCGTTGTTTGACTGTTCGATACGAATGTCTTGTACTGGCACCTGAAATTCAATTGCGAAGAATTTTAAGTACGTTGTCGATCGATGACTGATGATTTAGTTATTATCTATCAAAGCAAACAGATACATTTAATGATGCTCTAATTCTAGTCCAGACACATATGCTAAAGTTTCATTCATCGCACAGACGAAGATTAGCGTCCTTCAGGGCGAATGTTTCAATCAAAGTTGACAACTGTTGGCTACGAATTCTTATGTAGATATGAAATATTGCTTATAAGCTGATAAATTTCACATTCAATGAGTGAACTAACTCATTTAATATGCTCTTAACTATCACATTCACAGTGTGACAATTTTAATTACATCAGCACTTTAAATTAACACCCACTAACCCAGTTGTGTTTAGAAGACAAATGTAGTTAGGACAATTTGAATGGGGAACGTATATTATTTTATAGTGCATATGATATTGTATGATATTATGTGACAGTGTGATGTGTGAATCTCTGTAACTATGATATGTATATTTATGGAATTATTATAGCTATTGCTCAATTCGTCACAGAATTCTGTCTTCTATATTATAACGAACAAATTATCACCTGGTGTAAAGAACAAATTATTGACGGTGAATACATAAAACTAATGAAAATTCAACAAATTTTGACTTTGATTTTATGCTACTTATAAGTAGGCAAGAACAATAATATGTCATTTCTGAAATACGGAACGTGACTAGAACTTCATTGACATACTTCACAAGTTCATTTTCATTTGTTACCAACAAATTATACTGGAAGGTCATGAGCGATCAATCTGAATGATTCATTTGGAGATAACATGTAGTGTGATGCAAACCTGTCATCACCTTTCTCATCCCTCCGTATACAAATCAAATTATTCTTTGATATTTTGACTACTGATAAGCAGTGCAAAACGACAACAGGACATATTTGTGCTTCTTACCCTTTGTTAAACTTAACTGAGTAATCAGTGTTAAACAGTAACCTGTAGATTTCCGCTAATATAGTGACTTTACTGTATTCACATTAAACATATAACACAACAGTCTGTGACTACAATTTATGTTTGTTAGGCCGAACAAGGATGACTCTATTGCTAGTTGTTTACCTTACCTCTCCGGTTTGTTTACATTATCAAACGTAACATTCTCATCATCACTTCCATCGCCTTATTCAACATTATGTAGATAAACTGATATGCCAGGCACCTAATGAAGATTGATTACCTTCGAGAACTGTGTTTTACAACATTATTTCAATTATTATATCTGTGGACAATGTAATCATTTCCTCTCTATGACTGTTACCTTCCTCTTACCCGGTCCTCTCGTTTAATGTAAATACTCTTAGTATATTGTTTATTCACTAGGAACTACAGTTGCTTGGTTGTGTACAAGTTGTACCCATTCACTGCCACTATTTACTTTGTTCTGTATCAATGTTAGATTTATGATTCGTTTAACGTGTGGTCTAATTTTATGTATATATAAAGGCATGATTAAAATACAATATGTTCTCAGTTCTCCGTTTTCCAGTTCCTGATTGTGGTTCTTCTGTTGTCGGCCTTGGGATGAGTGGGCTTAGGTCAGTCGTGAATTATCAACTAGGCACACTCCATTGGCGTTCGCTACTACCAACCAAATCCTCCTCCCTTTCTTTCTTAAGTCATAGCAGATGGCGTCGTAACATTTATACGACTTTGTTTCACAGTTTAAGTTTATAAAATGTGTTATACGCTAGTAAGTCAGTCAGTCATTAACAGAGTAGAGTCAGATATATTTTTGAATCAAGATGAATATCAATGTACCATAAATGGTAATAATTTCAGTAGCATCAAAATGACTCGGCATAATGAACGAAATTATTTACGAAAGAACGAATTCACGGAGGAGAAATTATAAAAGATATACTGAACTGAGGATACAGTTGCACCATTACAACCGACTCCAAATGATATCAGCTATTGTCCTCAACACTAATCACGATCATTCCGTGGACTGCGACCAGGTAGTCTGAACTCGTCGATATGAGTTCATCGATTGATAACACATTTTGGCTTTGTTACCTTTCAACTCCACCTTACCTAATGCGATGATTCTTGAAGATAAAATGTTGGACATATGTAATATTTCCCAGAGTAATTAGTATAATTTTATAGTTATGTAAATGGTATCTATGTATATTACAGGCAGGTTGGATAACCCAAGAAGAATGACTAACTTTCAAAGCTATTTTTAAGAGGACATCATTATTGATTTTGATTGTATGTACATTTTGTTTCTATTGTTATAGTGTTTCCCTAGCCCTAACCTCACATCTGACCCAGTGAACATTGCCATATTATTTTACGTTCATGAATTACAACTAACTAACTGTATAGATATCACCCTGCCTACCTCCCTCTCTCCCTCCCGTCCACAATTTTTTATCACTATAATCATTGTTTCGTATTGATGTTGATTTCGTAATTGCGCGGCTGTGTGGTTATGCTTTCTACCTACATGAATGAATCCATGAAATGTAAATTGGCACTGGTTAATGGTTCAGTTAATTTGTGTTCAATCCGTTTTGGGACTGACTGGTTTAGGGCAGACTTACGGTCATCTATCAATTAGTTTTACTGTTCGTGGTGAAAGTAATTGTTCCTTCAATGTGTCAACAATAATTTAGTCAACCATTGTGCGTATTAGTCGGAGTTCACGACACATCAATTACTTAGGTCTATAACTCTCTACAATATATACATGTGTTCTCATCTTCGTACAGATATCATTGTTTGGAAATTCTTCAAAATAGTAATCATTAGACATATGAATAGAATGTATTTGTAAATAATCTCAGAGGATGAAATTAAAGAAAAATTCCAACGTTTCGCTCGGCAATCTGGTCCGAGCTTCTTCAGGGAAATAACCAAGATCAAAGTTATCGAATATAAATGTAAATAAGAGGTCAAATTTGAATTATGAATATCCAATCGTATACAGGGTATGAACATGTTATATGAGACATTGTAAGTGAAATAATGTTAAAATTGTTGTGGATGAAGGGAGGTGTGCACTTTGTGTGTATTTTCCATGGTTCAATCATATGCACACATATACTGCTATGAGTTATGTTCACGGAGAGGGGTAGACAATCTGAAGAAAGGCTTGCTATTAAATCATGATAGAAGTAAATCAATGTAATGACAATTATGAGACAGGTTGGATAAACCTTATTCTCACTGTGGTGTAAAATTAAAGGGTTAGGAAATTTTGTCATGTTTTAAAATTTTTCTATCCCTCACTGTGGTCCTTTTCGTCCAATGGAAAAGTAGTTTGCGATAATTTATCTTATTGGTTTGACAATTCATTAACGTGCTATAAAATGGAGATACCTCAATTGAGTGATTACTTTTCTAGCATCATGAGCGTAAACCATACTGGTAACGATAGGACTGAATCGACGTCAACGCGTAGTGTCGTAACGGAACAAGAAAACTTATTCTTGACTATGTTATTCTTAGTTGCATTTCCATCACTAAATGCCCTTAAGAATGCAGTCAGTGATTTTGGAAAAACGATATATTGTCACTTTACGATTCGTGACTCCTGTTTCCATCGGAATCAGAGACCGTATATTAAGTTTCAGTGCTGGAGAAGTGGCCGGTGTCATCGGAATGCAATTCATGGTCCTCCGCAAAGGAGGAAGTAAGTTGCTTACTTTTATTTAATAAGTTCCTCGTAGGATGTCATCGAAATGTGCATGCCCATCATTCATATTCGCTAAACAAGTCGATGGTTATTGGACTGTCGTACGCAGAAATCTATAACATAACCACGAGTGTAACTCCCTAGCGTACGACAACAACACGTGGATGAGGCGGTTGTCTGACACAGAGTTCGCGACCATTCAACCTCAGCTGTTTTCAGGCACAGCCGTTTTTAATGTTATTGACTTTGCATATGCTACTTTTCGTAAGCGTCTGCAGCCGCAAGATGTATTCAACATGCGTCGAAAGGTATTCTCGCAATCCAACCTTCCTGGTAAATACTTAAAACTTCTTATGTTGATCTGTAGGTAATTTTGAGAAACTGAAAACACATATAACTTCTCTTGGCAGTGCATGTAGTTACCAGCTGAATGAAGAATCCACCTTGGAATGTTTCTTTTTTGCGTCTGCCGACCAGTTGAATCTAAGCTCACGTTTCCTTGAAGTTATTGGATTGGATGGCACGTACAAAACAAACAGCGAAAATATTTTCTTATATCAACTGGTAGCACTGGATGTTAATCTAATGGCCATCCCAATAGCATTTGGATTCATTAGAAGAGAAACCACTACGATGATAGCGCAATTTCTAAATTTTTTCCAAGAAGTAACGAACAACAGGAACGTGGGATGCTTCATAACAGATGATGCAGTAGCAATTGCGGCAGCGATCAATGCCGTGTATCCTAATGCTCATCATTTATTATGTCGTGTGCATATTATCCGCAACGTTACAAAACGAGTACGTAAATCGATTATTTGTAATAACGTTATAAATTGTAGCGACTGCAACCGGAGTTAGTTCAGTTCTTTTATAGACTGATGTATACGAAAAATGCTGATAGGTAATTTGTATTAATTAAAGTGATAAACGCTTACTCGTAGTTTTGCAAGAACTTTATCCTTGTTGGAAACATGGAATCAATCTTTTCATAGATACTTGCAAAATTATCTTCTACCGAGGAAGGAAAAGTGGGCAGCGGCCTTCAGACCTCCTGGAGTGCTTCTGGAGCAGAACAATACTAATTTCATTGAAACCACCCACAGAGTGTAAACGATGTTTAACGTTATTTTGTTTTTCCATGCAAAAGGTCATTATATGTTGAAGTGATCACTAAGCCAACTATGTACTTTAAGGATTATTTATGAAAACGTATTTGATAATAAATCTTAGTCTTTGTTAGTCAATCGATTACTAATCTATTTTTAAACCTTGTCTGGAAACAAAGAGATGTTGGTTGTGAACTTATGGTTTGCCCTCAGTTTGGTTCGACGAGCTATTGTGTGAACAGTCTATAATATTTTAAGTTACGGCGACTAGCGTTCCACATATCATAATGCTGCTTCGTATTAATTCCCTTTAATAATAAATAAATAGAATGTTTGATTCTTGCTATATACAGGAACCCTTAACAAGCATCATTTATTATTTGAACATACATTCAATAAGGAAATAATTCCAACAAATCAATTGACTCCATTCGATCGCTAAACGTTTACAAACGATTTATCATTGAATTTTTGTACGATGGTATGGTTACAATCAGTTATGATAAAATGTATTTGGTCTTTAACTAATCTACTTCAACAGAAAAAGAGAGTAATGGATGTTTAAGACGACAATTGTCAATAATAAACATCATCCTTACGTATACTGTAATACAATTAAGTCCATCTCTGGAACTAATCTATTATCTTGTTACAAATATCTAAACGCTGAAGCACTCATGCTGACTAAAATAATCATATGCTCTTCTCATGTCTGTCTCCTCAAACCATTAGATAACTAACTTAAACATTTAATTAATGTCCTATGTTCTATACTTCGTTATGACTCTTCAGTGATTTAGTACTGAAGTTATTAAGACAGTTTGCCTACAACATATCCCTGAATTTGTGATCAAAACTGAAGCTCTACAACATTCAAATATAAAAGGAGCATACAGACTTCCTAATACACTTACATGTATGTTAAAATCATTAACTGTCTTACCACTTACAGGTATAATGAGGGGCTGATTAAGAAGTCTTCTCGGTCTATTAATAAACTTAGTTATACAGGTCATGCACATTAAAGTCATCCGTTATTCAGAAAATGTCAAGATTATTTGAATAAGCATTTCGAATTCCTTCTATTTATGTTTAATAGTTGTTAATTAGTAGTTAATTAGTGAATAATGTCATATAATTTAGCCTGCTGGATAAACCACGTCTTACGTTAGCCTTCCTTAATCTAGCATTCTCTTAAATTATATTCCACATCTACATAGATGTAGGCAATCATTCGAGTTAAATTCATCAACTCATTCGAGTAGATATAGACATCATATAGCATAGTCATAACAGATATACTTAATCTACATTATTACGAATGAGTGAATATTTACTCCTTATTAGGTTTTTTTCCAATTTCATTAAATATACAACTACTTAGAATATCTACTTTATCATTCTCACTTCCATCGCCTATTCCAACATTATGTAGATAAACTGATATGCCAGGCACCTAATGAAGATTGATTACCTTCGAGAACTGTGTTTTACAACATTATTTCAATTATTATATCTGTGGACAATGTAATCATTTCCTCTCTATGACTGTTACCTTCCTCTTACCCGGTCCTCTCGTTTAATGTAAATACTCTTAGTATATTGTTTATTCACTAGGAACTACAGTTGCTTGGTTGTGTACAAGTTGTACCCATTCACTGCCACTATTTACTTTGTTCTGTATCAATGTTAGATTTATGATTCGTTTAACGTGTGGTCTAATTTTATGTATATTAAAGCATGATTAAAATACAATATGTTCTCAGTTCTCCGTTTTCCAGTTCCTGATTGTGGTTCTTCTGTTGTCGGCCTTGGGATGAGTGGGCTTAGGTCAGTCGTGAATTATCAACTAGGCACACTCCATTGGCGTTCGCTACTACCAACCAAATCCTCCTCCCTTCTTTCTTAAGTCATAGCAGATGGCGTCGTAACATTTATACGACTTTGTTTCACAGTTTAAGTTATAAAATGTGTTATACGCTAGTAAGTCAGTCAGTCATTAACAGAGTAGAGTCAGATATATTTTTGAATCAAGATGAATATCAATGTACCATAAATGGTAATAATTTCAGTAGCATCAAAATGACTCGGCATAATGAACGAAATTATTTACGAAAGAACGAATTCACGGAGGAGAAATTATAAAAGATATACTGAACTGAGGATACAGTTGCACCATTACAACCGACTCCAAATGATATCAGCTATTGTCCTCAACACTAATCACGATCATTCCGTGGACTGCGACAGGTAGTCTGAACTCGTCGATATGAGTTCATCGATTGATAACACATTTTGGCTTTGTTACCTTTCAACTCCACCTTACCTAATGCGATGATTCTTGAAGATAAAATGTTGGACATATGTAATATTTCCCAGAGTAATTAGTATAATTTTATAGTTATGTAAATGGTATCTATGTATATTACAGGCAGGTTGGATAACCCAAGAAGAATGACTAACTTTCAAAGCTATTTTTAAGAGGACATCATTATTGATTTTGATTGTATGTACATTTTGTTTCTATTGTTATAGTGTTTCCCTAGCCCTAACCTCACATCTGACCCAGTGAACATTGCCATATTATTTTACGTTCATGAATTACAACTAACTAACTGTATAGATATCACCCTGCCTACCTCCCTCTCTCCCTCCCGTCCACAATTTTTTATCACTATAATCATTGTTTCGTATTGATGTTGATTTCGTAATTGCGCGGCTGTGTGGTTATGCTTTCTACCTACATGAATGAATCCATGAAATGTAAATTGGCACTGGTTAATGGTTCAGTTAATTTGTGTTCAATCCGTTTTGGGACTGACTGGTTTAGGGCAGACTTACGGTCATCTATCAATTAGTTTTACTGTTCGTGGTGAAAGTAATTGTTCCTTCAATGTGTCAACAATAATTTAGTCAACCATTGTGCGTATTAGTCGGAGTTCACGACACATCAATTACTTAGGTCTATAACTCTCTACAATATATACATGTGTTCTCATCTTCGTACAGATATCATTGTTTGGAAATTCTTCAAAATAGTAATCATTAGACATATGAATAGAATGTATTTGTAAATAATCTCAGAGGATGAAATTAAAGAAAAATTCCAACGTTTCGCTCGGCAATCTGGTCCGAGCTTCTTCAGGGAAATAACCAAGATCAAAGTTATCGAATATAAATGTAAATAAGAGGTCAAATTTGAATTATGAATATCCAATCGTATACAGGGTATGAACATGTTATATGAGACATTGTAAGTGAAATAATGTTAAAATTGTTGTGGATGAAGGGAGGTGTGCACTTTGTGTGTATTTTCCATGGTTCAATCATATGCACACATATACTGCTATGAGTTATGTTCACGGAGAGGGGTAGACAATCTGAAGAAAGGCTTGCTATTAAATCATGATAGAAGTAAATCAATGTAATGACAATTATGAGACAGGTTGGATAAACCTTATTCTCACTGTGGTGTAAAATTAAAGGGTTAGGAAATTTTGTCATGTTTTAAAATTTTTCTATCCCTCACTGTGGTCCTTTTCGTCCAATGGAAAAGTAGTTTGCGATAATTTATCTTATTGGTTTGACAATTCATTAACGTGCTATAAAATGGAGATACCTCAATTGAGTGATTACTTTTCTAGCATCATGAGCGTAAACCATACTGGTAACGATAGGACTGAATCGACGTCAACGCGTAGTGTCGTAACGGAACAAGAAAACTTATTCTTGACTATGTTATTCTTAGTTGCATTTCCATCACTAAATGCCCTTAAGAATGCAGTCAGTGATTTTGGAAAAACGATATATTGTCACTTTACGATTCGTGACTCCTGTTTCCATCGGAATCAGAGACCGTATATTAAGTTTCAGTGCTGGAGAAGTGGCCGGTGTCATCGGAATGCAATTCATGGTCCTCCGCAAAGGAGGAAGTAAGTTGCTTACTTTTATTTAATAAGTTCCTCGTAGGATGTCATCGAAATGTGCATGCCCATCATTCATATTCGCTAAACAAGTCGATGGTTATTGGACTGTCGTACGCAGAAATCTATAACATAACCACGAGTGTAACTCCCTAGCGTACGACAACAACACGTGGATGAGGCGGTTGTCTGACACAGAGTTCGCGACCATTCAACCTCAGCTGTTTTCAGGCACAGCCGTTTTTAATGTTATTGACTTTGCATATGCTACTTTTCGTAAGCGTCTGCAGCCGCAAGATGTATTCAACATGCGTCGAAAGGTATTCTCGCAATCCAACCTTCCTGGTAAATACTTAAAACTTCTTATGTTGATCTGTAGGTAATTTTGAGAAACTGAAAACACATATAACTTCTCTTGGCAGTGCATGTAGTTACCAGCTGAATGAAGAATCCACCTTGGAATGTTTCTTTTTTGCGTCTGCCGACCAGTTGAATCTAAGCTCACGTTTCCTTGAAGTTATTGGATTGGATGGCACGTACAAAACAAACAGCGAAAATATTTTCTTATATCAACTGGTAGCACTGGATGTTAATCTAATGGCCATCCCAATAGCATTTGGATTCATTAGAAGAGAAACCACTACGATGATAGCGCAATTTCTAAATTTTTTCCAAGAAGTAACGAACAACAGGAACGTGGGATGCTTCATAACAGATGATGCAGTAGCAATTGCGGCAGCGATCAATGCCGTGTATCCTAATGCTCATCATTTATTATGTCGTGTGCATATTATCCGCAACGTTACAAAACGAGTACGTAAATCGATTATTTGTAATAACGTTATAAATTGTAGCGACTGCAACCGGAGTTAGTTCAGTTCTTTTATAGACTGATGTATACGAAAAATGCTGATAGGTAATTTGTATTAATTAAAGTGATAAACGCTTACTCGTAGTTTTGCAAGAACTTTATCCTTGTTGGAAACATGGAATCAATCTTTTCATAGATACTTGCAAAATTATCTTCTACCGAGGAAGGAAAAGTGGGCAGCGGCCTTCAGACCTCCTGGAGTGCTTCTGGAGCAGAACAATACTAATTTCATTGAAACCACCCACAGAGTGTAAACGATGTTTAACGTTATTTTGTTTTTCCATGCAAAAGGTCATTATATGTTGAAGTGATCACTAAGCCAACTATGTACTTTAAGGATTATTTATGAAAACGTATTTGATAATAAATCTTAGTCTTTGTTAGTCAATCGATTACTAATCTATTTTTAAACCTTGTCTGGAAACAAAGAGATGTTGGTTGTGAACTTATGGTTTGCCCTCAGTTTGGTTCGACGAGCTATTGTGTGAACAGTCTATAATATTTTAAGTTACGGCGACTAGCGTTCCACATATCATAATGCTGCTTCGTATTAATTCCCTTTAATAATAAATAAATAGAATGTTTGATTCTTGCTATATACAGGAACCCTTAACAAGCATCATTTATTATTTGAACATACATTCAATAAGGAAATAATTCCAACAAATCAATTGACTCCATTCGATCGCTAAACGTTTACAAACGATTTATCATTGAATTTTTGTACGATGGTATGGTTACAATCAGTTATGATAAAATGTATTTGGTCTTTAACTAATCTACTTCAACAGAAAAAGAGAGTAATGGATGTTTAAGACGACAATTGTCAATAATAAACATCATCCTTACGTATACTGTAATACAATTAAGTCCATCTCTGGAACTAATCTATTATCTTGTTACAAATATCTAAACGCTGAAGCACTCATGCTGACTAAAATAATCATATGCTCTTCTCATGTCTGTCTCCTCAAACCATTAGATAACTAACTTAAACATTTAATTAATGTCCTATGTTCTATACTTCGTTATGACTCTTCAGTGATTTAGTACTGAAGTTATTAAGACAGTTTGCCTACAACATATCCCTGAATTTGTGATCAAAACTGAAGCTCTACAACATTCAAATATAAAGGAGCATACAGACTTCCTAATACACTTACATGTATGTTAAAATCATTAACTGTCTTACCACTTACAGGTATAATGAGGGGCTGATTAAGAAGTCTTCTCGGTCTATTAATAAACTTAGTTATACAGGTCATGCACATTAAAGTCATCCGTTATTCAGAAAATGTCAAGATTATTTGAATAAGCATTTCGAATTCCTTCTATTTATGTTTAATAGTTGTTAATTAGTAGTTAATTAGTGAATAATGTCATATAATTTAGCCTGCTGGATAAACCACGTCTTACGTTAGCCTTCCTTAATCTAGCATTCTCTTAAATTATATTCCACATCTACATAGATGTAGGCAATCATTCGAGTTAAATTCATCAACTCATTCGAGTAGATATAGACATCATATAGCATAGTCATAACAGATATACTTAATCTACATTATTACGAATGAGTGAATATTTACTCCTTATTAGGTTTTTTTCCAATTTCATTAAATATACAACTACTTAGAATATCTACTTTATTCATTTATCAGTTTGCACTTGCAGACAATTTACTCCACTAATTACAAATAAAATGAGCTTAGCATAGAACGCTTAACTTCTATGTCAATAGAACTAGTATTATTGAAGAGATTATTACTATTACTATTAATATTAATATTATTATTTCTACTTCTTCATTAACACTAAGTAACCTAGTTCCTATTCTCCGGCTTTTCATATCAATTAAACATTATTATTCAACTACTAATCAATGCAAACTATATGAACTAGATTCATACTATTCCTAGTTGACTATAATAGGGTTCCTACAATACAAGTAACGTATTCCATTTGTGTTTCATTGATTAATCAGTTATCTAAGTTAATAAGAAGATTGAGCGTTTTCGAAAAAACTTTTGTAAAAATGATTCTTTTGTGAAAATTTGACGAAATTTTACAACCAATCAAAAGCAGATAAGATCAGTTTCATTTAACCAATCGGATTGGACTAACAGGTGATTTCAGGGGATACAAATTGTTAACAATTTTAGGGTGGAAATTCTACCCCTTTCAGTTGTAATTGTTCCTTCAATGTGTCAACAATAATTTAGTCAACCATTGTGCGTATTAGTCGGAGTTCACGACACATCAATTATTTAGATCTATAACTCTCTACAATATATACATGTGTTCTCATCTTCATACGGATATCATTTTTTGGAAATTCTTCAACATAGTAATCATTACCTACGAGTTAACAGTAAGTTCATTTAGATGTTTAAGATAGACGTAGATTTTCCTATTCAAAAGTGATTTAAATTTTTCAAGAAAATAATTTCAATAAAGTAAAACAATAGTGTAGTTATTATCAAGCACTTCTTATTTCTGAATGTAACATATTGAATAAGCAAAATGTTGAGGATAACATCAGTCCATTAAAACTACAATGCCAACCACAATTTTAGCATTAAATTACAGTTATTATCAACGTATATATTCCAGTAAGGATTATATGCACATTTCATCTAGTTAATTTGTTTCAATATTTCCATAGTTTACCATAATCAGTGTTCAATACTTCGTGTAATAATTTCGTCATACATTACGTAAGTTTGCAACTATTTGACATTTCATAGGTGCAAAATATGTAGACGAATTAACTGTGTTTTATTGTCACGGTAGTCAGTGAAATGAATTTGTACATCTCAGGCATTTGATTAAATCATAATATAAGAATATGATAGTACTAATGTGTAAATAGTCATTAAAGTCAGCAACAAAGGTGGTTCAGTGGTTAGAGAAAAGCCTGTAACAGGAAATTACGTAGAAGATAAAAGTAGTTCACCTTATAGACTTAACACGTTTTCAGCGGTTCATTTATCATATATGTAATGAAGTATGTTCATTCAGTTACCATTTAATTTCTCCATACTAAAACACTGAGGTTGACCCTTATTCAAATTTTGTTAATGTTTAATTTTTAGTCTGGATCATGATGAAACACTTATGGATATCTGTGTGGAAATTCTCAAGTAAATATATTAAAGAAAACACAGAAAAGTAGAACACTTTATGCAGTGACGTGTAATTTACTAAGTATGAAGTCCATCAGACTAGTGAAAATAATTAATATGATGTATGAACACAGGATCTACCAGTTAGCATAATCACGTTTACTGAATAATAAATAACTTCTTAGAAGTATAATATTGTCGTCATCACGACTTCTACAGAGCCATCAGTTTACAACATTCTAAACTAACTCTCTAACAATACCTTCGTATTAAGATTTAAATATTAGAAAGTTGTCGAGTACCACCTATTTGTCAATATAATTCATCTAAGATACTAAAATAGCTTAAATTATCGATGTTGTGAACAGGATAATAATAATAGAGCTAATAAGTAGGATTTCTATCCCAAGATAATGTAATTGGAATAGGACAGACTATGATATTACAAATGCTCTAAATCCATTTTGAAGCCCGTCCTTTAAAATAAAAATAGGAAGTGCTTAATTCTATTCATCTATATAACATTATCAAGGTTATACCTGATAATTTCAAATAAATTCAGCATTCAATAGATTATTTATAAAAAGTGAATGACATACATATTTGTAATATTTCAATGAGTAGAAATTAAATTTTCTAATGTTTCACACCTTAGTACAAGTCACTTCTTCAGAGAAAAAAAATGAATAACCGAATTGAATTAACACAAGATTAAATAATACAATGAAACAAATCAAAATAAATGCGTACAATCAAAATGTAAATTTGATCGTGTCATGTCAAATCATCTGAATCAAGATGATTTAAAGTGAGGCATGTTTATGTTAGTGTAATGTGAAAATGTGAAAAATAAAATAAAATTGTATGTGTGTTCACATGAACAATATTCGATATACTATAATTATAGTCATCTAGATAAAAATATCCTTGTTGGATGAATAGTAGAGCAGTTAGATTTAACAATATGTGAAACGCTTCATCTATTCGTCCTTATTTATATTTGGAAGAACTTTTTTAAATAATGCGGATATTTTGAATATCGATTTTATGGTTGCGGTAGATACCATGCACTGCTATTGCTAATTTAATTTGTAATTTTTCTAGTTCAACAAGATAATTAGGACGCAATTCTGTGTAGGGGTGAAAGGGATCTTGTCCTTCATTTTAACTAATGCACCTCCAAGAGTGTTGGTAGTTTTGTAGAATGTTTGAATTCCATGTTGTTTTAGAATCATATGCAGTTTCTCTGTTATCATGCGGTAAGGTAGAACAGCTGTTTATGTTGTTAGGATTTTTGTATACTGTTAATAATATCATTGGAAACTTATCAATCATAAGATGCTAATTATATTTTGGATTCAGTTTTCTTATCATTTCCTGATGTGATGACTTTATTGGCTTTACGAATAGGTTTAGAGCTAGGGATGTTTTTTACACTGAAGGGATGTACTGATTCTAATCCATATAGTCGACGTGAGTGTGTAGACTTGCGATAAATCCTCAGATTAAGAGTTCATTGAATTCCTTTTGCTAGGCAGTCTGAAAATGGTAACTCATTGTGTTCATTTTCACTTTCTAAAGAGAATTTGATTTGCTATAGAAAAGGGGGTGTTAATTCGTTTTTGAAAAGGTTCACAGAAAAGCCCTTTTTAATAATGAAAAAGTGTCATTCTAAATATGTGACCAACCCTTGTTCTAACGTTCCATACTGACAAAATTATTTTGTTTGTTGTTTGCATCAACTGCACAAACTACATCAATTACTCGGAAAGCCAATAGGTTAAACGACAATTTAAACCATTTAAATAACATGAATAATTATATTGCGAAGGTTTCTCCTATGCTGATGACATATAGGATGAGTTTTAGTGTAGAAATTTTAACCAAAAAGCATGTTTCACGTTATCAAAATATCAGGAATAAGTGCCAGTATTGGATTTCGCATCAACTGCGAAAAACTCACAATAATATTTTCCAAAACCATATTTGAATCCTCGTTTGCAACAAAAATATCACAAAAATATATTCTTGATATGTAATCAGCGCTTAAAAATTAGAATATGAAACGTTATAATTCTTTGGCGAAACAAAGTTTCACTTCCAATATGACAAAATTTATTTTGTTTTGTTGATTTTGCATCATCTGCACACAACTTTATATAAATATATCCCGGAAAGCAATATGTAAATCGAAATTCACCTATTTAAAAAAATGAA
>CM068309.1:16046649-16422155 GCA_034768735.1 Schistosoma mekongi | reverse complement strand
TTTTTTTTTTTGTCCAGTCCAAACAGAGCTATGGGGACTCTCCACTAACTCAGTAACCTGTACCTATCTATTTTATTAGTCCCATACAGGTCTCCACTATTCTATTTAACTCCCGTTCCCTCTGCAATAAAATCAGTCACCTTAATCCTAATGTACTCATGAACCCATGTGTTCTAATAACGAGACTTTTGTACTCTCGAGATCTTAGACCTTACACTTCAGTTGATACCTGTGTCATAGTACGCAAAGATATGAATTCATGAAAAGGCGTGATGCATGTAAATATGTTCGATCGGTTTTTCCCATCAACTCTTATCTCTCCGAAAGGTATGAATTTTTGATTACGTCAATTCATTTGTCATCATTGACAACTGTCCTCCATAATCATTCTGATAGGTTTATTATAGTCATCCTAACTGCGACTCATACTTTCACTCAACAATTAAGTCATTTATTCCGCCATATTATCATTGCTCCTAATGGCCAAGTTGGTAGGAGAAGACTTCAAGTATGCCTTCTGTAACTTGAACCCCTTGTATGGATCTCCACACCTTGATAAATTCTTTGGAAGACTTTGAAAGTAATGCATGGAACTCAAGTCGTGACTTAAAGCTACAACGCAAGTCCAATTTATTAGACTTAATCTTTCTACATCAGTGAACCACCTTAAATTTACTGGCAGCTACGCACAATTTTCATTGGCCGGTTAATATTGTCGAGGATGTTCCTGTACTAAGAGTAAAACAAACGATCGCTCTTGATTCTTGGGAGAAACTTAATTGTTACCCTATACTTTGACTTCACTAAAGCGTGTGACAAAGTACATCACTCATCTTTCTTAGATAATTACACTCTTTCGAATAACGGGCATCATGATTCGTTACTTCCTTTTTGAAATATCGCTTCACTTCTTATCATTTTCCATTGAACAATGGTTAATCAATTGTGCATACGTTACTCCAGTTCACAGTTACGGTTATTCTTATTTTGTATTTGAGATAATCTTCTAACTGATTGATTTATTCTGGTCGTGAGGAATTGTAAACATTACATTTCTGTTATTGTTACTTTCCTCTTACCCTATCCTCCCGTTTAGTATATTTGCTGTTATTATATTGTCTCTTACTATGAACTACAGTTAATTAGTTGTGTACAATTTACTCCTATTCACTGCAACAATCTCTTTTGTTTCGAATTAATACAAAATCCCTAATTGGTTTGCTGCGTGGTCTGAATTTGTATAATTTTTTAATACATAAATTTGATTAAAAAATATATCTAGTGCATTTGGAACTTATTAGATACGAAAAATTGTCCCAGTCAGAGGAACTTAGAAGGGTGTGTTAAAGGTTCCAGTTCACATTTTTATAGCCATGATAATGTCTAGTTTTTTGTAATATATGACTGTTGGAGTGACTAAAACTAAATGGAATAGCACATAGAACCATTTTGTGGTCACCGCTTTCGAGCTGTTTGCTCCATGTCTGAGGAAACGGACCCATTACATCCACTGACAACAGGTCGCCTACTATTGTAACGAGGGTGGGCTGGAACGAAGTGAGTATTCACTTATCATCATTCATTAACTGGCATTGTGGGCAGGCGAGAACATATTTCACCACGTCTTCTTGCATAGCTGGCCAGTACGCACTTTGTCTCAGGAGGTCAGTGGTTCTCATGACTCTTGTGTGCTAGTTGGTGGCATTCACTTATTAATTTGTGTTGTAATGGCTTTGGAATTACAGCTACTCATTTTCTTTCATTGTCCTTCCATGTAAGCAAACCAGCCGCATTCAATCTTAATCTGTCTTTCTGGATCAAAAACGTTTTCAACTCTCTGCTTAAGTGTTTCGATTGATCATTAACTCCTTCAGTGCTCCTTTGTTGCTCATCTCACTATCTTAGGCGTTGGATCAGATTTCTGGCAACGAACTAGTCTTTCAGGGTCTGTTTCCATTTCGTTGATTCCAAATGCTACTTCCAGTAAGCCAGCGTCTTCACATGGTCGTGAAAGTTAGTCGGCTATTACATTTCGACTTCGCGGTGTGTTGTCAATCGGGGAATCTTATTCCTGCAGGCGTATTGTCAGTCGTAACAATTTCCCTCAGAGATCTTTTGCCGTCTCTAACAACTGTAGCGGCTTGTGGTCAGTCGCAATCTGAAATGTGTGACCTATCAGACACAGTATCCACTAATCCACCGCTCAGACGATCGCTTAACACTCTTTTTCAATGTTCGTGTACTTCTGTTCTGTCAGCGTTAAAACATAGTCAGCATACGCCACTACACCCTTATCCTGTCGAAGTGCAGCTCCAGTGCCAAAATCGCTGGAGTCTGTGGCCACTGTGAGCCGTTTTCCAAGGATAGGTAGTCTTAATATCATCTGCCTGGCGTCTAATAGCTTCTTGATCCGACCAAAGGCTTTCTGAGCCTCCTCTGTTCACACAGATTTTTCCTTGTTTAATAGTTGTAGAGAGGTGCAGCGATCTCATTAAAGTTTCTTATAAAGTGAATGTAGAATCCTGCTCTTCACATAAACTTTCCGAGCTTCCGTTTCGAAGTGGGTGCCGTTACGTTTTTGATAGTCAAAGTATTCTTGGGTAGATGCTTAATATCAACATTTTCTACTTTAGACCCCAGCAGTGCAACGTTACTTTTGGGTATCTGCGACTTCTTATTATTGCGCAACCCAAAACCCTCAATTCGCCTCAAACTGCTTCTAGATGCCTGTGTGGTCTGCCTCTGTTTTACTATACACCACCAGATCGTCTCCTCATGCCTCCACGTTCTCAGATTTCGTAGCAATAAGTTCATTAATCTTCTAGATGTGAACAGCGCTCCTGCCAGCCCAAATGGCATTCTTCTGAACTGCTACTGCTTCTGACCCATGGCGAAGACTGTCTTGTACCTGTCAATCAGCTTTATCAGTAGTTGCCAACATTCTGACCTGAGGTCTAGTACCGTAAATAGCTTTGCTTGTTGTAAGTGGTCTGTGGTTTTGGCCACAGTTAGCATAATGCATAGTCTCAACTCTGTTATACTGTTTAGCTATTTGAAGTCAACGCCGAATATATAACTCCCAGTGGATTTCCTTACCAGCAGCACAAGTGGATTGTAATGACTATCGGCCTCTTCAGTTATTCCGTCCCACAACATGTCGTCAACCCGACTATTTATTTCTGTTCCTAGATGAATTAGTGTCCGACGCGTGTAAAATGTTGTCTTCCCATGACTCTTTATGGAAATTTCAGGCGTCATTCTGTCACAATACCCATAGGCCTCTCTACCTTCGGTGAACAGGTTTCTATATTTTGCTACCACTTTATCGATATTTTCTCCGTTCTTTTGCGATAAGATCGCCACTTGTGTCTGGCAACAAGGTTTACAGTTTAAGCAGTAGAAGTGACATGCCCCCATCACATCTTTTGAGAAGATTGATGCGACCTAAGGTTTCCGAAGAATACCCCCATATATGTACCTGGTTGGAGCCCTTATCCAAGTTCCAAATATTATTAGCCCTACCCCGCATCTGGATATGCTGTATGGTCCATTCTGTTTACTCTCAGCGGCTTTTGGAAACATAGCGCCACAGACGAAAAGCGCGCGGTTGTTTGTTAGATGTGTAATATAGTGCAACACACACCACTGACCTCATAAAACTGTGAACTTTGATATCGTTGGCCTTTCTTTCAATTGATACCTTCATATACTATGAATATCTCATCAATTACTCTATCAATATCCTTGTATGTAAATATGCTTATCATGTCTGTAAACTGGTATGCTCTAATGTACGAAAGGTTACTTCGGGATTAATTTCATCAATGTGTGCACAGTAATTTGTTTAAGAGTATAATGTCTTACTATGCGGAACTGTGCCTTAGCAGAAAAATTCCCCCCCCACCACCATCCCCCCCTCCAAAATAAGCCTTAATTTATCCTGAACAGCCAATGTGAGAAAATTGATTGCAAGTCGCAACTTTCTCGCGACAGCTTACTGAAAATAAATTCATCATTGTAGCATTCATTATTTGCCAGTAGATAACCAAGATTATAGCGAATAGGGGCAATATTGAAACGGCCTACGAAACCACTTTATTTGAAAGACAAAGGATAATTTGGTGCATGTTTATTAACTAGCAGAAGCTTCTCCGGAGTTTCCAAGTGTTGAAATTAGAACTTACTCTTCAGTGGTATTGATGATGTGTCTAGTAACCTGTGATGCTGCTCGCCATAATTAATCAGGTGACTATCTGATTACTCGTTTATTGAGTTCACTGATGGAGTTAATAGTATCCACACTATCCAAACAAAAGATATCAGCTTAGTTATTAACATGTACCAAGCTATTTGACTTTACTCCAAATGTGGTAGTTTCATAAATCACTTCACCAATGTTCTTAGTCGCCGTTGTTTAGATGGTCTATTACCAATCATCAATTACTGCAGCGGCACTTTGGACTGTTGCTGAAGTTGATTACAAGCTAACATATTTTCACGTAAAAGTGTGTGATGTGCATCATATATTTTTACATTTATTCCGTAAAGCTTTTGATTGCTTTTATTTGATGGCTTTTATTCTGAGCCGTCATTTTCATAGTTAACACGTTTTATATTTCACCTCAGGACTGCGTTACACGTAAGCAACGTATCAAGTCCATCTATTGTAGAATTAGTTACAGGCTGGTGCTGCATAATGCCGTTTCTAGACAAGTTTTATGTACTTGCTTGTCTGCTTGTGGTTGTTCTTCGGTTAGTTTGTCCCTCTGTTATATTTGTATGTACACAAAGCTTCAATTAAGAGTAAGCTGTCTACGGGTATTGCAAGGAAAACAAAACACTGCTAAGTTCATAAAGACTCAAAACGTTTGTCTCTGCCTAAGAATGATCAAGTAAGTAGCCCACATCGTTTTCATAGCATCAAACCCTAATTAGCCTGATATACCACGGGTATGTTCTTAAAGATTTATCCTATAAGTGGCCCATCAAAGTAATGTAATTTATACAAAAAGCTTTTAAAGTCGTAAAATAAGCTTGTTATCAGTCCGTCTCTTTTGTCTTAGAGTTTAATCAGCTTTCTAATTTGATATAAATTTTGTTGTACTTGTAATTCTGCAAATATGAAACTTTATTGTAAGAACTATACGAGCTAAAAAGTTTACAGAAAACAAAAGTTAGTGACGTACTTATGTATAACGTCCGTTATTGCGCATTTAGTCAGTACACCTACTTTATTATTGAGTATTACTTGTATATTCCTGTATATTTAACAAATCCAAAAAAATTGCACATCGGATAAAATACGTATGTATTAATAAAGTAAACATTGTCTATGTATATGAAGTGCACCTGATGTATGACTAAGTAACGTTTGTCGTATAACCAGGGCAACTTCTGACGATTAAATCCACAAGTACGAATAAGAATAAATCAGAAGGCAGTGATGGATGGCAGAGAAGGTACATTTGGTCGTGAGTAGAGCGTTAATGGGATAGAAACGTTTAGGCTGGATAACTAGGAAGAGAGTTGCTTTCCACGTCGTGTCGTGATCTGATGTTGACGCTTGGCCGAGCGTCTTCGACCAATCGTGTCCGCTAAAACAATCATGGTCAGCACCAATCACGAAAGCCTATGCAACTATTTATTTGGGGGGAGGGGTTGTTACCGCTGTACATATCTATAGCCCATGTCGCACTCAAAAATGCGGTTCGTTATGGTCAGCCGTAAAACTCCATTTAAATGAAAAATTGAGCTAGTGAAAACTAATTCTCAACCGTTAGTGCTCCAGAAAATACTTCAGGAGCTTAGCCTATAAGTAAAGCAAGCATGTTAATTTCAATCATAACACATGATAATTACGATAAAGAATGTAGTAAAGACATGCCCGCAAAAAATGGTTGCTTCAAAAGACCATTTTATGGTATTTCGAACACTAGATATGCTTTATATTTAAGGTTTTCGGTTTGTGATTTGGGAAGATGATTTTGGTTTATGCCTGAGATTCATTGTAAGCATTAACAGCTGAGATTAGATTATATTTAGGGCTACGCTTAGAAATATAGATTAGGTTGGCTTTGAATTTCGCTTTGGACTAAGTTTTCTAAGGGTTTGACTACGACAACATAACAAAGTTATATGAGGTTTACGGTTTGGTTAGCGTTAGAGTTGTTTCTCGACGTTGTTAGATAATTTCGTGAGTATTTAATTGTGGTGCCTTACCGTTTTCAAATAGACTCTGTGCTACTATAGATTTCATTAGAAGGCACAATGTGATTATCCCTATCTGAACTCAAACACGAGTAGTAACATTAGAGCCTAATATTTTTTACTTCTCTTTACAACCAACTATTTCCATAACCTTTTCGATTGGTCATAATTGTCTTGTGTAATGTTCAGAGTCATTCAGTTTCGAGTATTATACCATTTTTCTTGGCAATAATCTTAAGAAAATATTGTCGAAATTTACGTGAATTTCTGGACATTGCTACTTTTGATGGCCTTTCTCAACAGCTATGAAATGTGACAGAACTTCTCTCGCGATTTGTATTTTTTAAATATTATTACCAATCTATGATAATTGTGACAGGGGATTTTTCTATAAGTTCCCCACTTTTTCAAAAACGTTGATTGCATAGATGATCTTGGATATACTAGTCGAAGCTTCTTATTAGTGCATCTGACATAATAGGTGACATTCGGTGTGCCGAATAAGTAGAGCAATAGTCCACCCTCATTCTCGTACTGCCGTTAGTTTTGTTTAGTTGATTGTGTTCCGGGGAACCAGTATCCATATATGGATGAGAGTAAAATACGATAATTGGTAAGTGACCTTGGATAATTAGTCAGTTAGCAAAGAAATAGATCACGTATAAACACGGATATAACTTTGTCGATTGTATAATCTTACGAATATTTCCTTTATGTACCTATCAACTCAGTGCAAGACAACAAGTCTTTAAACACTCACGTTTTTCTTATCACCCACTAACTTCGACTAGGTTATAAAAGTCAAAATAAGGTCGGACTAACATTAGACTGAAATGTCTTAAATTATATCACATACCGTTCTTCCGTGCAATATTTGTGGTTTTTCTGCATCGTTTTGCGATATTCAGTTAAATTATTGAATTTTCTCTAACCTTGTCAAATTATTATTTCTACAAAAGGTTAACGTTCAATTTTTTTGATTCCAGTCACTTTTAGATGATATCGGGTGAAGTGTTCTCGTTCCCAGTCACTGTAACGCTTGTCATTTGTTTATCTATGATTCAGTTACTTGATGGTCCTGATGGTGAGCAGAACTTCGAGATGGCACGTGCTAGTGTCTGGCAGTCACGTCACAAGTCTGATTACGATTTTGATAGACTTGTCGCCGATTTAATGCCAACCAGTCAATTCGAGATAACTTTAGAAATGATTCATATGGTGTCTTATGTTAAGAAAGGTTAGACTATTCCAATTTTTCTATGCCTACCATCAGTTGCTCCTCCTGGGACGTTAAGTATATTTCCATCACCGTTCCAAAGTGCCGAGTCCTGGATCAGAGACCGGTGGATTTTCCGAGAGGTATATTTAATAATTAACTCACTCGTGTCCAGAATAATACTACAAATTCCATAGAACCCATCCCAACACTTAAAAGAGGTTTAAAGTTAGTTATCTTGTGGTTGGCCATTGTTTCCATTTTTGTTCTTTTTCGAAAAGTTTTGATTATTATTATGCATTCTATGCTGTGGTACATAATTTAATACAGCTTTTGGATAATTGAAATTGATTGTACAGATATTGGGGTATTAATCAAGTAACAAAGAGTCACTTGCACCGGAAGCACCCTGGTCCAAGCTGTCAGATTCATTTCACGTAGAACCGAAGGCTTTATTCTGTTTTAATGATTATGTTTTCTCGCTGACAAATTTCGGGTGGTGCATAGTATCCACTAGTAGCGCTTCTGTTCATATTCTGAATAATTATGAATATTCTACGTGAATTTAGTTTACACAGTCACATATTTGTGATAAGATTCGTTTCACAAATACTCCGTGTGTGTGACTCTCGATTACTGAAAATTGGCGTAGTTAATTGATTTGCTCCTGATTCTTAAGTTAGGTGTAATGTACAGTCACTGCTAAAGCATATTACAGTAGAGATAAGACCATGGTACAATAAGCAACGATAATGAACAATTTGATTGCGTGGTTGGTTAGTTTTAAACTATATGATATTTTGAAGACTATTTTGCATCTTAATTCATACTAATCCGTTTGGAACAAGCTATTTAAAACCTACTAAATCAAATCATCACATGTTAAAAACTATTGAAATCACCTGATGAGTCCACTAATCAGGCTTCCGATTCCAGACTTATTTTTAAACAATCTGTCATTTGATCTGCTCCGGTTCATACGTTGATTGACTTGTAATTTCAGTTGTTTGCTCTGCAACTAAATGACATGTTTATCTCAGTGTTGTGACCACGGAAGTTTCATATTTTAGTCTTCTTTGCTGACGTAAGTACCTTACGCAGATACTGGTTTCTGGTGCTGAATTTTCGTAGGGTTATGTTCATCTACACTATCTAAGTCTTGGTATGATCGTCCCCGCCTGGACCCTCTTAGGGTCTCTGCCGGTCCCAAGCCCGTAAAACAATAACCTTGCCAAAAAACGCTAACCAGTACAAACCTTTATAACCATTTTAACTCTGCCCTCGGAGTTGGAAGGTCTGTTATGACGACCGAGTTTATTCGAAAGCTACGAGGCCGATACCTCTTCTGACAACCAGAACAACCATAAATATGGGTACATGGAACATCTGCACGATGTGGGAGATAGGGAGGAGCATGCAAATAGCTCAAGAAATGAAAAGATACAACCAAAATATACTTAGAATAATCGAGACTTACTCGTTACAAGCTGAACAGCAACAATTATTCTCAGGAGAAGTGCTTTTATGCTCCGGACACGAAGAAGAAAATACCTCACACACACATGGAGTGGAATTATTGTTGTCCCAAGAAGCATGGAAGACCCTTATAGGATGGGAACCTCATGGACCTAGGATCATCAAAGTATCCCTCAAGACATGGAAGGAAGGGATTACAATCAATGTCATCCAGTACTAAGCACCCACCAATGGCAGCCACGAAGACGATAAAGACCAGTTTTATGCGAGACTGCAGTCAACCGTCGATAAATGCTCAGCCAAGGACCTGACCATTCTGATGGGAGACTTCGACGCCAAGGTTGGAATAGACAACACCGAATATGAAGACATTAGACGATATAGACTAGGAGAAAGGAACGAAAGCGGTGAGAGGTTTGCGAACCCATGTGCCTCCAACAAAATGATTATAGGTGGCACTATATTCTCCCAAAAAGGCATACACAAAGCCACATGGATTTCTCTGGACCACATTACGGAGAACCAAATCGACCACATCTGCATTAATAAGAAGTTCAGAAGGACCATGGAGGACGTAAGAACAAGGAAAGGAGCTGATATAGCTTCACATCACCTAGTAGTAGCAAAAATGAGACGGATGCTAAAGAAGCACTGGACAGCTGGAGCAGCAGTATTACAAAAGTTTAACACAGTCCCTCTCCGGGATACTAACAAACTTAACGAATTCAAAATAACTCTCAACAATAAGTTCCAAGCATTTCACGATCTACTAGAAAAAGGTGGAACTACTATGGAGGACAACTGGAAGGAGATTAAGGAAACAATAACCTCAACATGTCAGGAGGCTTTGGGTGGGTAGAACACTTCGAAGAATTCTTGAATAGACCAGCCCCACTGAACCGACCAGCCAACGAAAGAGCAGCCACGGATCTTCCTATAACCACCGATTCACTAACAGTCGAAGAAATTAAAATGACCATCCGACAAATCAAGTGTGGTAAGTCAGTAGGACCAGACAATATACCTGCAGAGGCACTGAAGACAGATATAGAAGCAACTGCAAATATACTCCACGTTCTCTTCAGGAAGATTTTGGTGGAAGAACAAGTGCCATCAGATTGAGAAGAAGGGTATTTTCATTAAGATACCAAAGAAAGGAGATCTAAGCAACTGCGAGAACTACAAAGGCATCACTCTTCTTTCAATACCAGGAGAAGTCTTCAACAGAGTGTTATTGAACCGAATGACAGATCCAGTCGACGTCCAACTTCGAGAACAACAGGCTGGATTTCGTAAAGACCGATCGTGTTCCGACCAAATCGCTACTCTTCAGTTCGTTGTTGAACAACCAATTGAATGGAATTCACCACTTTGCATCAACACCTCGACTACGAAAAAGCATTCGGCAGCGTGGATAGGGGAATATTTTGGAGACCGACAGACTATATTGTAAAATCGTGTATGGAGGTCAGCTCACAGATTCATTCGAAGTGAAGACCGGTGTCAGAAAAGGCTGCTTACCCTGACTTCTCTTTCTACTGGTGGTTGATTGGATCATGAAGACTGCAACATCCCAAGACACTCTCGGAATACAATAGACAACATGGATGCAACTAGATGACTTGGACTATGCAGATGACCTAGCTCTTCTTTCTCACACACAACACCAAATGCAGATGAAGACCAACAATATAGCAGCAGCCTCGGCAGCAGTAGGCCTCAACATACACAAGGGGAAAAGCAAGATCATTGAATACAAAACAACAAACACTAACCCAATCGCACTTGATGGGGAAATGCTGGACAGCTTGGGCAGCATCATCGATAAAAATTGAGGGTGTGATGAATATGTGAAGGCGCAGATTGGCAAGGGAAGGCAAGGGCAGTATTTCTACAACTGGAAAACATCTAGAACTCAAACCAACTGTTAGTCAACATTAGAGTCAAAATTTTCAATACAAATGCGAAGACAGTTCTGTTGTATGAAGCTGAGACTTGCACCGAGAACTACGATAAGCATCATCCAAAAGATACAAGTATTTATATATAACTATCTGCGTAAGATACTTTAATCCGTTGGCCAGATACCATCAACGAAATCCTATTGTGTCAGAGAACAAATCAACTTCCAGCCGAGGAAGATATTAGGAAAAGACGCAGGAGGTGGATAGGACTTGCTGAGGAAATCATCAAACTGTCACAAGACAAGTGTTAACTTGAAATCTTGAAGGTCAAAGGAAAAAAGGAAGACCCAAGAACGCATTGCGTTGGGAATTGGTGACGGGCACGAAATTAGGAAACAACGCTGGGGGTGGACAGGACACACATTGGAATTTTTTAGACCAAAGGAAAAGTGGAGGATCGAAGAACACATTTGGCAGGAATCGGAGGCAGACATGAAGAGAATGAGGAGCACTTGGGAAGAGCTGGAAAGTAAAGCCCAGGACAGTTGGGTGGACAATGCTGGTCGGCGGCCTATGCTCCACATAGGGGTAACAGGTATTGATTGATTGATGATTGTCTTTTCGGCTCATAAGATAAATCACTTATTTCGTCAGTTCTTGTTAACAAATTCTACTAAACCTGGTATTTTACTAACTTTCAGCCATCATTTTTACGTTTCGTACTGTATCACAATTCAGTATGGGGAAGATAACCGAATTTATTTAATTGTTGCCTAGTGGGTAAAGCTATTTAGTTTTTTGACTGAAGTAATTTTTACTAGCTTTTGGACCCATTGAAACCTTATTCAAGGTCATTTGCTCAAATATATGCTTTTTTATTCAGTTGCATGTTATATTATTTAGTTCTCAAATGGGCTTCGTTTTGTTCGTTGTCAAATTTTAATTGCTTTAAGCCTATGTGAGTCTAAAAATACCGATTTCTTTATGATTTCT
The DNA here is from genome assembly GCA_034768735.1 of Schistosoma mekongi. Classification (NCBI taxonomy): domain Eukaryota; kingdom Metazoa; phylum Platyhelminthes; class Trematoda; order Strigeidida; family Schistosomatidae; genus Schistosoma; species Schistosoma mekongi. Next base: position 16,410,359 of record CM068309.1, on the reverse strand, counting down.
GTTTGCTATTGGACAGTTGCTTTGCGAAATGTGGAATCGATTCAGTACATTTTCTCCAGATGAATGTATACTGTGGAGCGAGCTAATCATTTTGCAGACCATCATTATAATTATTTTGCATTTGTGTATAATAATCCTATCTGAATTGAGTGCTGACTATAAAATGATACCAATCCCTTATATCATAAAACTTTTACCTGAATTGTTTAAAAAGCAAAGACCTTGTTGGATGTTGTATCTGTTTCTACTTTCCAAACACAGATACAGATGGATTGTGTATATATGCTTCTAAAGTACTTATCATATCTGGCCTTTCCCATCAACTCTCCTGACTAGCGTTGTTACTTTTTTTCCTTCATTGTTTTAATCCCTACGTATCTGTTAATTACAGAGAATTGGATTTATGTACATTTATCGAGTATTTATTTTACTTAATCTCTCATCTCTGCTTAGCTAAACTTAGTCATTAAAACTCAGCAACCAAGGACATAATATTGTATTATGATTCGACCATATTTGGTCACCTAACCTGAAGAGAAGCATCATTTGTACTTACTACTCAATTTCTCAAGATTGAGCTTCTAAACTATTGTACTGTCCAATGGGCTATCACCACCTATGAGTTGAAACCTGCGACTTAAAACAGAGCAATTAGATAAGTTTCTTTGTAACTAACGTTTGAGTTGCAGATTGTTTCTTATTTTTTATGTTTATTTATCAGTGATAATAATCGCTGACTATCCCACTTGGGGATTGCTAGGGTTTGTGAATTAAAAGGACACCTCGATATCTGCTAACGAACGTATGACCAGCAACACGACGACAGGTGAGCTAAGCTATTCCTCTGCGCCCCAGCTAACTAGAAGAAGAGGTCCAACATCAGCAGGAAGCGTTTAATTCTACAGGCAGCCTGTCAAATGGATAACAAACACTCAACTCATGTGTATGTATACAATAAAGAGAGCGTCCTTGGAAGCGTTACAAATAGCGTACTAAAATAAACAACGGACCAATAAGATTTAACGTTTTACTAAGTAGGAAACAAACTAAAGGTGGAAAGGGCGCGTTTTGGAGCGAGAACGAGGAATAAATTGCAACAACGATACGTTTATGAAGAGAATTCTGGGGACCTAACATCTCTAACAAGGATGAAATTTAGGGCCATGCAGATCGGTGGCCACCGGTGAGACATTTATCACCAATGGATCTGGATAATCGTCGTACTAACTACAAATCAATCATCCAAATCACTGGACTCATGATTACACAATCTTCCAAAGTCATGTGAAATATCTGGACTGCATACAGATTGGCACTATTCAACTCTTCTTACTAATCTCTCTGAGTTCTTTGGATCAAGTACCCCTCAACCTAAGTGTGTACGTATTCTAAATGGATGTTATCTATCTCCCAAGCTTTGTTCCAAAACCCAATAAGCCTATAGCCTTTTTTTGCAGTTGAGGAAATGGTATTTCTCTTAGATGTTTTCATTTCGTCGCACTAACCACAAATCAATTTGGGTGGGAATATTACCGTTGGAAGCCGATCTAATAGTACGTGTGGTCAAACATTCGCCTCAGCGCTTGAATAGCTCTGGATTCGAACTGCGGATGGGTCATATAAGAACTGTTATTGGATGGTCCTGTACATGGACAAGACACCCGTCCAGTGGCACCTATCCGATAGCAATCTATGGTGAACAGCTGCAACTAACTTAATACATTTGTTTATGGTCTGAACGCCTCTCAGTCAGTGGAAACACATGACGTATTCGATAAAGCAACAGGGCAGACGTCAGGAGTTTCGATACCATTGCAGCATGTGACCAAAATGGCTCCATGTGTTATTCGTTTCATTTATGGTCCTGGTGCCTGTGGATGCGGATAATTTGGAGTCAGAGTTTTCCAACTTTCATTGTTGGATTCTCCATCTACACCAACTGGATATCCGCTTTTCATCTCCTTTTCGTAAAACCATATCTGTCGAGTGAAGGCTGTCAGTAGAACTTCCATGACGAAGACTTTATACTTGTGGCTGTGTAAAAGAACTTTGAGTTGGAGAACGGACTCTTCCAACTTTCGGCTGTATCATGGCGTTTTAGGTTGTGTTAGCACGACACAGTCTTGGTTCATGCTCATGCTCATGCTCAAAATATGCTCACGGAGCTGTAAAATGATTGGTATATTTTCAACTAATCAACCTAACGAACAATTGGGAAAGGGCTAGAACATTCATATGCAGATTTTACATAAACTCATGTATTTATTAACGTTGCATTTGCTGTTTCTATTTTCGAATGTATTTTGCCCAAGTAACGTTCTGATTTGGTATTAAATCGGTGTTGTCGTACCGTATAACACTAGACAAGGATACAACGCAATATTGTCGGCCGAATAGTGCCGTTCAGTAGGAGTGACTTCACAACAGGTTGAAGTCTGGGACCTATCTACTAGGCTGCATCAATAATTTCACTAAACCGTAGTGTTAAAATTACTTTGAAGTCGTTTGTTAACAATTAGAATGTTTTTCCTGCAGAATCTGTGTATACTTCTAACTTTCTTCTGCCACGTACAGTGAGCAGTTTTCCTGTGTTTTTGCTGTTCAAAAACAACAAGTATTCTTTTGAATTCTCAGGGTGACTGTAGCCTAAAGAAAAATATTCAATAAATTGACCGGGGAAACTTGATTTTTCAACACAGATTCTGATTTATTCTCGTTTATTACTTGATCTATCATGTGTTTTCATGGTCTTGTTCTCTACTCTGTTTGAACCTAAGAGTATTAGTCTCAGGTGAATAAGGTTTGTTATCTTTACACTCAATTACCATTTTTCCTAATTTTAATTTCTTAATTGGAGTATTGTAAACTACGCAAAATATTATTTGTTTGAGAAATTACTGTCTGATGTATTTCATCAGTGCCATCAGATTTCTCGTATTTGACTTTTTGTTTAGAATTTCTGGGTCTGTTTTGCCTTCATCAAACTGTACCCCAAGTGAAGAACTAAGGCACAAAAAAGCGACGAAAGTTAGTCAGAATTCGACTAAAGAAGAGTTAGAACCTAGGGAACACGTAGCCAATCGTTCTCTCCCTGGATTCCAAACTATTTTGCAGTGTGGGAAGACACTTGATTGTGATACTTTACTAAGCAAAGTTGTAAGTAATTTTTGACTTCCGTTGATGATTATAGTCTTATTACATATTTTTGACAGTTTTTGAGTGACCCACTGCATGCGATTAGATTTAAAAGCGATCATAGTTCTTCAATTTAACAACAGACAGTACATATATGTAGTGAAAAATAATGTAACAATTAACATGTGGATTCATTTATTACTATAAGAAAGAAATAGGGTTGCGAATTAATTGTTCAGTGGTTTCTAACATACTTATTAAATAGTTTTCACCACCAAGAGTCAAAAAACTTTATCCAATCATGAAACTCACCAACTATATGGAGTCTTTACTTATTGAGAAAACACACTATAATAAGCAAGTTCTTGAGAATCGTTTTGTTTATTAATTTATTTCAGATTAAGCCTGTAGCTCTCCTAGGGTTACTGCCGATCCCAAGCCCGCGTAAAGGAGTAGGGTTGGACATGGGGCTAGCATTCCCATCCCGGAAAACCCAAGCCTGGTAAAAAAACGCTAATCAGACTAACCAAACTAAACAATTTAAACTTTGCCCTTGTAGTGGAATGGATGATTATGACGCCTCACGATGAAAGCCGAGATTCTTCGGAAGTCATGAGGTCGATGCCCCTTCTAATAACCAGAACAAAAATTTTTGTAGGTACATGGAATGTTCGAATAATGTGAGAGAGCGGGAAGACCAATCAAATAGCTGCAGAAATGAAGAGATACAACTTGACAGTGCTCAGAATCAGCTAAACCCATTGGACTCAAGCTGGACAGAAAACATTCTCTACTGGTAAGATGCAGCTATACTCCGGCAACGAGGAGAAAAATGCTCCTCACACCCAAGGAATTGCTCTGATGCTGTCTGAATAAGCACGTAATGCACTTGTAGGATGGGAACCACATGGACCCAGGATCATCAAATTATCTTTCAAAACAATGAAGAAGGGGATTACAATTAATATTATCCAATTTTGTGCACTCACCAACGATGGCAACAACGATGATAAAAATCAGTTTTATGATAGGCTGCAATCAATTATAGCGAAGTGTCCAGGAAAGGATTTGACAATCCTGATAGGGGACCTAAACGCCGAATTCGGAATGGACAACACTGAAGAAATCATGGGACGACAGGGACTGGGAGAAAGAATTGAGAATGGTGAAAGATTTACAAACCTATGTGCTTTCAACAAAATGGTTATAGGTGGTACAATATTCCCCCTCACCCCACAATGGCATACACAAGGCTACATGGGTCTCACCGAATCATGCTACAGAGAATCGAACTGATCATATATGCATCAATAAAAAATTCAGAAGGTCAGTGGAAGATGTGAGAACAAGGAGAGGAGCTGACATAGCTTCAGATCACCACCTAGTGGTTTTCAAGATGAAACTGAAGCTAAAGAAGCAATGGACAACTGGAGTAACAGCATTACAACAGTTCAATACAGCCGTTCTTCGATATACTGACAACCTCAAGGAATTCAAAATGGCTCTCAACAACAGGTTCCAAGCCTTACAAGATCTACTGAAAGAAGAAGAAACCACTATGGAGGACAACTGCAGAGGAATCAAAGAAGCACCAACTTTAACATATCAGGAGGTTCTAGGACGCAAGAAGCACCATTATAAGGAATGGATCTCCACTGAGACATTGAGCAAAATTCAACAAAGAAGGAACAAGAAGATAGAAATCAACAACAGCCGAACAGGAGCAGGGAAAATAAAGGCTCAAGCTGAATACTCAGAAGCAAATAAACAGGTAAAGAAGAGCATTAGAGCCGACAAACGAAAATACATCAAAGGCCTGGCAACGACAGCGGAGAAGGCTGCAAGAGAAGGAAATATGAAACAGCTATACGACACAACGAAGAAACTGGGAGATAAACATGGTAAACCAGAACGACAGGTCAAGAACAAAGAAGGCAAGACACTCAATTCAAGAACAAAAGAATAGATGGGTAGAACACTTTGAGTAACTCCTAAATAGGCCAGCTCCACTGAACCCACCGTACATCGAAGCAGCACCTACAGATCTCCCGATAGATGTCACTCCACCAACGATGGAAGAAATCAAGATGGCCATCAGACAAATCAAAAGTGGGAAAGCAGCAGGACCTGACAATATACCAGCTGAAGCACTCAAGTCAGATATCGACCTAACAGCAAGGATACTCTATGTTTTATTCAAAAAGATCTGGGAGGAAGAACAAGTGCCGGCAGACTGGAAAGAAGGACATCTTATCAAGATACCAAAGAAAGGAGATTTGAGCAAATGTGACAACTACAGAGGGATCACGCTACTGTCGATACCAGGGAAAGTCTTTAACAGAGTATTGTTGAACAGAATGAAAGATTCAGTGGAGGCTCAACTTCGAGATCAACAAGCTGGTTTTCGTAAGGATCGGTCGTGCACAGACCAAATCGCAACAGTACGGATCATCGTTGAACAATCGATTGAATGGAACTCGCCACTGTACATGAACTTCATTGATTATGAGAAGGCGTTTGATAGTGTAGATAGGAGAACACTATGGAGACTTCTTCGATACTACGGCGTACCAGAGAAACTTGTCAACATCATCCGGAACTCTTACGACAGAACAAAGTGCAAAATTGTGCATTGAGGACAACTGACAAATGCATTCCCAGTGAGAACCGGAGTCAGACAAGGTTGCCTACTCTTGCCTTTTCTTTTCCTCCTAGTGGTTGACTGGATCATGAAGACCTCCACATCTGAGGGGATGCGCAGACTTCAATGGACAAGTAGGATGCAACTCGATGATTTGGACTTTGCGGATGATCTAGCTTTCTTAGCACATACACACCAACAAATGCAAGCGAGAACAACCAACGTAGCAGCAACTTCAGCATCAGTAGGCCTGGACATACACAAGGGAAAGAGCAAGATTATTAAATACAACATAGGGAGCACCAACCCAATTGAACTTGATGGAGAAACTCTGGAAGAAGTGAATACTTTCGCGTACCTAGAAAGCATCATCGACGAACAAGGAGGATTCGATGCAGATGTAAGGAAAAGGATTGGCAAAGCAAGGGCAGCATTCCTACAGTTGAAGAACATATGGGACTCAAAACAACTGTCAACCAACCACAAACTCAGACTCTTCAATTCAAACGTCAAGACAGTTCTGCTGCATGGAGCTGAAACGTGAAGAACTACTGCAAATATCCTCAGAAGGGTACTAGTATTTATAAACAACTGTCTACGCAAGATACTGAATGCCCGTTGGCCGAAAACCATCAGCAACAGCCTACTATGGGAGAGAACAAACCAACTCCCAGCCGAAGAGGAAATTAGGAAAAGACGTTGAAAATGGATAAAACATACATTGCGGAAATCATCAGACTGCATCAAGAGGCAAACATTAATTTGGAATCCTGTTGGGAAACGGAAAAGAGGAAGGCCAGAGAACACGCTGCGTCGAGAATTGGAAGCAGATATTAAAAGAATGAACAGCAACTGGAAGCAGCTGGAAAGGATTGCTCATGACAGAGTGAACGGTTATGCTTCTCTGTGAGGGGTAACGGGCGTAATTAAGTAAGATGAAGTTAGGCATGAAGTTAAGATATTTTTCTTGTTTTCTAGTTGGTTTCTGTCAATCATGTCTGTTATTTTTGTTAAGAAATGCATTATTCCCTAGGAATCCGATTGTTATCAATCATAAAAAGATTTTTAATAATTATCATTATGAATTTCGTAGTCGCTCACCTACCATCTAATTAGTCGCTATAGGATTCATAATTATGATGACAGTTAATTAAAAATCGATGCGAAATTTATAACTTGGTTTTCTGGACGAATCATTGTTTTGAGAACCTAGCATCCCTAACAGCGTTATTGTGTTGGGAGGTTGGCGCAATAAATATTTACACAATAGAACCCATGTATTGTTAATATACCACTTTTTATTATCATAGCAAATTCATTTTCACCAAACTGATTTTCCATCAACTAATACACTGCTTTCTGCTAAATTTCATGTAGGACTCTTTAACTTTTAATAGTCCACTTGATGCAGATGAAAAAGTGAATCGAATTTTTGATAAGTCACAATCGATTTTGGGAAAAACGAAAGCAGGCCTTGTGTAAGTTAGCTATTTGTCTTATTCTAATAATAGGTTCAGTGCTACATTTTTTGTTGTAGTTAAGAATTCTCAACAGTAATTATACAATATAAATTCACTTTGTAACTATTCAAAAATATATTTTATGATTTTCAACTTGGCTTTAGCCACAAAGTCTTCCTAGTTGTTTAGCTCTACTACGATTTCTAATTTAATTGCGTCGTTTCTTCAAGGGGAATAGTGTATTTCCTTAACTTAGTACTTGCACACAAGTCACTCGCTACTGATACAGGTATTCACATGCAGATTATTCATTTTTCCTAAAATCGTTTGGATTTGAATGTTCAGGAGATATCTAGATTATTGTTTTAATTCCTTCGTTTATCCTTTTAGCTAACATCATTAGCTTAAATTTCATGCCTTTACTATAATCTCGATTTCGGTGTGATTACATTTTAAGAAAATCAACATCTAGAATAGAGATGAGATTGACCAAACAAATCGTATATTGCCACGTGTTGGAAAACCATACATCGCATTGTTAGTGTAGCATTAAGTATAGGAGCAGAACAGGCACTTCTTGAGGGGATTCTTATTGACAGTCATTTATGTTCTGTCCATTTAAATAGTACAGTAAGAACTCGGGAAGACAGGGACGTACATCTATACGTGTACGTCGTTTCTGTCTCTGCCCCCACTTACTACAGCTCGGATGGAGTGGAAGACTGATTTTGTAGAAGTTCTTTAACCTCCTTGACAAAACTAAGCACTCAGACATAGTAATCATAGCGGGGGGGGGGATTATAACTCCAATATCGATAAACTAATTCAAGTTGAAAAAACACTTAAATAGATCTTTAGGAGTCCCAGCCCAGTAAACGGTCATTGGAAACCGTCTTCTACGATGGTATTCAGATTACCACTTATTCTTAGCAAGCACAAGCTTCAAGCGTACGGTGGCATATTGTATAACATGATGATCTCCAACATCAACACAACAATAGACACAAATTAACCATACCGGCACCAGTTATTGTTGGAGAGGCTCAGTAGAAGATTGGCATTCATTCTCGAGCGATTTTTTAACTGTGAATATGCCCTAATGAGTGCAAGTATTTCTATATGTTATACAGGACGTAGGAAGACCACAACAGGGAAACTCCTTGAATGTCACTTCGAGAACGAGTACATTCAGAGAAGGATTAGATAGGCTTTTAGTCGATGATTGACAGGAAGTTCATCCCAAAAATACTTGGAACAATTTGATGTAATGTACGACCTATCATGATATATATATTATAATATAGAACCATACCGGCACCAGTTATTGTTGGAGAGGCTCAGTAGAAGATTGGCATTCATTCTCGAGCGATTTTTTAACTGTGAATATGCCCTAATGAGTGCAAGTATTTCTATATGTTATACAGGACGTAGGAAGACACAACAGGGAAACTCCTTGAATGTCACTTCGAGAACGAGTACATTCAGAGAATGGATTAGATAGGCTTTTAGTCGATGATTGACAGGAAGTTCATCCCAAATACTGGAACAATTTGATGTAATGTTACGACCTATCATGATATATCTATATATATATATATTTATATACTAAGAGCCTACCTAATCACATATATCGACAGGAACGAATACCAGAAAGCTCAACCACCAAGGCTGTTGTTTTATGCTCGTCTGTCCTGTGATTTGTAGACCACAGGCCGGATAGAAGTACGCAAGAGAAATGAGCCGACAACCGACTAGTCAAATTTCATTTCACTGAATCGTTTGTAAGCACACAAAACCTGACCAATAAGAAGAATAACATATATACAAAAGAACGACAATATGGCTAAGAACTGAGGTAATATATACGTAGTTAATTAGTTATTGTTGCTGAGTGGAAAATAATACGACAACAGTGCATTTCTCTAGTGGAAGTTCAGGACGAGACGAATATGACAATAGTAAAAAATATAAGAATCAGTTTACATGTACCCAAGTTAATGAAGTAGTCTTCCAAAAAAATAGTTCCGAAAATTAGATTTTCTTCTGAAATCGACCAATATAACACAACTTTAATGCAGCAACGATATTTGCTTCCAATCTGAATACAATGTTAGAAAAAACCATTAAATTTCGTAAGGTTCTACTGAACCGACGGAGACTCGAAAACTCATTTAGGCTGGCTCGTGGAATGATGAAAGCGACATCAACAAAAGCCTAGCAAGGATTGTGAAGAGTGATGGGTGGCAAAAGTAAAAGCGAGGGAAACGGCTGCGCAATAGACACTACTAGACAACTGTCCCTGCTGATCAAGAAAAGTAGTATTAGGAAGTTGAATGTTAGTGAAACTTTCAGAAATGGCTGGGTCCATGGTCTACTCAGTCCAGCAAATTATGCCGATGGGAGGATAACTTTCAAGAACAGTTTAACTGACCACCAGCTACCCTTTAGTCACCAATTGTACCCAAACTACTTGAACGAAAATTTGGCACATTTACCTCCAACTCTTAGTGTGTTTGAACAGGCTATAAATAATTTGAAGTGAGGTAAAGTAACAGGACCTGATAGGTTAACTCCAGATATCGTAAAGGTCGGTGGTCCACTTCTAATAGGCAGGTTGATTTATGTATTAGCTGAAGTCTGGGGCCTGGACATAATCCATTTGACTGGTCTCAATCGCTGATTATCCCGGTTTAAAAGAAAAGGTCAACCCTTCAGTGACATCCACAGTGGAGTCAGTTTAACTAACATAGTGTCTAAACTATTAGCCTCTGTAATCATTCAACGTTTATCTGACGCTAGGGGAGTATAAACTCAAGGAAATCAGACTGGCTTAAGACTTGGGCGAGGATGCGTTGACCAAATATTCACGCCGCGTCAGCTTCTAAACTATAGGCATACTTACTGACGTCCAACAAGAGTGATATTCCTTGACTTGGGGGCAGCTTTCGACTCCATAGATTGAGAGGTTCTATGGTAGTATGTGTCATTAAGAGGCCTACCTCAAAGTTGCATAAACTCCATAAAGGCTTTGCACTCGAATACGACTAGTTGAGTTAAAGCTTATGACTAACTGTCACGAGAATTGTCAGCCTCAAGTGGTATTCGTCAAGGCTGCTCCTTATCCCCCTTTTCATTTAATTTCATCGCAGATATTATCTTAAACAGAATTCGCACTTTTCTATCTAACTTTTCAAGAATTGATCTCTTTCAAGGAAACTTTTTTATTAACTTAGAATACGCAAACGATAAAGTCTTATTCGATGAAGACAATGATAATATACAGAGTCCCCTAAATACCTTGAGTAATAATCCAAGCATATTCATGATTCGTTCCTCTCCATTTAAATGCAATCTTACCCCACGACTGGTCTGCATCGCTATCTAGATTAGTCATAGAGAGTTAAGTAGTTGAATGTACTGACCACGCCACCTATCTCGGTAGTCTCATCAAGTCTGGTGGGTTAGTGTCTGGCGAAATCTCTGCATGGATTCTGAAGGCTCACTTGGCTTTTACCAACATACGTCACTTGTGGCGTAAACGAAAGGGCAAGTATATTGTAGTGCGGTCTGCTCAGTAATGCTCTATGAGCGTGAAGTGTGAGTTACCGAAATCAGAAACATGCGTATGCTTCAGGTCTTTGATTATAGAAATCTAAACAGTATTGCCCGTATATCATGAAACGTCCGAATAAGTAATATTGATGTTGGACACAGAGTACTAGGAAAACATGGCAAGTCAGTCGAATGGGTCGTAAATCTTCATCGACTGTGGTGGTTGAGACATGTGTTTCATGTGCCCCACCATCGACTACCTTGCCGAGCGATGTTGGCTGGGTCATCACGTTATTCATACTTGACCATCTTATCAATTTTACAGCTGCAGTCAGTCACTTAATCTTTTTATTTTCACTGTGATACATTGAAGATCGTATATTCTGATCAAATAGAACTCAGGAATCATGACAAGGTAACTAGATTGTATTGCATTTTGTACTACAGTGCTTTTCAATTTGCATAGACATCATATAATTTCGTTTGCTAATAGGTTCTGTTTTTCATAGGCATTTGCACTATTTAATCTGTGTTGGTTTGCACTAGCGTATAGACATGGAGCGAATAGGCTACGATCCAAAGTTCATTGTTGGGTATTTTAGAGAATTTCTGACAAAAGTACTGCAGTTTTTCTCCTAATGACTGTATTTTGTTTATTCTTTTCATTGTAGGGATGATCCTCAACTAATTGAAGTAAGAACACAATATACTGTTGTTTCACAAATTAGCCATTTCAAATTAATTTTATTTTAACTGAATTGTCTTGAAACAAAAATTTTAGACATTCCGGAATTTTCATCAAATTAATGCTTTCAACGCTGCTGGTCATTATTTTGTCTCTTTTTTTCGTCCAATTATTTTTAAACCATAAGCTATTGCACGTTTCCGAGCAACAATAAGAATTATTTTGAAAATCATTGGACACTCGATTCGAAAATAGAGTTTCTAAATACTTCTTATCAGTAATAAACGGTTTAAAAGTCATCATTCTTCAAAGAAGTTAATTATTACAATGTAATTTGTCACTACGTAGTCTCATGTGAAATAAAAGTAATGATTAACCAGAACATCATTTGTGATGATACACCCCTGATTTACTATAACTCAATCAATCAAATTGATACCCACTACTCTATGATCGGGTATGCTGACGTTTATTGCCAAGCGCACGGTTTATGCCTAATCAAAGGAGGTGGGAAGATAGCCTGTGTTTATTTTGTACTTATTTTCTCGCAATCCATGTAATAATATACATTAGTTACTCGTTGACGATCCACTACAAACTAGAATTAGCACTGTAAAATTGAGCAATACTTAACTGTAATTTATGAACAATGAAGCACGTGCTAGCAGTCAAATGAAACTTACAACTAGGACGATGTAACAATAATGCAAATTAATTATTTAATAAGTACGCGGTAAAAATACAGTGTTAAGAAATTCCAAAATATCCCCCCAGAAAAGTCTATGGAGGTCCACAAACGCCAGAAAACGTTTTATCCAATCAGCAATGAATTGAACCTTCGCAGAAACATCTGGGAAATACAGGATCATATGGATATTTGGTCATGCGGCTACTATATTTAGTAAGGTTCTCGAACTCGCCAGAAACTCAGCGTCAGCGTAATTCTATAAATACCCTCATTTTTCTGTAAAAAAAGATGGTTACCTTGAAATAAAGCGTTCACCTTGTGTTTCATGCTCTTTCTCTGTGTTCTAGTCTCAGTGTTGATTTAGCCTGGGGTTATTCGAAGCAGATAGGAATCGGATCTTGTATCTAGTTAGCAGACTTATCATATAATAATTCTCTAAATAATGGTTCCCAAAATTCTACCTTTTTAATCCCCCTCTTTACTTCAGATGATATAAAATCAATGGTTTTAACGGATCTTTCTATACCTAAGTTATGCGAGTCAATGTTGGCCAGATCGACCAATAAATATCATCATATGGTAACCGAATTCAGCACGAAATAACCTAGACAATAGTTTTAATGTGTTCAGATATCACCTTTTTTTTATTAATTACTTTGTATAGTAGTTATTTGTAGTGAGTATTTATATCATTAACTGGAGTCTACAAAGCTTTCATAAGAGTAGAATATAGGAATAGACTAGTTTTTGATGATCTCTTTGTAACTATCCGTAAAAATATTTGCCTTATTCTTATTATCAACTGATCATATTTAACTTTATTAAATTCAACAAATTTTAAATGTTATTTTATGCTACTTCCCTATGATTAGAATTATAGATGGATAATTTTATATGCATTTGAAAAAAACATGGGATGTGATGAAAGCTTTTTACCACCATTTTCATGTTAGTATTCATTCATTACCAACCATTTTGATTATTAATAGTCAGTTATTTGTTCATTAAATGAAAATGTTAGCGATCCTCGTTAGCTCATTTGATGAGTAAATACACATTTCCCAACCGGATCGATACAGAAGCTCTATTTGAAAGCCTTTACCACTAGCTATCTAACTTCAAGCTATTAAATAGAGGCAAACGTAGTTAGTCCAAATAAAGCCAGTTGATGTTGCTATTCTAGAACTATCACGCTGAGAATTTGTAAGAACTCTGTTAAAACTTCGAAATATAAGCAATGAAAATATAAGATATACATAGGCTCCCAAAATCTAAGCAGTATCGCTCGTATATCATGAAACGTCCGAATAAGTAATATTGATGTTGGACACAGAGCACTAGGAAAACATGGCAAATCAGTCGAATCGGTCGTAAACTTTCATCGACTGTGGTGGTTGAGATATGTGTTTCATGTGCCCCACCACCGACTATCTCACCGAGCGGTGTTAGCTGGGATTAGGAGTAGGATGGAAGAAGCGTAGGATCGACCAAACCAAAACATAACGTCAATCCATGAAGTCGTTGACGATTTGTGTAAACCATGTTGGTAGATGCAGACTACTCTGTTGGGGTCCGTGTGATAATCTCAATGAATGGTTAGAGATACTGGATGACATTTCTTAGAATCGGTATTTTTGGAGCAAGCGTATCCACTCGTTATCTTCGTCTAGATCTTGAATCCTATTCATACACACCTTTACTTTATCCTTCCTTTTTGTATTTTATTGTGGTGTGATCTCATCGTGTCAATGTGATATACTAACTTGAACTTACGGACATATATGCCAGGTTCTACCTTGTTGATGATTGGTTGAGTCTGTTAAAATTCTAATTCTTAAGTTCATTAACACGCCAAACTGTTAATATTTTGTAATACGTCAACTTGTATTGTTGTATGTAGTAGAAAATAACAAAGCGAGAGTGGATGAACTTAATCGTATTCTGTATATATAATCATTTCCATTTTTCTTACATTTATGGAAGGATTATGTGGTATGAGACATCCTTTTTTGTTTCACTAAGCAATCACTTACGTATACTCAAATCCACACATTCGTACGACATCGACAGCTTGAAACCCTACATTGTTCATCTGATTTACTTTCATATATACTTGTCTAGTGATCATATTGATCTCTAGAGGAACATCGTAGAGTGCCTTCAGAATAAAGTTTTCCTCATGGTAAAAATCACAATTGGTATGGCTCATAATCGGTCACAGTATTGCAATTGTATTTTCTCCACTAAATCTTGATCTTCTTAGATAGTAATCCATAAATTCTTCTATTTCTTCCTAGATGAACTCGGAAAACATCAGTTTTAGTCAGTCAAAATCAAGCAAATTGGTGAATATATTTTATGACCCTCTAGGATTGGAAACAACTAATTGGGATGATAATCAACAGGTAGTCTACAGCAATAAAAAGTCGTCGAGCTCTTCGAATAGTTTTTGTGCATCCGATATCAAACATAATCAAGTTGAATCCAAAGAAATTCCTCTGGATGACATGAGTACGAAAATAAATGGTTGTATGGACGACACACTTTTGCTGGAATTTTTGGACAAAAATTTAGCAGGTGCTAATTCAAAAATGGATATCGATTTCGCTGAACGGTGTGGCTTGAATTCTCCAACAGCTTTTGTTGAAGACATGTTAAAAAAAGCACAGAAGTCACTAAATCATCATTATAAGTACTGATGTACTACTAAATTTTTTTCTGTATTCTTCCCAAAAGTATTTGGTTTCATTTTAGTTTGCCGTTGTACCAATAATCGGTCACATATTGTTATGACGACAAAAGCTATTATGATAAGAAAGTACGATTAATTAATTGATATGATCTTGTGCGCACGAACAAACACCAATAACAGTGCCTAGTAGGTCCCTGTACGTCTGCCCAATCCCCCCTCAGTCCCAGACCGGAATAGATAGAACACAAGATTGATGAACAACCGCACAAAATCAAACTATATTTTGGGCAACCGTTTATCTATGCATAAAACCTGACCACTTGTTCAATCAGTTAGAAGATCAGTTAGAAGATTATCTCAAATACAAAATAAGAATAACCGTAACTGTGAACTGGAGTAACGTATGCACAATTGATTAACCATTGTTCAATGGAAAATGATAAACTAGCAGTTAATATGATAAACGGGAGGATAGAGCAAGGGGAAATGTAATAATAATAATACCAAAAAAATGAAGTAGATTACCGAAAAACAGTTCTAGAGTATAATCAATCTTCTTTAGGAACCTGACATATCACATATATTTCATTTAACCATTCTCAGATTTCTTCTTACATTTCTGATCAGTTAAATAAGCACTGTAAAGTCGTTTTATGCCGGAAACTGGATTGGATCTACATTGATCAAACAAATTTTCATTACCTTACAGATAGATAACAAAAGGAAGTTGAAACGCACTTTGATAACCCATCGTAGTGTCATCAACACTGATACGTTAGTGATTAATGTAATGTTGATTGAAATAGATCTGTCGTTGGCTAAATTCTTTGAACGAAATGCCCTATCAACCATGAGGATAATTATTCTACCTAGCAGTTTGCTGTCTTATTTTATGGCTGTAAAACTTTGACTCTTAAAGTAAGGGATATTTGTCGGTTATTAGTGTTTGATCATAAGTATCTTCAAAGCTTTGTTCACATGAGCCGGAACTATCGGGTGAGCAATGAAGAATGTTTCAGACGCAGGATACTAGGGAACGGTGCTAATTTTATTGTAAATGATTTTGATTTTTACTGGACAAAGGTGGTCAGGACATCTATTACATACATTCAACTACTGCCTACCTCAACGCAGACTATTCCTTGTGCGTGTGAGTAGGTAGGGATTTTAAATCTGGGATAAATTAGTTTTAAGAAAATGTCTTGGTTAGTCTCCCGATAGCATAAACTTTAGGTTCATGGTTTCCGGATGATCACATTTTAATATCTGATATAGCGAACGTGAATAACTCTTCATGAAATCACTTCTGAATTGTATCTATGCACTGCTTCGAAGATTGTCTATATGCCAACTCGTGACTAATTTCTAATATATATTGATGGTGTATTGGTTTTTGGAACTATTGAGGTACACATCCAGTTACAACTTATAAATTATGATGGTTAGTCATTCATATCATCGTGTCCATACATATATGTGGATTGATAATTACAATAGGATATGACGCAATCACGTGACGATCATTTTGTATAAAGTATTATGATGAACGCTAAACAGTGGGTTACACAACCCATCGACAATATTTTCATTTTAATACAAAACTATCCCCTTATAGAGGGTGGCGTAGTCATTATGGGATGAAAATCATCAGTGATGATAAGAAGTGACAAACAGAGATAAGTGAAAAATAGGTTGTTCGTAGTGTTAATGAATCAATAGGGCTGATGTTTGGACGTTGAGATAATTGGAAGTACTTGACAATAGTAAATAGTATGGCTTACGAGGAAGTCGTGAAGTGATAATGAGGTAAAATTATAATTTATCAAGAAGCTTTTTAGTGCAATTTAGATGATACGGTATAAATGTATTGTCTCGTAATATAGGACTTACAAGGGCTAAAGTAAATCAACTGACTTATTGTAAAGAGATTCACTTCCTTCATATGTATGACATGTTGGTAATTTAGTCTCTTCTGATATCTCATAAAAAATGTTCACACTAATTTTTGTTTCTTACCCCACTAGCGAAATGATAGGGACTCTGAACTTGTGAGCACTATTCACCCGTCTTAATCAGTGTTCTTCCTTTTAAATATGTTTATGAGCGAAAGTGGTGTGTCGTGTCCTACAATGCCTGTATAAACACTAATTCTGCCATTCGTTTAGTTAACCTCAGAATACTAGTGTTGTTTTGTGTTCTGTCTGTTCTCGTCTTTCGTCTAGTTGTAGATGATGATGTACAAAGCAAGTATGGAGCCTATTGGCACAATACTATTGACTTCTCTTCAGCATTAAAATTCAATGTACACTTAGTATAACCCAGAATCTGGATATGCTCCATGATACATTCGTCTCACTCTCAGCCGTTTTTTGGAATCGCAACGCCCTGGCCAAGAAGCGCGTGGTTCTTAGTCGCATATGCACCATGATACAATACACGTATTTAGTGTCCTAGTACTGTAAACTTTGTTGTCGTTGGTTTGGTTCTAAATTCATATCTTCACATGTTATGAATGTCCTGACAGTAACACCACCGAAATATTTATATGTAAGTAAACCCATATTCTTCTGATCACGCCTGTAAATTGGCACGCTCTCATGTACGAAATGACACTTGAGAATAAAAGCTATTTATTGTGGCCTACCTAGTTTGATTGTTAATATCATGAGGAATACATACGACACACTGCACTGCAAAATTGTCCATAGAGAGTAGCTTACAGATTAATTCGCAGTGAAGACCTGTGTCAAACAGGGTTGCTTACTCTAGCACTTCTTCTTTCTTCTAATGATTGTCTGGCTTTTGTAAACTGCAAAATTTCATGGAGGCACAAAATACAATGGACAACATGGCTGTAACTAGATGACTTAGACTTTGCAGATGAAAGAACTAGCTCTCCTATCCCACATACATCAACATATGCAGGTAAGGACGGACAGTGTACCAACGGTTTCCGAAGCCAGTAGTAGACCTCAACATATACAGAGTGTGGGCAAGATCCTTTGATACAATACAATGGACACGAAATCAATTACATTTAACTGCGAGTCTCTGGAAGATGTGGGAACCTTCACATACTTGGACAGCGTTATCGATCAAATAAAGAGAGTCTGATGCAGATTCAGATGTGAAGGCACGGATTAGCGAGGCAAGGGAATCGGAGGTAGACATAAAGAGGATGAACCCTACTTGTAAAAAATTGGAAATGAAAGCCCAAGACAGAACTAGTTGGAGAATGATGGTCGGCGGCCTATACTCTACATGGAGTAACAGGCATTATTTTATTGAATAAACTGCTCAATGGTTAGTTGGTCTGTAAACCATTTGTACTTAATAGATGACGATATTTACATGCAAGTTCCTAAGAATGTTGTCCTCAATATTTTTGACAGAAGTTACGATTTCTGTGACCTGAGAAAAACTGTTTCTCTGAGTTAGTTTAATGACGTATGACACTAGCTAAGTTGTTGAAATACATCCATTTTAACAGAACGTGGAAATAAGTATTGTATTGTGAGGAATTCATCACCTTCCTTAATCATGTTAATTAGCACAATAGTCTTAGATGGTTGTGGACAGAATAGAATAACCTCACTTTAAACGGGCTTCTGGGCGTAGCAGCATTGGACAACCAATTCAATCAGGTACAGACCTTTAATTAAACGAAGGATAAGATGAAGAAAGGTGACAGTAATACGAGGATGTTGGATAGCATTTTTCACATTTTTGACTATGTATTAGGCATCAGAAGTGCACCAAATTTGAGTCGATTTTGTTTTATGGCATTTAATTCCAGATACCAATCTATTTAGGACCAATCTATTTGGAACTCTGACTGAACATTTTTATTTTTGATTTGTTGTCCTGTTATTACCTAATTGTTTTATTGAATAGTTATGGTGTGCATTACTTAGCTTAGCTACGCTTAGGTGTATATGGATCATATACAAAGCCTTCTGATTTCAGCATCAAATGACTAACTGTACAAGCGTAATAAACAATGCATACATTCTACAAGTAGCTTTTCATGTTGGTGGTTTCTACAGAAGGATACTTATTCCTCTGAAACCTAAGTTTCACGTTCTGCTCCCTAACGTACGTATCTGAAGAGGATGATTCGTTTTGTGAATTTTGTTAGACACGTTAATAACGTCTAGGTTATTCGCATTCACCTGAAAAAAATTAACAGGAGTTATCAGTACTTCTCATTGAAGCGTTTGCGTGAATTAGCATTTTGTTCTGAAAAGTCGTTTCGATCTCCTTCTCATAATATTTTCTCTGTTTGCGTTTCAGGCTTTCATGATAAGTTACCAATGCTTATCATTGTCAACAAAGATATGTAGCAGTAAATAATCCCTCAAATAAATAGTTGCATAGGCTCTCGTCATTGATACTGACCATGATTGTTTTAGCGGACATACCCAGTTGAAGGTGCTCTGTCAAACAACGCCATTAGATCACGACACTACACGACATGACATGGAAAGTAACTCTCATCCTAGTTATCCAGCCTGGACGTTGCTATCCCATTAACGTTCTACTCACGATCAAATATAACTTCTTCCCCCATCCCTCACTGCCTTCTGATTTATTCTTATTCGTACGTGTGGATTTAATCGTCAGAAGTTGTTCTGGTTATACGACAAACGTTACTTAGTCATACATCGGGTGCACTTTAGAATTTATTGCCATCCGATTGTATTTTTACTCATGTATACTATAATCAAAGTGACTGAAAATAAATTGCTTAGCCTAAGCCTGATTATTGTCATCTATATTTATGAAGTTAGCTATTTATCGTTAACTTAAACTAGCGTCTTAATTGGAAGGTGTGCACCAGTATTGTACAGTTCACCAATATACTGTCCATGTTACTTGCATCGTTTATGATCACTTTAGATTTATTTAAAATGCATAATGAATCTTATTTCCATTTTTGTTTAGACCAGGCTGGCATTTCGGAACATCCATAATCGCAGTTATTTCTTACTGATATATGAAACGACTGGTAACTGGCAACGTCAGACAATTGTGGTGCTTGCTTATTTCTTTCTGTTAATGTTATGTATTGAAACAATACACGTCACTTCCGGAAAATGCTCATACGTTCGCATTTGATCGTAGATACTAAACGCCACACGATTTGTTTTATATCCCACCTCACTATAATCTTCACATACTTTTCCAACGCCTCGTAAGTGGCTTAGTATATCACTCAGGGTACTGCACCCCAACCGTAAGTTTTCATGCACACAACTCACCTTTGGCTATTTGATGTTATAAATTTTCAAAGTCATTCAAGGTAATCGTTTTGTTGAAGTTCTCATCGGCATACCTAGCGATTCCAGCTGGGTCTGAGCTATTTGTGTAATGAACGGACAAGAGTTCTTGAATGTCACTATTGAAAGAAGGCTGTGATTCGAGTACATTATTCTAATAACTCTATGTATCGTTATTCCACTGACTAACATCGATAAAGCACAAACACAAACGATGTATATTAAAAGTCGGAACGAAGAGTAGACGGAATATTTATTAATGTAACAACTATCGGACATGAGTTTGAGAGTTAAAAATTGTTACAAGTCTAATCAATGTGCACAATATAAATATAAATGTAACAACTAAACATTGCATAATGTTCTAACAACAGTTCGATACTCATACACAGAAAATAGTCAAATTGATATTTGTTATTATCGTATAGGAATATAACACACAAACCTTGAAACTACATTATCCCTACTTTCTAGAATACGAATATAAAGTCATTAGTGATAGTTATATTTGATTTCACATCAAAAGAGTGAATTATAAGAACAGAATTGAATAATTGTAATCGTTACGATGATACTGATATATATGTTACGAGAAATTACTGTGATAAGAATTGCTGGCTTAACTCTGTCGATGCTGACAGCGTCTGGTTTCCCATGCTTGTCGATGACAATAACTTTGAAACCACTACGATAAAATCATATATAATATATTTATATATATATATATTATATATATATATATATATATATATACGAGGATCCCAATTGATATCTGTCTAGACTTTTTTAATTGCTTACTAGAAAATGATTATACATAATCCAGCTATTGTCCATTAAACACCAGCTCAATCATGAAATCTCTAAAACTATGCTTAAATTTAACTCTCGTCACTTTCACAAGGATTCTTTACAAACAAACTAACCTAGTGGTAATGGGTTCCACAGTTTCACCAACTGTAGCAAACCTTTTCATGGCCTATAGTGAATCACACATTTTCAGTAATGTCATTAGACCAAGGGTTTGGCTCACATATGTAGATGACACTTTTGTCATTATTAAAAAGGCTTTTCTGTGAACCTTTTCAAAACGAATTAACACCCTTTCTTAGCAAATCAAATTCTCTTTAGAAAGTGAAAATGAACACAATGAGTTACCATTTTCAGACTGCCTAGTCAAAAGGAATTCAATGGAACTCTTAATCTGAGGATTTATCGCAAGTCTACACACTCACGTCGATATATGGATTAGAATTCAGTACATCCATTCAGTGTAAAAACATCCCTAGCTCTAAACCTATTCGTAAGAGCCAATAAAGTCATCACATCAGGAAATGATAAGAAAACTGAATCCAAAAATATAATTAGCATCTTATGATTTGATAAGTTTCCAATGAATATTATTAACAGTATACAAAATCATAACAACATAACAGCTGTTCTACCTTACCGCTATGATAACAGAGAAACTGCATATGATTCTAAAACAACATGGAATTCAAACATTCTACAAAACTACCAACACTCTTGGAGGTGCATTAGTTAAAATGAAGGACAAGATCCCTTTCACCCCTACACAGAATTGCGTCCTAATTATCTTGTTGAACTAGAAAAATTACAAATTAAATTAGCAATAGCAGTGCATGGTATCTACCGCAACCATAAAATCGATATTCAAAATATCCGCATTATTTAAAAAAGTTCTTCCAAATATAAATAAGGACGAATAGATGAAGCGTTTCACATATTGTTAAATCTAACTGCTCTACTATTCATCCAACAAGGATATTTTTATCTAGATGACTATAATTATAGTATATCGAATATTGTTCATGTGAACACACATACAATTTTATTTTATTTTTCACATTTTCACATTACACTAACATAAACATGCCTCACTTTAAATCATCTTGATTCAGATGATTTGACATGACACGATCAAATTTACATTTTGATTGTACGCATTTATTTTGATTTGTTTCATTGTATTATTTAATCTTGTGTTAATTCAATTCGGTTATTCATTTTTTTTCTCTGAAGAAGTGACTTGTACTAAGGTGTGAAACATTAGAAAATTTAATTTCTACTCATTGAAATATTACAAATATGTATGTCATTCACTTTTTATAAATAATCTATTGAATGCTGAATTTATTTGAAATTATCAGGTATAACCTTGATAATGTTATATAGATGAATAGAATTAAGCACTTCCTATTTTTATTTTAAAGGACGGGCTTCAAAATGGATTTAGAGCATTTGTAATATCATAGTCTGTCCTATTCCAATTACATTATCTTGGGATAGAAATCCTACTTATTAGCTCTATTATTATTATCCTGTTCACAACATCGATAATTTAAGCTATTTTTAGTATCTTAGATGAATTATATTGACAAATAGGTGGTACTCGACAACTTTCTAATATTTAAATCTTAATACGAAGGTATTGTTAGAGAGTTAGTTTAGAATGTTGTAAACTGATGGCTCTGTAGAAGTCGTGATGACGACAATATTATACTTCTAAGAAGTTATTTATTATTCAGTAAACGTGATTATGCTAACTGGTAGATCCTGTGTTCATACATCATATTAATTATTTTCACTAGTCTGATGGACTTCATACTTAGTAAATTACACGTCACTGCATAAAGTGTTCTACTTTTCTGTGTTTTCTTTAATATATTTACTTGAGAATTTCCACACAGATATCCATAAGTGTTTCATCATGATCCAGACTAAAAATTAAACATTAACAAAATTTGAATAAGGGTCAACCTCAGTGTTTTAGTATGGAGAAATTAAATGGTAACTGAATGAACATACTTCATTACATATATGATAAATGAACCGCTGAAAACGTGTTAAGTCTATAAGGTGAACTACTTTTATCTTCTACGTAATTTCCTGTTACAGGCTTTTCTCTAACCACTGAACCACCTTTGTTGCTGACTTTAATGACTATTTACACATTAGTACTATCATATTCTTATATTATGATTTAATCAAATGCCTGAGATGTACAAATTCATTTCACTGACTACCGTGACAATAAAACACAGTTAATTCGTCTACATATTTTGCACCTATGAAATGTCAAATAGTTGCAAACTTACGTAATGTATGACGAAATTATTACACGAAGTATTGAACACTGATTATGGTAAACTATGGAAATATTGAAACAAATTAACTAGATGAAATGTGCATATAATCCTTACTGGAATATATACGTTGATAATAACTGTAATTTAATGCTAAAATTGTGGTTGGCATTGTAGTTTTAATGGACTGATGTTATCCTCAACATTTTGCTTATTCAATATGTTACATTCAGAAATAAGAAGTGCTTGATAATAACTACACTATTGTTTTACTTTATTGAAATTATTTTCTTGAAAAATTTAAATCACTTTTGAATAGGAAAATCTACGTCTATCTTAAACATCTAAATGAACTTACTGTTAACTCGTAGGTAATGATTACTATGTTGAAGAATTTCCAAAAAATGATATCCGTATGAAGATGAGAACACATGTATATATTGTAGAGAGTTATAGATCTAAATAATTGATGTGTCGTGAACTCCGACTAATACGCACAATGGTTGACTAAATTATTGTTGACACATTGAAGGAGCAATTACTTTGACCACGAACAGTAAATTTAATTGATGGATGACCGTATGTCTGCCTTAAATCAGCCAGGCGCAAAACGGAATGAATACAAATTAACTAAAGCAATAAACAGCGCCAATTTACATTTCATGGATTCATTCATGTACACACACAGCCGTGCAATTACGAAATCAACATCAATACAAAACATTTTATCTTCAAGAACGATCATATTAGGTAAGATGGAGTTGAAAGGTAGTAAAGCCAAAGTGTGTCATCAATCGATGAAGTCATATCGGCGAGTTCAGACTACCTGGTCGTAGTCCACGGAATGATCGTGATTAGTGGTTGAGGACAGTCGCTGATATCATTTAGAGTCGGTTGTAATGGTGCAACTGTATTCACTACTTGTCCTTCCTTAAATCCTCAGTTCAGCATATCTTTTGTAGTCTCTCCTCCGTGAATTCGTTCTTTCGTATGTAATTTCGTTCATTATGCCGAGTCATTTTGATGCTACTGAAATTATTACCATTTATGGTACATTCGTATTCATCTTGATTCAAAAATAGATCTGACACTACTCTGTTAACAGCTGACTGACTTACTAGCGTATAACACATTTTATAAACTTAAACTGTGAAACAAAGTCGTATAAATGTTATGACGTTAACTGCTATGACGTGAGAAAGAAAAGAAGGAGGATTTAGTTGGTTGTAGCAAACGCCAATGAAGTGCGCCTAGTTGATAATTCACGACTGACCTAAGCCCACTCACCTCCAGGCCGACAACAGAAGAACCACAATCGGGAACTGGAAAACGGAGAACTGAGAACATATTGTATTTTAATCATGCCTTTATATATACATAAAATTAGACCACACGTTAAACGAATCACAAATCTAACATTGATACAGAACAAAATAAATAGTGGCAGTGAATGATATAACTTGTGCATAATTAAGTGAATGTAGTTCATAGTGAATAAACAATATACTAAGAGTATTTACATTAAACGAGAGGACCGGGTAAGAGGAAGGTAACAGTCATAGAGAGGAAATGATTACATTGCCCACAGTTATAATAATTGAAGTAATGTTCTAAAGCCCAGTTCTCGAAGATAATCAATCTTCATTAGGTGCACGGCATATCAATAAAATGAAAAAAATAGTAATCTCAAGCAAATCATCAGTGAGTATGGATTAGTTGCACATTATTTCCCCCTGGGCATCAAAATAACTCTAAACTTACCTTTCAGTTTTTCTTGTGCCTATGTCATTAAATGGTGTAACTAACTGATTTCAAAATTGAAGTTTACATTTTCATTTCTAATATATCATAACCATTAGAGTCAATTAACTTTTCTTATTTATCTTCATGTAATTTAACAATTTGCATTCGCTTCTACAGTGGTTGTGATAATTTATTCACCACTAATTAATTGGCATTGACTTCATATCATAATGTATACTACATATGTATACAAATTTGTGAATCTGTAATTAGTAGGTAATTGGAAAGAGAATTTCTTCCCCCTATTCCTGTTATTAATAATTTAGTGGTAATATTCAACAGATTGAAATACTTACGTCTCAAAAAACTAACTAAATGATATAATATCGGTAGCGATTCTGAATGAATTAGTGTGATTTGAGAAATCACCATAGTTTAGGAATGATAAGAAGCACAAATATTCCGATTTAAGTTGCTGTAAGCACTAACAATGTTATTTCTCTTTTATGTACCATAAATAAACTGATTTCAAATGTGTAGTTAAAACAACTTTATTACAATAATTTCACGATATAGCACACACATTTAGATTTTCTGAACAAATTAACAAACAGTGTTAAGAAATAGTAGATGTTCAAATCCAAGTACACACAGATTTATTTTTATTACAATAGTGTATCGCAGAAACAAGTAGGCATCTAATTGATAATTGTTTATTCATAATAAGGTGACTTTTCACATAATTTCTTGTAATCTGGTGGTATTTCATTGATTGGATAGTCCAATTCCACCAGTAGATTCGTATTTCTACTAAACGCCTTGAACAAACACTTTGAAACGTTTGAATTGTTTTTTGCCCACAAGTCTAAGGATTTAACGTATATTGGATTGAGGAATTGTGTTGTACTTTGTTCCAAGCTAAGTAATAAAAATAATCAAACCAATTAATTTAAAATTTGAGCATGAAATATAGTGCATAAAACCTTTGGTTGTTGATAGTATTTGAATGTCATGTAATGTGGATAGTTCCAGAAATTCATGTCGATACTCAAGATGGAAATTCAACATTTCATGCAAATTATTACTCTACAAACTTCTAGCTTCTATTTCTAAATTGTCTTTATTTTGTGCATGTGTCATTCTTTATTTTGATCTTCTGCTTTCACTATTAACTTGAAGTGCACTTGGTGTGCTTGATGAGCCATCAAATCAAATCTTTACTTATTCTTCCCTCTTTCAAGTTAATATACCCTCTCCTCTACATGCTACATATTATAGCACAAAGCATACTTTCAGGATGGGCATATACTAACAACGACTGAATATTACACTGAGACGAGTGTGTCAGGATTGATATAAAATTTAATTATTTGCTGAAAAGCAAACTGAAAATCATGACATTCTTAATGAACTTCTGAGCCTCAGATCGTTTTTGTTTTCTGATTTATTTAATACTGTCTAGTCTTGTGATGGATCGATGTGGATGCCTTCATATTTTCATATCAAGAAATATCATGATGTAGATTAAAAACAAACACTTACTAATTGAGTTTTGAGACTTTATGAACAACTGTTTCGTGCCTTAACAGGATATCGTCCCAAGGAAGACCAAGGAATTCTGTGAAGAGAAGACAAAGTAGCATATACTCTTCATTTGGAACAGGATATAATTGGAAACAGCATTCATCTAAGCATGCATATTGTGCACAATCCAGTAGCTACACCACATTTAAAAACATGAATAGAGAGATGGTGTAATTTAAATACCTCACAAGATTTAAATTGCTTTGTCGTTCAGAGTTGATCTCTTTTTCCCAACTGATCAATTCGAAAGCTTTGTGATTCTTTACATGATGTAAATGATAACGCTGCACATAAGACTTGTACCCATTCATACTGCAGATGTCAAGAAAGCAATGTTAAGGTTCTACTCAATCAGCCGTATGTAACTAAACATTTGTGTCATTCTGATATATTTTTAAAGCATACAAATGCACTAATGCTCTATGTCCACCGTTCATCAACATAATGTTGGACGGAAGTGATGATGAGAATGTCACGTTTGATAATGTAAACAAATTGAAGAGCATATAAAAACAACTAGCAATCGAGTCATCCAAGTTCGTCCTAACAAAAATAAATTGTAGTCACAGACTGTTGTGTTATATGTTTAATGTGAATACAGTAAAGTCACTATATTAGCGGAAATCTACAGGTTACTGTTTAACACTGACTACTCAGTTAAGTTTAACAAAGAGTAAGAAGCACAAATATGTCCTGTTGTCGTTTTGCACTGCTTATCAGTAGGCAAAATATCAAAGAATAATTTGATTTGTATACGGAAGGATGAGAAAGATGATGACAGGTTTGCATGACACTACAAGTTAACTTTAAATGAATCATTCAGACTGATCACTTATTACTTTCCAGTTCAATTAGTTGGTAACAAATGAAAATGAACTTGTGAAGTATGGCAATGAAGTTCTAGTCACGTTCCGTATTTCAGAAATGACATTATTATTTTTGCGTACTTATAAGTAGCATAAAATCAAAGTCAAAATTTGTTGAATTTTCATTAGTTTTAGGTATTCACTGTCGATAATATGTTCTTTACACCAGGTGATAATTGGTTCTTTATAATTTGGAAGACAGAATTCTATGATAAAACGAGTAATATGAAATCTCTACAATTCCAATAATTCCATAAATATACATGCCATAGTTACAGAGAGTTATACATCAGACTGTCACAATATCATATTCACTGTAAAATAATATACGTTCCCCATTCAAATTGTCCTAACTACATTTGTCTTCTAAACACAACTGGGTTAGTGGGTGTTAATTTGAAGTGCTGATGTAATTAAAATTGTCACACTGTGAATGTGGTAGTTAAGAGCATATTAAATGAGTTAGTTCACTCATTGAATGTGAAATTTATCAGCTTATAAGCAATATTTCATATCTACATAAGAATTCGTAGCCAACAGTTGTCAACTTTGATTGAACCATTCGCCCTGAAGGACGCTAATCTTCGTCTGTGCGATGAATGAAATTTTAGCATATGTGTCTGGACTAGAATTAGAGCATCATTAAATGTATCTGTTTGCTTTGATAGATAATAATTAAAACATCAGTCATCAATTGACAACGTACTTAAAATTCTTCGCAATTGAATTTCAGGTGCCAGTACAAGACATTCGTATCGAACAGTCAAACAACGCAATTTACCAATATGTTTACAATCACTAATCATTTGTCGAGTTATTTCTTCCCATAATTTTACAGCCTTAACTGTATTATTGGCAGAGTATTGGCCATCAACTTTTCTTCTGAAAATCAAATAATAGAAGTATTCGTCAAACTTTTACTCATAATAAAACATTATGGCGTTAACTGCGTGACAAATACTAGTTGTAGTGTTTTATCACATCATTCAGATCCATTGGAATCCAGTAGGCTTGCAATTTTGTTTCCATATTTTCTATGAATGTCAAATCGAATTTTAGTTCACAATTGTAATCACTAGAACATTTAATTTCATCTATTTGTGTGTAATTTATTACACTAGTATCTACTTGAATTATTACTCTATTGTTTCAATTTACATGAACTATTGTTGTTACCTTTAGAATGTATTCAAATGGATTGCTGGTATGTTTGATAAGTGAGTATCATCCAATGTTATATTTGTCTATATCGTTCGTGTATGCAGAATCTTATTTCAATCGATCCATTTTTGTTGTTACCCCTCCTACCCACCTACGTGAAGAATTACGGCTGACAAGCATTTTCCACCCAACCCTCCTTTCCAGTTCTTTCCAAGTGCTGTTCATTCTTTTCATGTCAACATTCGATTCCCGGAGCAATGTGTTTTTTGTCTCCCTCTTTTCGTTTCGCCTTGAGGATTCCAAGTTAGTGCTTGTCCGGTGACGCAGTCTGGCGATTTCCTTAATGTGTGTTATATCCACTATCAGAGAGTTTTCCTTATTTCTTCCTTGATTGACATTGTATGGTTCTTCCTCTACCACAGAAAGTTGTTACTGATAGGACCTGGTCAACCTATTCAAAGTTTCTTGCACAGACAGCTGTTTATAAATACTTGAATCTTTTGGCTTCACACAATAGAATTATCTTCATATTTGTATTAAAAATTGTGACTTTGGTGATGCCTGACAGCTGGTTTGAGATCCAGATGTTTTTCAGTTGTAGTACTGCTGCTCATACCTTGTCTTGCTAATCCGTGTCTTTACATCTGCATCAGATTCGTTTTGTATATGGATGACTCTGCGTGGGTATGTAAGGGTTTCCACACATTACAGAGCTTTTCAGCGAGGTCAAGTCTAATTGGGGTGGTGCTAGTTGCTTTGTATCTAAAGATCTTACTTTTCGTTTATGTATATTAACGTCTATTGCTGAAGTGCTAGAGTTTACAAATTAACATGACACCCCTATACCTGCTAACGAACGTATGACCAGTGACACAACAACAGGTGACCTAAGCTATTCCTCCAAGCCCAGCTAACTAGAGGAAGAAGCCCAACGTCAGCAAGAAGCGCTGATTCTACAGTCAGTCTGTCAGGCTGCTACACTGTTCGTCTTTATCTTCGTTTGCTGTTGTATATGAGATAGAAGTACTAGATCATCTGCAAAGTCCAAGTCATTTAGCTGCATCCATGTTGTCTATTGTATATCGTGCCTCCCCTGATATTTTGCAGTTTTCATGATCCATTCAACCATCAGCAGAAAGAAGAAGGGCGAGAGTAAGCAACCTTACCTGACATCGGTTTTTGCTTCGAATGAATCCGTGAGATGACCGCCATTCATCATTTTACAGTGTGATCAGTCATAAGAATTCCGTATGATATTGACTATCTTTTCGAATACTCCATAATATCGTAGACGGTTTCATAGTATTCTCCTATCCACGCTGTCGAATGCTTTCTCGGATTCGGAGAAACTGATGCAAAGTGATGAGTACTATTGAGTTGATTGCTTATTAATGATTCATACAGTTGCGGTTTAGTCCGTACATGATCGATACTTACTGAACCTGGCCTGTTAAGCTTGAATTTTGGCATCTAATGGATCTTCCATTCAGTTCAGCAATACTCGGTTGAAAACTTCTCTTGGCACTAAAATTAGAGTGACACCTCTGTAGTTCTTACACTTTCTAAGATTTCCTTTCTGTGATATCTTGATAAGGAGCCCTTCTTTCCAGCTTGTTGACACTTGTCCATCCTCCTAAATCTTCCTGAAGAGAATGTGGAGTATATTCGTAGTTCCTCCTAAATCTGACTTGGGTGCCTCACTCGGCTAGTATGTTTTCTGGCCCTGCTGATGCGCCACTCATGATTTGTCATATGGTCATTTTGATTTATTCGACTGTTTTTGGGTCGATGTTTATAGGATGATCCGTGGATGCTGCTTTGATGACTGGTGGGCTCAGTAGGGTTGGTCTATTCATGAATTCTTGGAAGTGTTCTACCTACCTGTTTCGTTGTTCTTGAATCTCAGTGATTGGTTTGCCATCCTTGTCCTTGATTAGCCGTTCTGGCTTACTTAATTTCCCTGCTAGCTTCTTCGTTGTATCGTATTGGTGCCTCACGTCTTTTTCTCTTGCAGCTTTTCCTGCCGTCACTGTTAGGTCCTCAACATATTTCCCTTTATCCGATCTAATGCTCCTCTTCACTTGCTTGTCGGCTTCTGTGTATTCGGCCTGTACCTTGGCTTTTTCTGTTCTTGTTTGGTTGTTATTAATTGCCATCTTCTTGTTCCTCCTTTCTTCGATATTGTCCAGAATACCAACAGAAATCCATTATTTATGGTGGTGCTCCTTGCCACTCAAAACCTCCTGACGTGTTGAAGTTATTGTTTCCTTAATCTCCTTCCAGTTGTCCTCCATAGTAGTTCTATCTTCTGTTCGTGAAATGCCTGGAACTTATTGTTGAGAGTTATTTTGATTCGTTGAGTTTGTTAGTATCCCAGAGAAGGACTGTGTTAAACTTTTGTAATACTATTGTTCCAGTCGGCCACTGCTTCTTTAGTTTAAGTTTCATTTTAGCCACCATCATATGGTGATGTGAAGCTATATCAGCTCCTCGCCTCGTTCTTACGTTTTCCACAGTCCTTCTGAACTTCTGACTAATGTAGATGTGGTTGATTTGGTTCTCGACAGTGTAGTCTGGTGAAACCCATATAGCGTTTTGTATGTGTTTGTGGGAAAATATAATACCACCTACAGTCATCTTGTTGAAGGTACATAAGTTTGTAAACCTCTCACCATATTCGTTCCTTTCTCCCAGTCCATGTTGTCCCATGATATCTTCATATCCGGTGTTCTCCATTCCATTAGAACGGTTAAGTCCTTGGCGGGGCCTGATTGACCGGTGATTGACGGCAGCCTAGCACTGAATTGGCCTTTATCGTCTTCGTAGCTGTCGCTGGTGGGCGCATAGCACTGTATGACATTCGTAGTTATCCAGTCCTTCTTTGTATTAAATTAATCATGATCCTGGTTTCACGATGTTCCCATCCTGTAAGTGCTTCCATGTGTTTGTGTGGCATTTTTTTCGTGACCGTATGAAAGCGATTCTCCTGAGGATAATCTTTTCTATTTAGCTTGCAACCAGTGGGTTTCGCTTATTTCGAGCATCTCTAGGTTGTATCTTTTCATTTCTTCAGCTATTTGGATGATTATCCCTTTCTCCCACATTGCGCAAACATTCCGTGTACTTATATTAAATGCTACTCTGGTCGTCAGAATCATATGTAACAAGTTGTAAAGTAGTTAATATCTGCTAATTAATATTAAACCTATATCTAGCGATTTTTACTCCATCTAACTAGTTAATACGAGATTAAATATGAAAACATTGGTCAGATGAAATGGATACCATTCATGGTTGTGATCGATATTTTAATTCATTTTTCCGTCTACCAACTTATATTCACATTACAAGATAATGTTATTCAGATCACTGAAATGTTAAGTCATCAGAGAACTGTTACAATTTAACAGCCATTTAATAGAGTAATTCATTAGTTGTATTCATCGTTTAATTACAATCATGAGTCCAAGTTGAGATTTATCCGTTTACACTTGATAAATATGTATATGTAACAGTGTATAAACTAGTTATTATATTTAATCCATCTTCTACATGAGCTATAATGTAGCTCTAATTATGCACACATATACGTCGCATTTTATTCCATGCATTGTCTACTTGATGAGAACTAAATCAAGTTTAAAAGGATTTGAAGAATAATGCAAAGTAGATGATCAGTGTTACTGTATTTTCACATGACTACATAACTTACTCAATAGTAGACAATACGGCTGCCCTCCCATCTCGTATCATGTGTATAAATTTCGCTTCATGGAACAAATCACCCAAATCACGAAGATGGTAGAATATGCCAGGTTGTTTATGACACAGTCGTTCGGCAGGTGGCCCCATATTCTCGATTACAGAAAGAATGAATGCTGCTGTGGCTTCATCAACGACCTCATGTGATATTCCAGAACTTAGTAATCTCTCCTCATATTTCTTCGTCGATAATCTGAATTTCATCACCTCCCATGTGACCATCGGTTCAGGACCACACCGAACCATTGGATGCACATCCAAAAGTATTCTCATCAGACCTGTGCCTAAAATGTAAAGGTCTTATTATCATAATGAGTCAGGCATATTGATTAAGGAATCATTTTAAATAGATTCAACTAGAATAATAAATCTATAATTCTATCGTGAAATGAATTGAAAAGAGGAATATCATATCGAATATTACTGTGCTTCACGTTTGCAAGAATTTATTTAGTAAAAACACACATCAAGATCTGTGTCTATGAAAATGTAGAGTAAATTGAAACAGTGATCTTTGAATGGAGCAAATTACGGATACTTTAACTTTCACCAGTTGGATTTATTCTATGTCATCTTGATATTGTAATGAAGAAAATATTTTAATTCCAGTCTACATATTATTTTATCAATTATCAGAATTTACTTTGCGAACATGGTGTATTTATATTAAGTTTAGTCAAAGTTAATTAAAGTTATATTACAAATGGGTAGAGAACAACGCTCAGAAGTTGTATGATGATCATCTGAAAAATTCATATTGTACTAAAAATACTATTGAATAGAGCTATTATTATTAATATTATTACTATTATTTCTATCATATTACTCATATGAGATATTGTTAACTCTTCTCCGACTTAACAAGTTCGCTACTTATTATTATGTAGTAGCTTACATGTGCTGATAACTTTACAATTATATTGTGATGGCGATACTGGCAATCAGCGTTTTGTTTGCACTATTCTTTACGTATAACCTATCCTATTGTCATGATTGTAGTACACTTTTATATATAATCGAGAATTGGTAATTGGTTAATTTTATTAAATCTTTGCTTATTTGTACCGATTTTCCCATTCACGTTTCCATAATCATAACCTTTATTGTGTATTATTTGTAGAATTTCTCTGTAGATATTCACCATTTGGTTGTAGAAAGTTATTCCACTCACTCATCTTTGTACATGTTTTCAACATTAAGATACTTCACAAACTAAGAGTTGTATTCACATATATCTCTTTATTATGTTCGTATGCAAGAAATCTTTCATTTGGGTTTTGAATGCGGTCGATTCTCAACAGTGTTACTGAAATCTATTGAACAGGCTTAACATCCATATTAAGTTTAAGTGGGCCTAAACTTGCATAATCATGTTTCAATGCGAACCACTTCAGTTTAGCGTAAATGACTTCTGAGTGTCGATATTATGTTCATTAATTTTCTATCATATAAATGATGACACTACCTAAGCATTATGGCAAGGTGATCACTCAATTTACACTGAAGGAAACATTCAAATTAGTTAAATGTCACCTTCAATACCTTTTAAATATTTTAGTGAAAATAACTCGTACGTTATAGGTTCGTTCTGCCAGCGTAACATGAGGAAATAAACGAATACATTCATTAGTATTATAAAGATAAAATTCAATTGTAACCACTTAGTATCAACCTGATCGTGTTTCTAAATTGAAGTGTATAATCCAATCATTTTTGGAATACATAGAAATGGGAGGTGGGTGCTTCATTAATGATTATTCAATAAAATATAATTATTGTTGAAAATCTGTGTAGTCTGTATTTTCACCATTCAGATGAAAGTAATGTGTGATACTTCATGATGAATCTACAAATTTGACAAAACTGTGAATATTAGTGTTTAGAATAGGAGCCCACAGTTATTTACAATGTGGTGGTTAACACCTGATTATTGTATTGGTAAAACTGACAGTCCTACCATGCCTTGACAATAATTTATTTTATGTCAAAATTCAATGATACATCAAATAACGATTCTATAATATATATAAATCTTACATCAACTATACACATGAGTAAAGCTAAACAGCTAGTATAACATCCATTAATCACCTGTACTTTGATGTCCACCGACAAAAATAATTGGAGCATTTCGAGGTTGCCCATTGTTTAATGCACCACTCTTCATTGTTGGCCTAAACTAATTACGATTATAAAACACTGTTCAGATATTGCAAACCTCCATCAGTATTCGAATTGTAATAGTACAGATTATCATTAGGTAAATAGCACTAAACCATTTTATTGTTATATATGCTAAAAGTTTAGACAAAATTAAGTACAAATTGATGTAAACCGAAATTATGAAAATAGAGATCAGTACAATTTCTTATGAATGATTTTGTGTTTTCCTGTGAATATCATTAATAAAATGTTGCTTAACTTGGCGTTGCTAATATAACATAGTTGGTTAGATAGGTCGGTTATTGAGCATTTTCAGTACATTTGTTCTCTTTATGGTAAAATGCCATTAAATTATCATAGGAAATAGACATGTGATTAGATAAAGTGTAAAGAAATAATAGCCAATAAAGTCATCTTGTGAATAAGCTGTAAGAATGATATGCAAGGTATTGGATATTGTAAGTAACGAAAGAGTCTATTTTCAAACTCCAGTTACCATAATTTAATTCTTCATTTATAAACCTGTATGCGGAAATTCACAAAACTTGAATGTTATTAAGAAATATACAAAAATGGAGTTACCAATTAATAACAACGAATGAATCAAATGTAATTTCAAGAATCAGAACTATCGATCTATTTAATCGCTATGACA
This sequence comes from Schistosoma mekongi, assembly GCA_034768735.1. Taxonomy (NCBI): domain Eukaryota; kingdom Metazoa; phylum Platyhelminthes; class Trematoda; order Strigeidida; family Schistosomatidae; genus Schistosoma; species Schistosoma mekongi. The sequence continues at coordinate 16,375,189 of CM068309.1, read as the reverse complement.
CAACAGGAGATTGGGTATCAATTCTAAAGCAACATAGAATTTAAACGTTCTACAAAACAATTGACACACAGGGGTAATTTGGTAAAAAAGAAAGCATACCTCTGTTATCCCTACATAAAAAATTTTGTCTGCAAGTTAGGTTGTGTCAATTGTGATACCTTTTACATTGGTGACTTTTTGAGAAATCATGACTAGTGCTAAAAACAGGATAGCTACACAAAATGACCTCCCAACAATCATGTGAAACTCAAAAGGCTGCTTTTTATAACAGCCATAATATAGACATAAATTATATCAAAATCATCGGGAAAGATTTTTCAAACTACAAATAAAAGCGTGTGGCTGAAGCATTTCATATGTGGAATTTCTGTCCACTCACTCACAACAACTTACCTTTCATTATTGAGAATTCGCCTCTTGAATCCAAAATTACGTTGAAACGACTAGTCATATTACCTCTCATGCAAATGAAGCAATAACAATGAAATACAGTAAAACTACCGAATACTGCAGATACTATTGTTTTTATTTTGTTCACAACAAACTTTTGTTTCTGTCTTAGGCTAATCTGTGATTATTTAGAGGAATCCAGTTCTACAACCGAAGTTATGCAGATGAATTTTGTGCTGAATACTGCATCCAATATTTCACACTGAAAAACAATATTCTACTGAAAGTAGATATAGTAAACTGCTCGTTTTTCTAGTACTTTGTCAATATTATCAACAGTGATCAGTTAGATATTTTACATTTCGTATGGTTGTAGTTGAAATGATTATTTGGTTACATTATATTAATTTGATGAATACCACAGTAGTAGAAGTAATAGTAATATTAAAAATAATTAGTTGTTGAGAATGTGATTTAAGAGAATGGAGTCGATTTGTAAAACGGAATGCACAAGTTGATTTGAAACTGGGGACGTATGAGAATGCTAAGTGTAATTGGCTTGTGCCAATTCAGTTAACTTTCAGCCATATCACTCACATTCTCCAGTCACTGGTTGTGGTTATTACTTAGCTCATAACCAGGTTGCCCGGATCTGCCAATATGCTTTAGACTAACAGTCAACGACCTCATATACTACTGGTGCGTTTAATTTTGACTGTCGTTCTAACTATCTCGTAAATAATCCAACTCCACTCCACATTTCGCCTCAAATTTAATGGCAGTTGGAAATACGTAACACAGTTCCTAACTAACTAAGTTAATCGACATTGCAATCTTATCAATAAACTTGCTAAAATTTGTTTACATAACCGAAAAATGTTACAAAAATCACTAATATCAAACACTTGCAACCCTCCCCATGAATTTTGTCGATTATTTAAAGACCACGTTACATAATCATAAAGTAAATCAGGATAAATTATTGAACTGTATGTTTGCTTTCTGTCGCCAGATGTAAAATACATATATCTCATAAATGAATTAATTTAGCACAAAGCGGGCAAAAGTTTTTCAAATATACCATGATGTAGTCAGACACTATTGGGACTAAAGTAATCAATACTAACTAGTATCCTACAATTGATTATTAGTGTAGCTGCAGATCTAAACCAATCTTGAAGTGTAATTTCACATATTCAAATAGGAGAGAACGGGGGGGGGGAATCTAAAACTATCACTCTTGTCATTATTGATAACATACTAATTATGAACTAAAACATATCTACACGATTGTTAAACATAAATTGATGATTATGAAGTCAATCACAATTAACTTGGAACACTACAAAATATTTCTGATCTTGATGTTAAAGAACTCTTTTCATAATACGAATATCAGACACATCCATGTTACCTTGCCATTTAAGTGAATAATCTGTGTATGTTTTAAATAAGTTGGGAAAACTCAGTGGATTTCAGCTGCGTCTACTGAACTGATAGATGCTCGACAGCACATCCCGTCTAGTCCTAAATACGATGAGGAGCGAAGGCAACTTAAACGCAAACTGGTTAAAAGCTTACGAAATGATCGTGAGCAGTGGTGGGTGGCGAAAGCTAAAGAGATGGAAAAGGCAGCGGCAATAGGTAACAGTAGGCAACTGTTCAGACTTATCAGGGAAACGGGCATCAAAAATCCAACTGTAAGTGAAACTATCGCAGAAAAAGATGGGACCATCATTCACTGTCAATCCAGAAGGTTGGACCGATGTGTAGAACACTTTAGGGAACAGTTCAATTGGCCCTCGGCGTCATCCCAGTTGCCCACCATTTCCAAGCAATCTGAATGGCAAGTTAATACTGGTCCCCCAAGCCTTAGTGAGGTTGAGAAGGCTATAGGGAACCTAAAGCGAGGTAGAGCAGCAGGACCCGATGGGTTGACCCCTGAGATATTTAAGGATGGTGGTCCGGTTTTAGCAGCGAGATTAACCGGGATCCTGTCTAGAATCTGGGAATTGGGCATAATCCCACCTGACTGGTCTCAAACACTAATTGTTCCGATCTATAAGAAAGGACAGAAGTCCTCCTGTGACAATTACCGAGGAATCAGCTTAACTAATATAGTGTCCAAAATATTAGCTTCAATAATACTTCGACGCCTAACTAAAGCTCGTGAAGAGCAGACTAGAGAGAACCAAGGTGGTTTCAGACCTGGACGTGGCTGTATAGACCAAATATCCACACTTCGGCAGGTTCTGGAACATAGACACACTTTTAGACGCCCAACAATAGTTGTATTCCTTGACCTTAAGTCGGCATTTGACTCTATCGATCGTAAGGTTATGTGGCAATGTCTGTCAATGAAAGGCGTACCAGAGAAGTACATTAACCTTATGCAAGCTCTCTACTCGAACACCACATGTCAAGTCAGAGCTTATGGCGGATCGTCATCAGAACTGATTACCTCAAGTGGTGTTCGTCAAGGTTGTCCACGTTCCCCATTTTTACTTAATTTTATCATTGACACACTTTTAGAGTTGACATTTTCATCGTCTGACTTCGGGGGGGGGGAGGTTAACCTCCTTCCAGGAGATAAACTTGCTGACTTAGAATATGCAGATGATATAGTTCTCTTAGGCGAAGATGCTGATAAAATGCAGAATCTTTTGACTACCTTAGACATGAATGTAAGGATGTTTGGGATGCGATTCTCGCCACCCAAATGCAAAATGTTACTTCAGGATTGGCTTGATTGGACACCGAAGTTAGTGATAGGGAGTGAAGCAGTTGAATGTGTTGACCGCTTCACTTATATTAGCAGCCTCATCAGTCTTGACGGTCTGGTGTCTGCTGAAGTCTCTCCGCGTATACATAAGGCCCGATTAGCTTTTGGGAATTCGCGTCATCTGTGGCATAGGCGAGACATCCGACTACTGACCAAAGGACGCGTTTACTGCGCAGTAGTTCGATCCGTCTTACTTTATGGATGCGAAACATGGCCATTAAGGATAGAGGATATTCGTAGGCTCCTAGTATTCGATCATAGATGTCTTCGAAACATTGCTCGTGTTTTCTGGGACCACCGATTAAGCAATACGTGGGATAGGAATAGAGTACTAGGTAGATACGGCAAGTCTATTGATGAAGTAGTAAATATTCATCAGCTAAGGTGGTTAGGACATGTGTTACGTATGCCTGACCACCGCCTACCTCGACGAGCAATGCTGTCTGGTGTAGGAGTAGGCTGGAAGAAAGCTAGGGGAGGCCAAACCAAAACATGGCACCAGTCTATGAAGTCATTGACAGTTGGGCTGAGCCATGTTATTAGGTGTAGACTGCCTGGTTGGGGTCCGCGTGACGCTCGTAATAAATGGTTAGAGACTTTGGGTGATATGGCTCAAAATCGTTGGCAATGGCGCAGGTGCATCCATTCCCTGTGTTCCTTCAAATTCTAAGCTTCAGAACTTATCATAATTTTCTCTTTACTGAATCATATTTTCTTAAATGTTCTCGGTCTCTATTTCCTTCCATGAATACTAACTCTGTTACTACCTTCCCCACTCTGGGATTTGATTCGACAATTTAATCTCTATCTGCTAATTGAGGGATGACAACTTGAACTGACGTACGCATGTACCAAGTTCTACGTTGTAACTGTCTGTTTGTCTGTTTTAAATAAGCAAAAGTTCGTTGTGGGATTTCACCTTCGTAAACATTAGAGATATAACTTAAATAAACAACAAAATGGCTTAAAAATAATAAATTGAGTAACATCATATACAGTAGTTTAGACTGATTCAAAAGGGAGTGACGAGTTCACTGTAACCACGTTTATATATCAATATTGGTGGCAATAATCTACATGCACTGTTGGACAAAGTGGACTAATACTCATACGATATATAACAACGTTATCTATGTAGTTCTCTGTAGGGATATATCACTCGTCATTGTACAAGTGAATAAATAACTAGTAAACAACTATCACAAAGTAGTTCTCTATATTCTTCAGATTGCTTTCGACCATTCTAGAAAAAGTGGCAATCGATAAGAAACGAGTCATTGGAGGGTTTACAACAACTCAAACTGAGATATTTTAAATGTATTATCTTCTTGAATAATTGTCTCTCGAATCGTATTAAGTGTAAGATTAATTATGATAGACCAAATAATATGCATTTGAATCATTGTCGTTTATTTTCATCAACATAAAAGCTAACATAATTAACTTAGTAAACTAAGAAGAGAATCGAACAACTTCACTTTTAATGATAGCATAAATATATCACTTTGATATAGTGCATGTTATATATTACGAATACAAATTGAACCATCTTATAAGTCATTTGTTAGTGTAAACTATTCTAGTAAATGTATTAAATGATCGAAAAATTAGGCAACTACCAGGGAAATAATATTAAAAATATTTTTCTTATTACTAATAATTTAAAGTATCTCATAATTATGCAAACGATATCTTACAAAATACAAATTAACGTATCTCATATAGTGTCAAGTGCTGCAACTCGATAAAAAAAAAATATGTCATTAAACTGTGACGATTATTTCATCGTGTTTAGTCACAATCAAGTCAACTGCTTTCAGTTCACCAATACAACAAATCTTAACATCACAGCATAGCTTACAATCACCTCTTTACAAACAGATATCTATTGTTTGGTAATGTTTAACTAAAATCTGTTTTATGAGAAGAACAAATATATGATGTTGTTCAATTAAATAAAGCGTCTTTCTGTATTGGAACAAATTTCTATATCTGATAGAATTGTAAAAAATTATTTAAAATTTTACCATATGTTCATATAGTAAACTGTTTTAGAACTTACTTGTTGACTTCAACAACATTTTGGTAATCCTATTTCTATTAATCATTTCTATGCATATATATATATATGAATATAAACGTTAATTACAAAATATGAGTGTACTATGACTTGATTGGTTAGTTTGATTATCTGACATCGTAGTTATAACTACCTTTTTACATTGTATTTTTCCATAAATTAGCATTGATAATAATGAGTACTGAATTTAATTACTGAATATGTAATAATTTATAGATGTATTTAAATTGTTAAAATACTAAATGTACATTGTACAGTAACATGTATATCCTTAATTGTCATTCATATGATAAGAAACAATCCGACATAATTGATTTTGATAAGTCACTTTAATTTAAAATTTAACTTATTGTTTTATTTAGTAAGTGTTTTGAATCAATTTCAATGACCTAAATTGATTTCTATCACACAGTATTATGTTTTATTAATAAGAGATTGTCTTTATACTAGAGCGATGTCAACAGTTATTTCTAATTTATCTCTTGTTTTTATGACAGAATCATTAGTTGTGATAATCATTGGTTTCAGTCACTCAGTAATATTGGTTATCATAAACGAAATAGAGTGAAATATTTTTAAAAAACACTTGGTTAGTCATAAATGAATAAAGTATCGAAGTCATATTTTGAAACAACACAGTGGGAATGCTTCTGACCAGTTATCTTTTGTCCATTTTCTTCGTTCTTCCGTTCTACCGAACCCCTATTGTCTTCTTCTTTGTTTGTCTGGTCAATACAATTCTAGTAGGCCTGTGATGATAACATCATCTGATTCTGTTATTTTCATCATTTCCAGCTCCAAATGTTACTGATTGTTATATGTTTGTGGCAAACATACGAAAATATAAACTTCACAAATATAGTTCACAATCATTACGAAAATTGATTACAAATGTCATGTAAGTATTGTGATTTACATTTTCATCAACTAAGCATTATGAATAGCAGAATATTGCAATATATTGAAGCTATTTAGTTGATGTTTCGCTTCAATATTCTTTAAGCTGGGGATTTAAGTTGTTAAAACTAATCAGTCGTTATGAATTCTAAGTGATTCATAATAGGATTCAAAAATGAGTAGAAAAGGATAATGATTTGAAGGATAAACAAGTAAGTTACAGAAATTTCTTAATTTACAACTTGAATTGCATCTATTCTGCTAGTATGATGAACGTACTAAGGTACATCGGTATGAATTATATGAAATCTAATTAATTGAGATATTAAAAACATACATATAAAGCTATTATCTTTAGTAAATTTTAACATTTAGCAACATTAACATTAAAGTCTATTTTGTTATAGATCTGTTGTCTAATAAATACAAACATTTCATTGTGTCACTGATAAACGTACACAGTTCTTTTACTTGAATAACATTGAATATTTGATTGTCGTAACCAGTCAAAATAATTCTTCGAAGAATCTTGAGTGATCTGTATGCAATCTTTTTCAGTATCCCTATCCACTTTTAAACTGAAAGTCATGTTTGTGAAGAAGAAATTCTACGACAAAACTTCATGAACACATTCTATTCAAAAAATTTAATGATCCATATGCATGATCTCAATGCAAATTTCAAACAGGAATTTTGATGATTTAAATCTGTTTTTACTAGATTTTTTCTGGAATTAGTTTATAAAAATAAAACTGATTTTTAAATATTCTTCAAAATTATCAATGTAAACAACTCAAACCACCACTCCCCGATGAAGTCGTGGATGCGCACTGCTGAGGAGTCCCATACTAGGATGAAACAGCTGTCCAGTGCTTCCAGATGATCAGTGGTTGTCTGATTCACATCAATTAGTGATGTCGAAATTAAAGAAATCAGAATGTTTTAATGAAACCACTGGAATAAGAATCAGATGTAATTGTGATTGAAAGCAACAGGTCTTTTAAACATATTCATATGTAAAATAGAATTGAGATGCACTAGACAACTTATTGAGACATCTATCGGTGTAAAAAGTATTAATTAATTAATAAATACTTTTATAAGTGTAATAAATTAAGATGATCAACAGTTTCACAACTAGTTAGTTTACCCGTAGAACAGACGCCTAGGTTACCAGAATTCCCTTAAACTAAGTAAACTCTTGAAGGACACAGTGTAGCTCATAAAAGACTTATGTATTTGCTAAAGGACATTGTTGAGATTCATTATTTCAAAAAATTAGAAGGGTATTTAGTAAATGCATAAATTCATTCGATGTTGAATAATTACTTACTAAAGTCCCAGCCATAATGAATATTTAGTGTATATGTAAATTACCTTGACGATAATAAGTTATATATTGTAGTGTCAACACTTGATCCAGTAAACTGTTGTTGTGATGTTGTTTAAATGTACAAATCATTATCGTGAACATAATCTACAGGAATAAGGGATAGCATAGATATAGAATCAGCTCTTGATCCAAAACTAACCAACTGATTCATAGTCAAATGACTAATATCGTGATGTCAAACTAGGAAGCATCTTATGTTAGAATCCTGTATTTTAATAAGGAAAGTAATGATATTTCTTATGGTTTCCGTATGTCAGATTTAAACTGTGTTCAGTTCCGTTAATTGTATGTGTCCTATGATCATATAAATACATACACTTACGAGGCAGAATACAAATATAATAAAAATAGTCATTTACGATGATTCGTAGAAAAATATATTTAGTCAAGTGAATAGGTGTAATAAGCAATCAAAACAATGACCTCATTGGTTAAACTCGACATTGATGTTTTTTAGATTCAACCATACGCTGAACGTGTATGCCAACCTAAAAATTTACTATAAACAGTATATTAAGGTTTCTACACTGCATTCCTGAAGCCGTAGATGAATAGTTAACCCTCAAGAGAAAACGAACCTAAAAAATTTAGGTGTCATTCTAAAGTCCTTGATATGAATCATGAAATTAGACCATCCTAAGAATTACTAGGTTATACTTAATTAATGATTTATACAAACACAGATTTCAATCCTGATACATTAACAGATATTTTATTACAGAAGATTTCAGATTTCTTTAGAAATTTCTTTTAAATATTAATCCGTTGGTTAACTTCCTTCAGTTGATATTTGTTCATCAATAAACTGAAAAGATAATCTATTTCACATTACAACTTCAACGTTGATTTATCAATCTCTCTGCCTTTTATTGATATAGATACATATACTGTTGGATTCTTGTTCAATTCAAAAATTGATTCAAAATATTATGCTGTTTAATTGAAAATGACGTATACGTAAATTATAATGCAGTACATATCATTACCAAGGTTAACTTTGATAATTTCAAATAAATTGAGCATTCGATAGATTGTCTATAAATAAGTGGTATATATTTGTAAAATTCCAATGAATAGAAATTAAAATTTATGACGTTTCGCGGCTTAGTGCAAGTCGCTTCTTCAGAGAAATGAATAGCCGAATTTCTCTGAAGAAGCGACTTGCACTAAGCCGCAAAACGTCATAAATTTTAATTTCTACTCATTGGAATTTTACAAATATATATCACTTATTATATAATGCAGTACATTTTATGTGTATAAGTTATTTAATCAAAATATGCTTATCATTCAATATCTCTTATAATAACAAGAAGAAATATCTACTCAACTAAAGCTAATTGCAACTTCATTATATTACTAGTAGCTTTACTATAAATAATTAAAGAAATTAACAATTCATACATAAAATCCATTAATTTAACTAATTTCTGTTTTTCATGTTATTGTCATAAAAAAAAGTTTCTGTTAATTTTCTATTGACGATTAATTTTTTTTCTCTCTTATAATCAATATTATTATTTTTGTTATTGTTGTTGTTATTGTATTCTGTTGTTTTCTACCCTTAGGGTTATTTATTTCATCATGTATACAAATATATTTTCTTGTTAATATTTATTTTCATTTTGTTTTTGTTTTCTTACTTACCTGTTGCTAAGTTTATAAAATTATTGTTGTTAACAAATACTTTTTGTTTAGCATTATTATATAGACAAAAACATACAAATTATTTTAATGTTTGTTATACAACTTTAAAATAAATAATTCACTAAAAACAAAAAAAATTAAACTTTTAGTTAAAGTTAATCTTTATGTTGTATTTTGTCTCAATTAGTGTTATCTACCTTATTTAACTTTATAAAGATTATAATAAGACATGAAAATTTATAGAATGGAATGTATTCTTTCTAATAAATTAACATTATTGATGTTGATAAGTAAACTTAATAAATATTAGCCTAATTAAAACCTAGTTTATTTTAATGAAACATTTTGCTTACTTACTATTTGTTAAGTAGTTAAATAAAATAGGAGAAACTTTTAAACAAATACTAATAATTTGAAACCATACATACTGCAAAACAACATGAAAAATTTTAAGCAAACAAATTTCAGGAGATGAATACCTTATGCAGTTTTATAACGTTGAGCCATTCCACGTAAACTTTTTCATGGATACATATACTGAATAAATAAACACATTGTTTGTATTCGTCACTAATCGATGTTGGTTGAGTACCACTGAAAAATAGAAAGCAGTGAACAGTTACTTCTTTTTCTTAGTATGGAACGATTAAGCATTGTACGCTCTCAATACTTTCAGAAAATCTAAGTTACCGCCTACAGGCTAGCGATTGTTTAACTATGCGGACCACTAGGCCTGATAGTAAGCAATGGTAGAATTCCTACTTCCAACTAAAACTTCGGAGACATCTTGGATTCGGTCACTAGCTAGCTGATTATTGTGACTGAATTGAGGTGGTTAAAGCTATGGACTGAATTATTTAGCCGAATCGAGAAGGGGTATGCTGCATCAGAGAAGTCCCATACTACAATTAAACACATATACACTGCTAAATGATTCTCATTAGTAACCAAATGACAATAATCTCTAACGAAAACAAACAACCAAACTTGATATCTCTCTCCACAAAATCACTTCAAGTAAACAAAGCCTTGAAAAGCACAATAAAGATCAATTATTAAGATAAATTCAATTCAACAAACATAGCTATCACAAAAAATACATGTTTACACTTTCATTCAATGAGTCACTTAAAAATATACAAAAGGAAACGAAATTTGGTAATAACTTATATCAAAACAAGTTTATTCAACAAAGGGATCTCTTCGCAACGAATTTACTATTAAACTGTACAATCGTATATATATATATATATATATATATATATATATATATATATAGTATGAATCAGTTGTCATCTGGAGGGGGTTTATGAAACATGAAGATTATATAACCCCTATGGTGAAGAAAAGAACTATGATTATCATTAGGTTGGGTCGAACATTTTTAAGTAAAAATCGGGGAAATTTAAATGGAAATAGTCTTTGTGAAAATAATAGGATAATAATAATTGTCATTATAATAATGATAAACGTGAATGAAAGTAGGAATGAAATATGAAGATACAGAAAGGTGCAAACAAATGCTTAAATAAATCAAATAATGTGAAACTCCCAACTAAGACCATTGTAAATGAAGCGGTATCTTAAATTGTTTTTAAATACACAACTTAGGCGTCAAGTTGTGGATCGCTAAATTTTCTGCAATGTAAAGTCGATATAGACGTAGGCCTCTTGGTTTATTTGACTGCGTTTTATAGAACATATCAAATGTTGAGTCTGAGGCTGAATGCTCTAAGTATATTATAATTTGCATGATAGAAGATGTGACTGATTTGTTATGTCTTTTTTTCACATATATGTCAGAAGATACTTTCAGATACGGCGAAGTAACCATGGACCTACGTGCCTAGCTGGTAGACTGATAAGTGCGCAGTGAATTGCTCAGATCCCTTCGTTGAATAAACTATTACACAACAAAGTAAATAACGAAAAAATTCTCGAACATAAAATAATATTCGGAATCTATGTTTCTTGCAACAAAATTCTCATAATCAAGTTTACTAAAGTGAGAAGAATGCTCTGTAACTTTCATAGATGCCAGTATGAATGTGATTGTTCAAATATCAGGTTTGTAGAACTTTTTGTTCAATTCAAATAAAGCAGTTGATATGATTACCGCTTTTCAGTCTAGGAAAGAACTAACATTTAAGCAGAATAAGACAAATGCACTTTATTTCATTGATCAAATATTATCTTTCTACAATCTAGAATATTTCGAAATCAGATTACACACAGAAGTTTGTTTACATCAATAAGGAAATTTAGTTGGAAGCGAATGTGTTTCATCATAGTGGAATGAAGATCTAGGTAAGATGAATAAAAAGGAAGATGCGTTACATATAAACAATTCACAACTGATGAATTTTAAACATTTAAATAGTATTCTAAAATTATCATGATAAAACATTAGTTGATTGAGTAATAGAGTGCCTGAACATAAGTCAATATGAATTGGATAAATTAGAATAATGGAATAGAACTAAAACAAAGAGTGGACTTCTAGCTCACAACTTTCAGGTTTCACATTTAACGTATGACCACTAGACTATTTAGGCAACTACTTTGAAAGCTTTCAGTTCTTTATATAATTGAAAACAAATTAAAATTCAACAATCTCCACAATATTCAGTCAATTAAGTGGTCTATACCCTCGCCACAAATCCTAGAGGTTCTGAGCTAGAATCTCCGGTGGAGGTTGTGAATGTGGACTACTAAAATGTCCGATACAAAGACGAGGTAGGTGCTTAGTGCTTCCTAATTTTAAATAATTGCTTAACTTAGACTAATTCATGATATCAGATTCCAATGTTAAAATTGTTATTTCTTATTAATACTTGTAATATGAAGTGTTAGTGTCAAAAAGAAATACGCATTGTTTGAAATTATGCAACTAATAATTACGATAAACAATTTGTAAAACAAATAAACAACATAAATACAAGTAAAAACCAGGTTTCCTTTAAAGTTTTTTTCAATGCATAAAATAATGTGGAATAGAAGAAAAAACTCAACTCATAAAATACAGTTTATCTTTCAACAATCTCCAGGCAAAAGTACATTAACCTTAAAAAGGCCGTCTACTAGGTCACTACCAGTCGAGTCAGTGAATATGGCAAATTGTCACGAGAAATTTCATCCTCAAGTGGAGTCCGTCAGGGTCTCCCCTTATCCCCTTTTTTATTTAATTTCATCATAGATGTACTCTTACAAATCTCACTCACTTCTTTTAACTCCTCAGGAACTAATCTCTTTCCAGGAGGTGGTTCTCTTGTCGAATTAGAATATGCAGATGATATAGTCATATTTGGTGAAGACGCGCACAGCATTCAAGGTCTCTTGAACACCCTGCGTAACAATGCAAGCATATTTGGGATGCGCTTCTCCCCTCCCAAATGCAAAATGTTACTCCAGGACTGGCCTGCTTCTTCTCCTAATTTAGTTATAGGGAGTAAAGTAAATGGATGCGTTGATCGCTTCACTTATCTCGAAAGTCTCATCACCCCTGGTGGGTCGGTGTCTGATGAAATCTCAGCGCGGATTCAGAAAGCTCGATTGGCATTTGCCAATTTACGGCACTTGTGGCGCAGACAAGATGTCCGTGTCTCAACGAAAGGCCGGGTGGCGCATCAGTCAGCGCCATTTTAACATATGGCTGCGAAACGTGGGCCATGAAAACTCAAGATATGCGTCGTCTCCAGATATTTGACCATAGGAATCTTCGTAATATCTCTCGTATATCATGAAATAACCGGATTAGTAATAGTGAGGTTAGACAAAAGGTTCTTGGGAAACACGGTAAATCAGTCGAAGTGGTCATTAACCTTCATCGACTGAGATGGCTAGGACATGTATTGCGCATGCCCGACCACCGTCTACCCAGTCGCGCCATGTTAGTTAGGGCTGAAGTAGGATGTAAGAAGGTTAGGGGCGGCCAAACTAAAACATGGCATCAGTCCATGAAGTCCTTGACTACTGGTCTAGGCCATGTAGGTAGATGTAGATTACCTGGTTGTGGTCGGCGTGATGATCACAATAAATGGCTGGAGACACTAGGTGATATGGCTCAGAATCGGTCACAGTGACGCAAGTGTATTCACTCTTTAACCTCATCTAAATCTTGGGTTTTATTGTTATTCTCTGGACATCTTTACTTACTCTTCTCTCTTGTATTCTGTCTATATGTTACCTCAATAATCTCGTAGTGCTAATGTGGTATGGCAACTTGAACCTACAGGCGTTTGTACCCGGTTCTACGTTGCTGATAATGATGATGACAATCTCCAGGTAGCTTTTCTTTCCTGATTAACTTCGTTTGCAGTTTAATATGAAATAATACATGATAAGAAACATAGTACAATATGGTTTGTTAATTAAAATTGTCATGTGTTCAGAAGATAAATAGTAATAATATAGTTAGTGATAACAACAATACAATAAATTCTTAGAATAGAAAAATTAAATTATGAAGATGAGAAACAGGATTGAAAAATCAACGTGCATATTAAATAAGATTATTATTGATTTATTTAATGTGATGTTAAACAACAACATATCAACACTAAGAAATATGGCTAGATCAGCATTGGGTGTCGCAACCTCAACCTACACTTTGAAGTAGATGGGGAACGAATTTCCGAATGTAAGACGAATGTGGACCTAGGCTTAAAGTACACTACGGATCTTACATTCAATGAACAAACAAAATCTGTCACTCTAAAGGCACGCAGACTTATGGGTTGTATTATCCACAATTTCTACCAACGTGAGTTAAGATTGACATTATACAAGATCTGTTTACTCCCGCTACTTGAATACTGCCAACTCATACTCAGCAGCCTCTGAATAAGTGATGAGATGAAGATAGAAGGGATACAGAGATACTTCACAAAACAGACAATGGGGATGGATTGTGGACTAAACTACACCACACAGTGTGATACATTTTGCTTAGCAACATTTTACCAAAAACGAGCTAAGCTCAACCTGACATTTTACTTCAAAGTTGTTTATCGTTTAGCATACTCCATCGACCCTATATTAAAGCCAATCGAGGTATCTATTTACAGCATCAGAAACCATTCAGATACCGTGTTGGGTGGAACAATGTTATACTAGAATACGATCTGATATTTTTATGATCAAATTCACTGCCATTCGGAATAATTACCGGCAGAAGTCCGTATGTTAGATAGGATTGTTCATTTTACACGAACTATAAATCAACTATTTAGTAACTCCAACTCACTTAACAAACTATCGATCTATTCAAGCTCTAGTATAACGTGCGACGTACTCGACCCGCTCACTGTGTGACACGAGAATGCAGACTAGGTAACACGAGCAGTACTTGGGACAATGTGTCTAAAGTTCTTTACCAAATATTCCACGACTTACCAAAACGTCAACTTAATCAGTGATGGTTCATAGGGTTCCAAACCTTTAAACACTATAAGCATGAACATTGTAGTAGAAAAATTATAAAAATAAAGAATACTCTGGTCTAAAACTATTTGTTTTACAATTACTAGCTAACTTCATTTCTTTTTATTTCTTCTATTTTGTATGTTCCTCTATATTATCTTCCCGAGCTTATGGACTGCTCTCATAAGGAATGAATTTCCATTACAACAACTTATTCCTAATGCCGGTTAACAATATACTTAACGCATCCATAACTCACTGTTCAAATCAACCAGCGCAGATCCTACCGCTATAAAAGAATACCCCCCTATAATTGTGCTCGGTTGGAGTCCTTATCCAAGTTATATATATTGTTCGCCTTACCCAGTATCTGAATATGCCCCATTCTATTCGCTCCCAGCCGGCTCTTGGAATCGCAGAGCCAGAGACGAAAAGCGCGCGTTTGTTCGTCTAAAATGCATTGTACTACAACGCGTAAATCCGTCACCCTAGTACTGTGAACTTTGATATCATTAGCCTTGTAATTAATTAATGCCTTTATATGGTGTGAACCCCCTATCAATGACCATCAAAATCCTTGCATGTTAATAAAACTATATCATTCTGATGATGCCTGTAAACTGGTATGTACTCATGTACAAAAGCTACTTGAGAATTAATCTATTATTATTATATTTAAGCCCGAATAGATATTATGTATGTTATTTGAAGGACTGTAAATATAACCGATTTTAGTAGACAGTCAGTAAAGTGAAAAAAACTATTAAAAACGACTGATTACTGCTGGTAATATGATCAAATGTTATTTTAAATAGATGTGTATTGGGTTGTATAGTATTTTGAGTAAGCTGTTGGGTAACAACGCTAGATAGTGTTAATTAGCACAAAAATCTAAATTCATATAACATTGGTCAGTGTAACTTGCTCTACGGATGAAACTAAGTTGATAAATTTAAAAAGGGTGGCCAGTCTGACTAATTCGTCTTTTAGTCATAATGTCACTGACGTACATGTGTAAAACACTAATTGTAGCTTTCCTGAATCAAATATTCTGTGAATAGCTTTGCATAATCACTACATAAAAATTTCATTAACAGTATTAACTCTGAACTGTAAAAGAATAAACAGGGATTTTTTGTAGACAGCTTGTACTTATCTTACTCTAACTTACGTGGTAATGTATTCAAATCACTTGTAAAAAATTAATAATCAGAATTTATGGAAAAAAAGTTTTCTCAAATTCATGTATCCGTGTTTCAAGTCAAATGGGATAGCTTAAAAAAAGATTTCCTGATCGGATCGTCTATTTCATTGTAATACCAACATGTGTATAATGATCAAAGTTAAATTTACGCTATTGTTTATTTAATTATTTTTCATCAAAGAACTTTTATGGCTGTGATAGTGTATACAAACACTTTATCTGATTTAATTATGTGTGATTATATAAGCATCCAAATGAAATCAAAATATATATGATATGTATTCCACAGTGATAAATGACTGTTATGAAGAGAATCGATGAATAATTGTCTGTCAGCCATTAATAATGTAAAGCCTGCCCGTAGTTTTAAATTGCCATTACTACATTAGCACGACGCGATCAACTTTACAACAATAACACCACAATAAAATACAAAAACGAAGGATTTAGTATAGGTGTGAATACATGAATAGTAAAACTTAAGATCTAAACGAAGATAACGAGTGGATACACTTGCTTTACTATGAACAATTCTAAGCCATGTCACCTAGTGTCTCTAACTATGCATTACAATTATCACGCAGACCAGAACCAGGTAATGTGCATTTACCAACATGGTTTACATAAATTGTGAAAGACTAGACCGACGAACGCCATGTTTTGGTATGGCTGACCCTACCTTTCTTCCATCCTACCCCCCAGCCAGCATCACTCGCCGGAGTGGTCTGCAGTCGGGCTCACACAATATATACTCCGCCAGACGTATGAAAAATATATATAACATAAGTCTAAGCATAACTGGACTTAGGGGTTGTTATTATAATCTTTGATTAACAGATACAAATCCAAATAATAAATGAGGCATCAAGGAAAAATTTGCACTTTCTTGTATACATTAAATTTCAGTATTTACTAAATGATTACAATGTTATCATTTAAGTTTAAGATTTATTCTCACTGGTTGTTAGGTTTTGCAGACAACTTCTTTACTGTCTATGTGATATTGTTATCGATACTCTAAATGAAATAACATCTATGCAAAGTTGTTTGCCATAAGTGGATGTGAATTGTTAGGACCAATTTTTACTGGTAGCGTTTTTTTAGCAAGCTTGGGTTCTACGAGATAGGAATGTTAGCCCCATGCCCAACCCACCTCCTTTACCCGGGCTTGGGACCGGCAGTAACCTAAGGAGAGCTATAATCGGAGTTCGGACATCTAGACAGTTCTACTGTATGGAGCTGAAACGGGGAAAACTACTGCAAACATCATCAGACGGGTACAAGTATTTATAAACAACTGTCTACTCAAGATACCAGATGTCTGTTAGCCGGAAATCATCAGAAACAGTCTATTATGGGAGAGAACAAACCAACTTCCAGCCGAAGAGGAAATTAGGAAAAGACGCCGGAAATGGATAGGACATACATTGCTGAAATCATCAGACTGCATCACGAGACAAGGATTAACATGAAATGCTGTTTGGAAACTGAAAAGAGGAAGGCCAAAGAACACAATAAGTAGTGAATTGGAAGGAGATACAAAAAGTATGGACGGCAATTGGAAACATCTGGAAAGAATTGCTCAGGACAGAGTTTAATGGAGAATACTGGTGAGCAGACTATGCTTCTCTGTGAGGAGTAACGGGCGTAAGTAAGTAAGTAATTTTTACCGATGTTAATATAGATTAGCTGCTTTGTTTGCTATAGTCAAATTTCTCAAATAGTAATCTTGAAGTATGTTATACATAAAAAGAAAAACATATATTCAAATCTATTTGCACACTAAAGGCTTTACTTTAAAATGTCATAATGTAATTCACATTATTTAATAATATAGCATAAAGCCTGAGTAAGTGTTAAAACCGATCTAATTTACAAATGCTGTCTATCGTAGTAATTGGATTTAGAACACTGATGTCATTAAATACAATGTGTATTAAAGTTTTTCCTTCCTAATGCCTACGTAGTACCTATATTTAACTGATTGTCTTATGACAAATGGAAATTTTTAAAATAAGAATGCTATCAATTCGTAATCTGACTCTTATCATCGATATACTATATTATTCAATCTATAAGTTTCTAAAACTTATAAAATCTACAACCGCCTCTCGTCAGCGTAATTCTTTCCTACAGATACTTTTTTACTATCAAATTATCCAAGCTAAGTAAATCAATAAAGATCTAGATGTTATACATTTATAAACAGATATAATATCTCTTACTCATATTTATGCACAATGTTTATAAGCACTAAATGGTTTTCTTCAATTTCTTAGTTACAAACTGTTATAACGCGAAGAAAAGGAGGAGGAGGATGATGATTTTGTTGGTGGACGCGAACACCAATGAGATGCGTGCCTGGTCGAGAACGTACGATTGACCTAAGCCCATTCACCCCCCTAGGCCGACAATAGGACAACCAGAACTGAGAACTGAGAGAACCGAGAGAGAACTGGGAACTGAGAGAGAACGTATTATATTTTAATCATGCCTTTATATACACATAAAATCAAACGACACAGTAAACCAATCATAAATCTAACATTGATACAGAACAAAAGAAATAGTGACAGTGAATGGGGAGAACTTGTACACAATTAAGTAGACGTAGTTCGTAATAATAAACAATACACAAAGAATCAATATCCTAAGCTAGAGAACCGGGCAAAGGCGAACGTAAGTCATAGAAATAAAATGATTACATCACTCATAAATAAAATAACGAGAATAGTCCCCCAAAATACAGTTCTGAAAGTTCATTACTTTACTTTAATCGCCCGGCGTAACACAAACATAAGGAAATCATTCCCTAGGAGAATAACTCTTTTAGTCTCTTTTGTCAATTATTTTTAATCATTTATCACCAAGTATAATTTAACTTTATTCGTTAAAATAAAATAAAATAATGATATGATTTTTTTTATTTTCATCTTAATACTTCTACTTAGCTAATATTGTATTTAAAGAAGAAAGGATAACATTAATCATAATACAAATTCAACAACAACTTAAGTTTATGAGATGACTTATTTTCTTTGAATATTACATCATAACTAGACAGAAATAAGATGAAAAAGAAAAGTGAGGATTAATGTAATTTCATTAAATAGAAGAAATAACAACATAGCAACAATATACACTAGGCATTGTTGTATTAGATACGCATATATTTACATATTGGATATATATATAGACTCTTTAGTCTCTTTTGTCAATTATTTTTAATCATTTATCACCAAGTATAATTTAACTTATTCGTTTAAAATAAAATAAAATAATGATATGATTTTTTTTTATTTTCATCTTAATACTTCTACTTAGCTAATATTGTATTTAAAGAAGAAAGGATAACATTAATCATAATACAAATTCAACAACAACTTAAGTTATGAGATGACTTATTTTCTTTGAATATTACATCATAACTAGACAGAAATAAGATGAAAAAGAAAAGTGAGGATTAATGTAATTTCATTAAATAGAAGAAATAAACAACATAGCAACAATATACACTATGCATTGTGTATTAGATACGCATATATTTACATATTGTATATATATATATATATGTATAAAAAACAATATGAATAAGTATAAAGCTAAAGATATAACTTTACAAAATTTCTATTACATTCATATATACCTACAATTACACTATCATTTCACATTCATTGAAATCTTAATATGAATAAATAAATCTAAGGGATTATTTGTTAATTCTAAATGTCAATAATACTCATATTTATGAGAGAAAACAATGATTTCAAATAGATCAGAGTATAAATATGTAGAATTTTTAACCAGAAAGAAAATACATTTTACTGATAGACATTTTATGCTATGTAACTATATCTAATTAGAAACATAATAAGACGTAGTCAACTAAGTTAGAAAAATAAAAAATGAATGACAATCTATAGAAAAATATGGGATATCAACAAGTTAGTTTAAGTTATTCGTTAACTAACAAAACATATCTAATTATAGGCATGTATACATATATAGATTTAATGCTGAAAGAGGAAATCCTACTTTAAATAAGCAATTTAGGTAGAAATTAGACGGTATTGGTAGCAACCATGACGGGTCGACGTATGTGAAATCGGTGTGTAATCATCACATAATGTTTAATTAGTGTTTAAAAACACACTAAGCATAAGTAATCATGTTATATCTTTGTAAATGAGCTGACATCACTATTATGATGTTTAATGTGCTGTGATAAATTTGTAGGGTAGACAAGGCACGAAATTAGTGTCAAAAAATAATTAATAAGCCTGTCGCATAACAGTTCATCATGTATTTAACCTGATATATATCAATGAAATCACAGTGATATAAGTGAATGAAGATTATCAACAATAAATAAACTCTATGAAAGTTAACATGAATGATTATCAAACAATTTCATTATAAAATTATATTGCATTCATTAATGCCACTTAATTACCATAGAATTTCAATGTAAATAGTTTTTAGATTAACATGAAGATTATTCCAATTGAGTTATTTAAATTGAGAACATATTTTAACAAATTAAAACATACTGAATAATTTAATACAAAATTCTATTTGATATCACGAATTACTATGGAGTGGAAAACCACTGATCACCTGGATGCACTGGACAGCTGTTTCGTCACAATATGGAATTCTTCAGCAGCGCGCTTCCATATCCCTCCATCGGGGATGTAACTCATGGACCTCTGACTCGGTGACTAACTCTTTAATATTACACCACTGAGTCGGCTCCCAACTGTTGATATTTCTAATTCAATCATTTAGGCATAGGTTTGGGCAACCTCATCCACTGCCAGGGTTTTTAGGACAACTGCTATTGCAACTATGGAATTCGAAGGTTGACTACCGAATCATTTTGAATATAAAAGTCATGTTTTATTCTCACAATAACTAATGACCTCTATAAATGTTAACAGGATGGCGTTTTACTGGTTACCGGTGGTGTGTAATGTACACATTGTATCTACCTCATATTCCTTTGTGATCCAACACGAGGCTTTCAATTAAACTATGAAAGCAATTTTCCATTCTTAAACGGATGTCTTTGTTAATATTTTTATTAAAAAGTGCATAAATAATGCACCCGCTTTCTGAACTAAAAATATAATAAATGCAGATCGGAGCGATATGTTGATAACACATATCTACTTTTGAAAGTATTACTCTTGTTGCATATAATGAATTTGATTCTGCTAAAGGAGAAAGGATATATGAAGCTTTGTTTACTCACTAATCAATTGACTTGGTAATTCTACTGCCTCTGATGACTAGTTAAATAAATGTTTCTTACCAGGTTAATGAATGAGGGTAATCGTTTCATCGATGACGTCTTTCTATCGATGCACATTATTCCACTGGTCTATTAAACAAAAATACTTTAAAAACTTTGTGAAAGAATAATTTCATTAGTTTACATCCATAGTTTATGAGATGATGCTTTAAAAGTATAAGAATTGTCTACTACACGTTCTCTCTCCGTGAATGTAACCATGGATAGTAATATCACTTTTCGTAGATACTTAAATCTATAAAATAGAAGGTATTACTTAATTCATGTTTCATTAATAAAATTATATTTGCATATGTTAAAAGATTCAGTTAGCTAACATGTTTGATTTATGTTGTTATGAAAACAAAGTTATCAACTACCTACTTTCAGGAAAGTAGTTGAATTATTAACCAAATGAGCATACAGTACACTGTAAATAATAAGACTTTTGTAGACTATATACTACTGTCAATTAACATAGGATATTTTTTACACTTTTTTTTTCTTTAGAAAATCTTAATAAAGCAAGAACTACTACATTTACAGTGTACTTTGAATTCTTCGCATTTTATGGCATTCATATCAGCTACAACATACAAGCTATTGATTTTAGATAACTCAAAACAATTATTACACACATTAAGATTACAACTTGAAATGTTTAGTAGATAACATGAAACCATTTGAAGGGTGTATAGAAGTTGAATTTAAAATAAGTTATAAATAAATTAGATGACTATTCTAGGGTTTAATTACACAATATTCAGAAAGGTTAGAAAATAATTCAAATAGTCATGTATGAATGAAAGCTTCGAAGATTAGTTGATAGAGTTTGATTACGCAATTATTGCGCTATTTATTATAAGTATATGAAGTTAATGAACAAAAGTAGAAATGTGAGAATATAACTTACCTAGATGCGGTCATAAATAGTTAGAAAAGAAGGATGGATTATTAATCCAGTATCACCAGGTCGACTAAAGGTTAACTCAAGGCTCCATTTGAATATAAATGTAAGGTTTTGATCTTCCAATTGGAATGGCCTCATCAGATTTTAACATGATCAATTTAAGTTGCTTATTTACACATTTATTCTATGAACTTCATGTTCCGTATCTGCTAGGTGTCATGTAATTAAGCTCCTAAGAGAGTTTTCTCCTTATAGATATAAGTTATTCAATATACATACAGTAAATTGTAAAGATACCAGCCTTTCTGCCCTAGAAATGTACTTGCAATTGTAAATACATGTGAATTGGTAATTATAATTTGAGGTGACGTGAGACTGATGTCTGCCCACTACTGTTCGATTTACTGAACATTGTGTTGTATACAGTGTTGGTAGCTTGGCAACCGGAAATGTTTTTTGGTTGCTGTTTGAAGTTTTGATTGGCAGATTTTGTGACCTAGTTATCTCAGCAGCCTCTAAATAGCTGATAAGCTGAAAAATAAAGGAATACAGCTATATTTCATATAAAGAAATTGGGGATGGATTGTGGACTAAACTACACCACACAGTGTGATACATTGGGCTTAGCAACATTTTGGCAAAAATGAGCTAAGCTCAACCTGACATTTTACTTCAAAGTTGTTTACCGTTTAGCATACTCCATCGACCCTATATTAAAGCCAATCGAGGTATCTATTTACAGCATCAGAAAGCATTCAGGTACAGTGTGGGTGGAACAGTGTAACACTAGAATACGATCTGATATTTTCATGATCAAATTCACTGCTATTCGGAATAGTTACTGGCAGAAGTCCGTATGTTAGATAATATTGTTCATTTTACACGAGCTATAAATCAACTATTTAGTAACTCCAACTAACTTAATAAACTATCGATTTATTGAAGCTCTAGTATAACGTGCGACGTACTCGACCCGCTCAATGTATAACACACTTATGTAAACTAGATACTACCGAGCAGTACTTGGAACAGTATATCTAATGATCTGTACCAAGTACTCCACGACTTGCCACTTAGCCTCCACTTAATCAGTAATGGCTCATTAGGGTCCTAAAACTTTAGACACTGCAGTCGTGGACATTGTAATAGGAACTAACTGTAAAGAAGGAAAAGTCTGGTCTAAAACTGATTGTTTTACAACTACTAATCAACTTTATTTCTTCTACATTTTGTATATTACTCTATGTCATCTCCCCGAGGTTGTGGACTGGTCTCATAATTAATGGGTCTCCTTTAAAGCAACTTACCCTTAACGCTGATTAACAACTTTTTTAATGCAACAATAACTTAACAATTAAAATCAACCCACACAGATTTCACCACTACGGAGGAATACCTCCATATATATGTTTGGTTGTCATCTTTATCCAAGTTCCAAATACTGTCGGCCTTATCGCTGCATGGTCCATTCTGTTTATTCCCAGCCATCCTCTTGATTAGTATCTCCAGAGACGAAAAGCGTAAAGTTGTTTGTCAGAAGTGTACCGTAATACAACGCATACCTCCGGCACCCTAGTACTATAAACTTTGGTGTCTTTGGACTAGCTTTTAATTAATATCTTCATATAATGTGAATCCACTATCAATCACTCTCTGTCAAAATCCTTGTATGTAGATAAACTTATATCATTCTGATTATGCCTGTAAACTGGCATGCTCTCATGTGCAAAATGTTACTTGATAATAAAGCTATTATTATCTCCAACAACTGAATGAATACCCATTTCTCTTCGGGATTTTTGAATTCGATTGGATTACGGATTTGATTTTGGATTGGATGCTTCTGAATAAGTGTTTTGGATATCTATTTCGTCGAAGGCATTCTGTTATTATTGTTGTAAGTGGTGCATAGTCGTTTAGCTCAATAGTGGAATGATTTCACTTATCCACATTTATAGTCGTTTGTAAAAAAGCTATGAAATTGAAGGTATTGTTCATTTGATGTAACATGGTTTATGTTGTCAGGTGAAACATACCCATAATCAACGTAATTTCTGTGCAATGTCATTTGATTTATTACAGACATTAGATTCGTCTTTCCACATCGACTACACATGTGTTAGCAAGTGCTAGTTCTAAAAAGCTTTTAATATCTACGCTATCAGTTTGACAGTATAACATTATTGAAATTGAACATTTGTTGTATATAGTAGTATCAATTGTTGAAGTTGTATTTTCTGCATAGGCAAATATTCGGAATGTTGAATTATTATGTCGACGGTTTTTTCCGGGGAGTTATTGGCAAATAATGCTGAAATATTACAGGAGACTATTAGTTTATCTGATACATTTAGTTGGTAAACTTAATCAACAAACTTAAAAGCATCTTTTAAAATATATACGGTAAATTCTTTACAGATTGGTATTAACTGGTTAGTCACTCAGTAAGCCAACTGATGACAAAGTAAATCGGTCAAAGAGATTACAAGTCTTACTAGTATGTGTGTTTTAGAAAAGGTATTTAAATGAAAAATTATTTTTGGTTATGAATCTGTTAAAAAAGTATATACTTTTGTTTCCAGTAAACTCCATTGTAAGATGGGCGAAAGCAGTCA
The DNA here is from genome assembly GCA_034768735.1 of Schistosoma mekongi. Classification (NCBI taxonomy): domain Eukaryota; kingdom Metazoa; phylum Platyhelminthes; class Trematoda; order Strigeidida; family Schistosomatidae; genus Schistosoma; species Schistosoma mekongi. The sequence continues at coordinate 16,350,557 of CM068309.1, read as the reverse complement.
GTTGAAAATCCTTTAACTATAAGACTTTCACCATTAAAGTTTACCTTCAGGGGAATAGTGGAGTTTCATACGAATTCAACATGCGTCACACATCTTCACAATTTGATCTGTAGAATTCATTCACCATTTAATAAGTAGGGAAATGTAACACTGGTCACTACTAGACAATTACATATATATATGTATAAACATGCATTGTAAAGTGAAGAGACAAACATAATTAAAGTTACAAGGTAAATTGCATACTCTCGGATGTATAATTAGGGCCTAATGTTAGATATTTGCACACCAATTTAAAGTAATAATGCATATGGTGTACTTCTAAAACAGTTTTCTGTTCTAGAATTCACAAGTTAAAAGTAATTTTCTTAACAAGATAAGATTTATACTCTACAAATAAATCTACTTAACCATTTTATTTTATAACGTTGTTGCTAAGAGACACTCCGTTGTGTACATATTTGTAGTCAGTAAAATATAATGCTCATTATAAAAATTTTTATAACATTATGTATGGACATATGAAATTATGGCGAAATGTATTTCTATAGATCAAGTATTTATGAGTTATATTTTAAGTAGTATCCATGACATTAACAGAAATAATCCAATTAGTGTTTTTTTTTTATTTTTGACTTAAAATGTGTTTTGTTGCACTAACCTTATTTTGCAATATGATTGGTTGATTTCAATGCATTTTGTTCTATCGTTAAATTTATTTGATTATCAAATATCAATGTTAAAATGAGGAGTATATGAAATGTGATTACGTAGTTCATCACTTTACCAGTATAATATTCAATAATAAAATATGTTGAACACATAATGAATTATTTTTATCATTGACTAACTTATAGTCCGTTGATTTCAGAAAAAAAGGTCTTACAACTAATTCATATTCATCAAAGAAAATTTTAGTCAGCAACTAAAAATACTCAAATATAAAAACTATTAATTAAATAATAACTTTTCATTAGTGATATAATAAATATATATTTTGAGAGAAAAAAACAATAAACGAGAACAAATTTGAATAATGCAATGCAATCTAATGAATCATAACACGCCTACAACTTTTTCTAGTGTTAATAATCAATCTGAACAACCAGTTTATTATATCGCTGATAAACGATTGCGACAGCAATCACAATACTGTTTACCATCACAAATTCATCAAATTCAATTAAAATCAAAAAATATTACTGAAGAAACCAGTAATAATCCAACAGTTCATTTATCATCCACTCAATTTACAGAACAAGATACTTTACATGAAAATGTTTCAATGAATACATTAAATCAAAAGTTCATTATACCATTAGATAATCAATTGAATACTAAATTAAATCATACAATAAATGATAATTTATGTACAAATTCATCAAATGATGTACTACATGATAATGATAGTAAATGTATAACATTAGAATATGAAAAAGTTTTAAATAATGATGATGAAATACAATCTATACAATCAAATAATAAAATTGAATCAAAAAATCTACGTGAAACATGGGATTCAAAAATTGATTTCTTATTAGCTGTTATTGGTTTTGCTGTAGATTTAGGAAATATTTGGAGATTTCCATTTATATGTTATCGTAATGGTGGAGGTAAGTTTAAGTTAACGTTTAATTAATATTCATATCTTATATGTATATACATATATGCATCACTAGATATCATAAGTTTCATTCTTAAATTTAATAAACTTTCAAAGATGGATCTATTTCTTAGACAGATTTCTGCGAAGTAAGTATATGTATCATGGATTAGATGAATCACTTTATCATCTACTCTAAATGTTTATTTAAGTCCTAAACTAGAATCATTCTTTTTATTCCTAGTATAATAAACAACAATAATATTAGATAGTATTGCATTTTATTCAGAAATTGTTCCATAGGTTGTTAATTATTTTTTTTTCTATTTAACATGAATATATTTTGATATTTAAACTAAAACTAATATAATCTCAACTGAATATATTGAATAATTATAATTTGATAAAATTTAAATCTCATTGTATCATACTACTAATTTCATTGTAATTAGTCAATTAAATTAATATATGTATTGTTTACCTTATGGTATTTTTTATATGCATTATATTACTCAGGTTTAAGCATATTTTATGTTATGTAATAAATTCTAGAATGTTTCCATGTTACTAAAAATATCACTTATCTTATCTGTTTATTATTTAAGTATTTACATAAACTAAATCAAAATAACATAATGTATCTGTAGTCAAGATATGAATAGCAAAACCATAGTACTTTATTTATATAACCATATAAACAATGATTTGAATATTGCAAGAATGAATATTTATGTAGAACAAGATGAATTCATTTTTATTTGGTTTAGTTCTTTTTAACTGTATACAGCTTATCATCTTAGTTATTCACACTTATAATCAATCAGAATGAACAAATATCTATTCTTGTCCTTCATAAATTAATTAATAGAATCCTGTGTATAATTAATGATTCTTAAGTTTGAATAGTTTAAATGACTCAAATGTATAATACACTAAAGTAAAAAAGAATCATTTGTTCCTATTTGGTATTTTCATTTATTCAGTGATCAACCAAATGTGATTAATAAGAGATGAGTACTATATTTTATCTTTAATAGATGAAATGACAATTCAGACTAATTGATATACATCACAATTACTTATTACATTTTTATTAGATAGGTTACATTGATAAAAAGATTGTATCATTGTATGCAATGTAAATGGTATATGAGATAAGAAATTCATTCAATGATGAGATCTCTTTTCTATGTGTACAAATAAAATTAGCTCAACCATTAGTCCTACAGTAAACTTAAATTGAATTTTTTTTTTACATTTTGTACTTTACACCATGATTTTATTCTAGTTTGATCCTAACTTATTTATTGTACAAAATTCTTATAAGTTTTCTTTTCATTCTATGCTGATCTCTTTCACTCTCTCACTGATAAAAAGATTTTTTACTCTTGTTTCTATCCATATGTCATATACGTTCCATTTTCTAATTTATTTCATTATGTAACCCAACTCTCCAACTAATATTTACAATCTACTTATTTCGAACTCCTTATTTATTCTGGAATTTCTATATTACTGTTTATGTAACCTAAATCTGAAGACAGTCTAAATAACAGTATACACTTTTGACCCTTGTTACTATGCTCGATTACCCGCTGATATCATTTTATCTTACATCTCGTTTTGTTGCTATGTTTGTCCAACTGTTATTATAGTTTATGGCCATATATATATATATATATATATATATATATATATATATATATATATACGTTTGCACAGATACGAAAATGAAACCTTCAAGAAAGATATCTTCACTGAACTAAATTTCTGCTTTCATGAATGCTTTCCATCAAAGAAGTGGTATATATGTCATTAAGCTTCTAAAGCCTATTTTTAGAGCCATAGTTCTTTATATTCATAAAACATACTTGTCGATATCTTTATTACATGATAAGTACACAACACACAAATTAGAAAACATTTTTCAACTTTATTAATATGTATTAACTAACCACCCCCCCCACACACACAATAATCTTCGAGATTTTACTGATCAAGCCTTGAAAAAACATTTTGGTATGTTACCAGATGAATTTTTCCCTTCCTATTCAACTGAAAATTAATTTTCACAATTAAGAATTGAGATGGCTCGTGGAGACTGATATTAATTTTAGTTGCTTGAATTTATCACAAATTGATGTTGACAGGGTACCATTAAAAACAAGCGAGCATTGGATAACTGACTCATTCCAGTATGGAACTCCTTAGAAATGCGCACCCTATACTCTGCCCCGATGGCTTCAGGTCAGAAAACGACTAACGCTCTTCACCATTGTCCATCTATCCAATAATAGGATTCCCACTACTGTTAATTTGTGATATAGCACGATTGTAACTGATGATAACTCTCCCACTCCCAGCAAGTTTGAACTCCACCAAAATAAGTTTAGTGATGCTAAAGAAATAATTTCCATTTACAAACACCAACAACTTTATGATCTAATTTACTAAACAACTAAAACGTTTTTCAGTATAGCTCTACACCCACCTATGTATAATTTGCGATAGTTATAAAATCGTAAACAAACAAGTGATGGTGTGTTACGCAATAAGATTACAGATTCATAGGTATTTTTTGGATAATTACTATTGGTCAACAAAGCAATTACGATATGAATTAATAAGTTAATTGGGGTTTCCTAAATTTTAAGTTAATAAGTAAACAAATACAAGTATTATAGATTACAATTGGAGGGTGATGATTGTGGAGATAATTAACTGCTAATTTTGATATCATGAATTAATCTGAATCAGACAACCATTGACCACCGAAAAGCACTGGAAGTCTGTTTCGTCCTGGTATGGGACTCGCAGCAGTGTGCACCCACGACTCCATCGGGGATCAAATCCGGGACCCTCTGGCTCCTCGGCGAACGCTTTACCGTTAGATCACTGAGTCGGGTTCTAACGGTTGATATTTTCAATTTAATCAATTCGCGATACGTTACGCGACCTCGTCCATGCCATCGGTGGGTAACTGCCTCACGCCCAACACGGTTGAACTCCATCGGTCAAGTCTTCTTATAAATTACATAATATCCATTGAGGAAATTGATGAAATCGTAGCAAAAAATTTCAAGATTAAAACTGTTACGCAATACTAAAGTGAGTGTCTTCATTGGGCAAACATGAGATGAACCAAATTTTGAAGTTAAGAAAATAATCAAAATTGTGATGACAGTAATAATAATAACGAGTAGCAGTAATAATAATAATGAAAGAAGTAAGTGTAGTAAGTCATTAATAAGCCATTAAAAAAGAAAAAGAATGTACAAATTCTTTATATTGACGTAAGTTCAGTTTAAAAATGGATACCGATAACTTTGTAGGCTTTTGTACACCATAATCACCTTATTAACTTTCATATCGTAATCGCTTTGTTAACTAATAGTAATTATATCAAAAAGCGCCTTTTAACCTATAACATTATCACGTAATACAGCACCATTTCGTGGTAATGATTATATATATTTACAATTAGGGGGTGTGGGGGGGTTGTGGAGATATTTAACCGTCAATTTTGATACCATGAAATGATCTGAATCAGACAACCATTGATCACCTGGAAGCACTGGACAGCTGTTTCGTTCTAGTATGCGACTCCTCAACAGCACAAATTATACATAAATTAGTGTAGAACTTTGTTGAAAAGAAATATTTCTTTGTTTCCTTCATCTTTTGGAATGTCTAAATGGGAAATATTTTGTTACTGAAAAAAAATGTATAAACACTATTCAAATGGCTTCATGGGATAGTGTAAATTACAATAATAATGAACAAATTATTCACTTATATACACTAGGATTATCGTGTGATTTCAGCATGTTAAAAATTTTTTTATGTAATTCATGTCAACACATAAGTGAACGATATTGTTTAAGTGATTAGATTGTCATCAGGTTACACTGTCATATACAATATGATTTATATGCAATTATAGACAGTGTTAAACTAATCAGGGTAAATTACAAGTCAACGATGACAACGATGTGATAAATATATTGCATAAATAATCATTATAAATGCAAAATGTAAACTCATAGTAACAGAATAGATGTACTAGCAGTGATATGCATAATAAGACATCGTGAATGGATATTTCAACCCAGTAAATGGGAAAATACGAAATGAGGCCAAATTTATCAAATTAATAATCGATAAAAATTACGTAATACAAAGTTTGCGAATAAACAATTCAAAGTAATTTTAAATACTGAATACAAAAAGTGAGAAGGGGTGAAACATGAAAAGTGAACAATATGGAGAATTTGAAGGAAAGAGTTTTCTTCATTTAAACCTCCTTGTTTACATAAATTTGTGAATTTTTAAATGTATGGAATTCATCAAATCGTTTCTTAACTTATGTTTGACCATGGAAGAGATGAGGTTGTTACGAATTTCTTTTGAAAGTAAAGACTATGGTTGATGGTTCACTTTTATATAGCTTCTACAATACTTATTAAACGAACCCTATCGAGCAATATGGTATCATACTGTATATCACTTTGAATAACTTAGCTTTCTCTACTTCATGACCACTATCTACCGTTTGAAATAAAATCAAGCTGTTTATCCTCATTATGCACTCTCAAGGTGACAGTTTTTCATTGTTTAGTTTTAATTACAATAACTTTTCGATTGAATAACATTTTTGAAGTAACGGTTGCCATGTCGTTAGTTTGATTAACTTGTTATTTATTTTTATTACTTAAAGTATAAATTCATGAAATCAAATCAAATACATGTATGCTCATTATGTAATAAACTAATTAAAAGTTTTAAAATCAAAAATCAACTTATCAGAAACTAATCCGTCACTGAAAAAAAATAACTTCAATTAATGTTTTTCCATTCATAGAATACAAATTATTTAATTAAATAATCTAAATAAACTTGGTAGTCTAGACCATGTATTTCAATGAATTCATCAGTATACTTCTATCTCTGACAATTCTGCAGTATTTTCCATTGGAGTACTTCAATCATAATAATCTTATTATTATGGATTATTGATTTAGGTAGTAATTATTTTAATTAGCTACTAAAGTTTATTTGTCAATCATTAATTGAACAATTACCGAAAAATCATCATTTTAGGATACGTTCACGAAAATTTAAAACATAGCTTTTTTTCTAAAAATTAACCGATCATTCAATTTAAATGAAACTCAAAGTTTGATTATTTATTACATAACATGTTCTGTATCTAACAGTAACCATATGATTGTTCACTTATGGATTGTAATATATTGGTGGATAAAAGTTGCTTATCTGCTTCTAGTTTTAAGATTATATCAAATTAAATTAAAAGTATCCCAATCATTATCATGAAAAATGTATGATTAAACTAGTCTGATCATCAGGTGATTCCAAGTATAGCATAAAGTGCAGCTAGAAACGCTTACAAAATATACAAATAGTCAAATTAAGTTAAGTAAGTTAAGATAGTCAAAATGTTTACGTCTCACAAATAATGAAAGGTATTATGAAGATTAAATGAGAGCAGGTGTAAGTGTATTTCAAGTTAGGTGGAGTGAAAAATTAATTGAAAAACCGGGCGGAAAGCACCTTTTTTCGACAATCATTGTAATATAATTACTACCACCACCAATAATAATAACGTCAAAAATAAGCTTAAGGTCATAGTATATACAATGATAAGACATACATAACACTAATAGCCAATGCTTCTACTATTTTGAAGTGTAGAATACAAAGAAATATTGACAGATTGAAACGGATCCTGTTAACGAACTTAAAGTCGACGCACGTGTTAGCTGAATGAACATAATCAGTCAATCGTTCACGGATAGAATCTCTAACTACTTTTCTTTCTCTCTTTTTTGAAGTAAGCTGAAATATATTCGCGTATTCTTGTTGAAGGCTAACTCTGGTTACAACCTATGTACCTTGTTCCATAAAAGCACTAACATTGTGAAACTAATAATTGTCCATTTTAGTGAAGTTTGTTAATAACACAGTAATAGCATTGTTTAGTAGACAATAGGATATTATATAACGAGTTGTTTTAAGTTACCGTTTTAAATTATTAAAATAGTAATTTTTGTTTACATTATATAAAATCATCACTCTATAATGTAGGATCATACTTAGCAACACATAAAACAAATGTTTTATGAATATGTTTGTTAGTAAGCATTGCTGACACATCTTGCTTATGTAATCTGTTTGACAATATTTTACTTGTACACCGTTGATGTTAGGCTTAATGGAATTACAGTAGAATTAAACCAATAATTGTCTAGTTACTTTATTGTAAACCAATTCATTCTAGTTAGATGTTTGTAATTGTTGACTGAATTTTTACAATTTAAAATAAAATCATCAAATAATAATGCATGTTACATTGAAAGGTATTGTTGAAAACTTCTCTTTATGCAGTCGACAACTTAATAAAAGAACACAAAACTATTTAAACAACTGAATATTTTCATTTTAACAATTAACTAATTTTTAGTATGTACGCAATTTAACCTTTTAATTGGTGAATATATGTTCTTCTAAAGAAACAAAACTATTAAATATAACTATCTATAAATTCCTAGCTAAACCATAACTTATTTATGATGACTGTCACTTGTTTATTATTAGCAGATGTAAATAACTTTGTTTACAATGAGGTTTATAGAAATCTAATGTCATTCAATGTACAACCAATATCAAAATAATTAAATTTTACTATAATTAGAATATGTATGGATCTTGACGTTGATTTATCATGGACTGAAATCGATAAGTCTCTGCCGCTATATATGTGCATCCAAAAAGGATAATCTTGATATAGTAATGCAGGTACATCTAGCTGACTAGTCCCAAATAGGACAAAATGCGCGTTTTCGATTCCGCTTACCAGTCATAACCCTAATCAAACAATAAATATTATTAGTTTTAAACACAACAAATTTAGCAATTGTAACATCTAGAAAATGAGTTCATTTCATTAGTACAAAGATGTAACAGAATTAATTACATTTTACATATAACATTTTAAGAAAATACAATTCATATACAACAAAAAATATTGTTTGCGATATATAAATGAATGTAATTAAAAGTAGCGCTTTACATTTTTATGGTTACTTCTGAATTATATCATTCTACTCACGATAAACTTCACTTTATAGTTAGAGTGATTGAGACTTCGAAGATAAAATAATTTAGTTTTGTATTAGTTTAATTGTTTTTTTTTCTTAAATTAGCTAGTATACGATTGTTCTTATAATTAGGGGAGTTTGTAGAGATAGTTAACTGTTAATTTCAATTTTAATATCACGAATCCATTTGAATCAGAAAACCATTGATCACTGGAAGCACTGGACAGCTGTTTCGTCCTGGTATGGGGCTCCTCAGCAGCGCACACCACGACCCCATCGGGAATCGAATCCAAACGCCTTGCCTTTAGACCACTGAGTCGGCTCCTAACGGTTGATATTTCCAATTCAGCCATAAGGTCCTGGGTTCGATCTCCGATGAGGTCGTGGATGCGTACTGCTGAGGAGTCCCATACTAGGACTAAACAGCTGTCCAATGCTTCCAGATGATCAATGGTTGCCTGATTCAGATCGATTCGTGATATCAAAAATAATTGTCATTATGTTCAGTTCGATTATATTAAATACATTTTTATTGTATTAATTGTTAATTCTATAATAAATTACCTGAATAGTTCTACCTATTTCGTAAATAAATGTTAAATTAAATTATATTTCATTTCAGTTTCTTGATAACAACACAATTTAAATTTTATACATCTAGATCATTATATAAATTTGAATAATGAATAAAGAACAAGATCTACAGAATAGAATGAATTTATCAGTTTTATTTCAACGCTTCTTATCAACTGTAAACAGCCAAAAGTTACATGGAGTTATATAGAATTAGACAGTTGACATACTTTTTCAATTGACGTTAAAATGAATGTTGTGGCTGAAAATAGAAATTGGAATAATTAGAATAGTGATATAAAATATGCTAGTATTTGTAGTAAATTTAACGAGTATTAATATCCTACGAATTTAAAGTAGAAAAGAGGGGAATAACGTAATCATTGAAAAAGTGAATGAAGGAAAGTATTACATAGTCTAGCTGTCTGAATTCGTAATTAGTTGGGCGTTCACTAACCTGAAGTCTCCGAAGTGGAATCGAGGATGAGCATTGTTGAGGAGTCCTAAAATAGGACAAAACACCTGCCTAATGCTCTTTGATTTTCATTGGTACCCTGCCAACATCAGTCTGTGATGAATTGAATCAACTAAACTTAATACCAGTCTTCACAAACCATCTCAATTTTATCACATAGTCAAAAAAAAAATCGAAATAAATGATTGCGTAATTATTCGATGGATTTTTAAATATATTCATTTTTTGTTCGTGAACAACTTAGTAATTACGTAAAAGTTAAGTGTCATGCTCACAACTTATTTCAATCCATTTAAAGATACCAATATCTTAGAATTCTATGATTACTAATAATCTACTTTTGAGTAAATAATTATGCCTTAAGAACATACATTAGAATGATGATTGAAAAAGTTCAAGGTTGTTATGCAATCTCTACAATCAATTGTTTCTGGTGAATTTGTATAGTGACATTTCTAATCAGTTATGTATGCTACGTTTACGTATGGTAAGAACAATTTAGCAAAGCATATTATTATTAATGAAACATCATCTGTTCAATTGTTTAAACACCGTTTAAGAATTCACAACTTTATAGATATCATTACTAGGAGTTAATTTGATAATCTGAAATAAATTAAGCATTGGTTTACATAAATGATAATAAATAAAACATTTTTACAATCGTAGTGTGGAGAAACCTTAATTTTCTGATGTTTTGTGGTTTTTTAATCCAAGTTACTTCATTAGTGAATAAATAATGGAATCACATTAAAATGATTTCAATTAGTGTAGAGGAACGAGTCAAACTTAAATTAATCACAAAGATCGGTTTGATCATGTAATTGTCATGTATATCACAGGTGAGATCGATGTGTGTTTATTTATGTAAACAGAATTGGAGTGGAATAGATTATTCACTCAATCACTGCCTGTTACCCCCCCCCCCCAGTGAAGCATAGATCACCAACCAACACTCTCCATTCCAATTCTTCCTAAGTGCTATTCATTCTTTTCATGTCTTCTTCCGATTCCAGGTACAACATGTTCTTTGGTCTTCCTCTTTTCTTTTGGATTTGAGGATGAAGTTTAGTGATTTTAGTAATGTGCCCTATCAACCTCTAGTGTTTTTTCTTAATTTCATCCTTGGTAGGAAGTATGTTTGTTCCCTGCCACAGAAGATTGTTGATGATAGCGTCTGGCCAACCAATCCGATGTATATTACGTGAACAGCTGTTTATAAATATCTGTATCTTCTGAACAATGCATTACTTAGTTCTCTAAGCACGTTTCAACTGTGTACAATAAACTGAGCTGTCTTGGCATTTGCATTGAAAATTCTGACCTTGATATAAACTGACAGCTAGTTTAAGTTTCATATGTTCCTCTTTAGTTATGGAAATGCTGCCCTTGCATTACCTTGCCATTCCGTGTCTTCACATCAGCACATAGTCAGATCCCCCTTGTTTATCACTGATCTAATTCCCAGGAGTGTTAAAGCCCCCATCTTCTTCAGAGCCTCACCTTCAGGTCGAGTGTGGTTTGGTTGGTGCACAGTGTGGTGTGTTGCTAAGGAGAATTCTGCCTTCTCTTAGCTGCTGAAGTCAGATGCTGAAAAAGTTCGTCATTACCTGCATTTGTTGTTGTGTGTGGAATAAAATAACTTGTTTGGTAGTTTGTAAAGTTTAATTCGTCTAGCTACATCCAAGTTGTCCATTTTTCGGGCTTTAATGCTGCTCATCACTTTCTTGTTGGCTTTTGTAGATTCAGCTTATGACTTGGTTTCCTCTGTTCTTGTTCGATTTGTATTGATTGCTGTGTTTTATTCCTCTTTTTCTGGATCGTAATCAGAGTGGCAACAGTGATTCATTCTTTATGATAGTACTTCTGGTTGCCCTAATACCGCTGATATGTTGAAGTCATTATTTCACTAATCCATTTTCAGTTGATCTCCATAGCAATTTAATCTTCTTTTAGTATATCGTGCATGGCCTGGATCTCAATATTGAAAGTCACCTCGATTTTCTAAAATTTATTGGTCTTGCAACGAATATCTGTAGTAAACTTTCGTAATGTTGTCCGATGCTTCCACCCCAGATGGAAGATATTTGTGATTCAAAAAGGTTGAGTTAATTTATGAGTGCGTTTCTTGTATGAAATTGAGTCATAAAGCCTTCATTTTTATTTAGCGTAGTTGGGTTTAGCAACAAATGAAAATACTCAACCAATCCCCTTTCTTTATAGTTTGCGAAGCTTTCTTGATGTTTTTAATATTGAGTTGATGGTTACTGTTAATAGCGTGTTAGAAAACTACACATTGGGATTATGCAAATAGACTGTTTATCATAACTTTGTCCTGTATTTAATTACTTAGCATATCTTTCAAGTTGACAGTCTGAAAGTGTCTATTTCGACTGTATAAAGCATTTTGTACTACTAGTAAAACGTTGTTATCATCATGTTTCACTTAAACCTTTAACATTTTGTTTTTTCACTTATGAAATGATCATGTGTACATAACAATTACTAATTAAATAAACAAGAAAATACTCTAATGAATGTTGAATGATGCAACAATTACCACAGACTGAATTGTAGGATAAATATTTAAAAGCATAACATACTCATGAAACACAGAAGTTTTATAAATAACATATAGATTCTATACTACTCAATAAACAAAAATAAAAATCCTATGGTGTTGAATGAAAATAACTAACTGAATGATTATGTAAAATAAACTATGATATTAAACTTGAAAATGATTCATTTAAACGATTTTATTAAGAGCTTAAATTTCACTATTTATAGTATGTGTTATGTCGAACCATTAAAGAAGAGTGAAAAATTTTCAGAACTGTGTTTTAGGGGACTAATTCATTTATTCTAGTCTTGAGGAATTGTAAACATTACATTTCTACTATTGTTACATTCCTCTTACTCTATCCTCCCGTTTAGTATATTTGCTGTTATTATATTGTTTCTTACTATGGACTACAGTTAATTAGTTGTGTACAAGTTATCCCCATTCGCTGCCACAATCTCTTTTGTTTAGTATTATTGTAAAATCCCTAATCGATTCGCTGTGTGATTTAAATTTGTGTATATATAAAGGCATGATTGAAATACAATATGACCGGAATTGGGTTGGATTGATTGTATCTGGTTGGCTCATAAGTCGATGTATTCTCTATTCCGGATTTGGGGAGTGGTAATCTCAAGGCAGGTGTGTCTGTATACTGACTGACAATTACCAAGGGCACTGTGTATTTTCGTAATACATACCAGTATGGTTGATATACTCTTCATTAAAAAAGTCAAGTACAACACAATTAGAAATCTTTAGCCAGTGAAATGAAATGCACCCAGTCATTAAATTCACAAATGAAAATAAATATCAAAGCACAATAACCTTTCTAAGAAAAAGAGCTGATGAATCAATTGGAAGAGATTCGAACAGGGCAGTATATACATTTTTATACTTCGTCTTTCCGATAAACGTAAGTTACATGATAAAAAAACACTGAATTGTGAAACGACCAATAAAAACTCTATCAATGCATTTCAGAAAGAAATGTACATTTTATTTAGTACTCTTAAAGAAAACGGATATTCTAAAAAGTCTTTAAATAAACATATAACTATGTTGTACGGTCCCTTAAGCATTTTTTCTTAATCTCAATTCATGTTGTTGATTTCTCCTATACAATGGTTATAGCAATTATTAATCTCATCATTTCAAATGATACATAACAATATACAATACACTTTTATCATTAATTATTCTAGATTTGATATCATCAATTGGTTGGAATTAGGCAACTACTGATCACTAGGAAACACTAAACAGCTATTTCATTCTAGTATGGGATTCTTCTGTAGTATACGTTCGTGACTCATTCAGGCTTCGAACCCAGGTCTTCAAGGTTCCGCAGTGAACAATTTATCAATAGATCACTATTTTACTAACTATTCAAAAATATTTTACGTCAAAACTCATTTACAAGTTATTTCTACCTAAATGGGAAATCTTTCATCAAGGTTAAAATGTTACCCAAAAAAAAAAAAAACATTTACATCACAGTATTATTTCATAATGAATTACCATTTAAACGTTACTTAGATATAAATAAGTGATATATATTTGTAAAATTCCAATGAGTAGAAATTAAAATTTCTGACGTTTTGCGGCTTAGTGCAAGTCGCTTCTTCAGAGAAATGAATAACCGAATTTCTCTGAAGAAGCGACTTGCACTAAGCCGCGAAACGTCATAAATTTTAATTTCTATTCATTGGAATTTTATAAATATATACCACTTATTTATAGACAATCTATCGAATGCTCAATTTATTTGAAATTATCAAAGTTAACCTTAGTAATGATATGTTACTAAGATATACAAATATCATACAATACAATTAGAAAATAGTCTACTATTCTAATAATCATTCATTAATTTGTATGTTGACCTATTCATCATATTGAATGAATAGATGACTAATAAATTCAATAAAATAATAAATTGTAATTTGTATTTTAAGTTACTAAATAAATCATTTTGCATAGGGTATACTATGTAGAAATATATAAACACTACACATAGTCATCTACATAAAGTTACATACTTTAAGATTAATTGAGATTAATTTAAACCAATCATTAAGTAATTAAACAATAATCCAATAAAAACTAATAAACATTTATGTTGAAAAATTATTACATAATTTACTACTTACTAAAATTGTAAGTAGAAGTATTTAATAGTAATTTCATGAAAGTTGATAAATTCAGTTATCTTATACAATATGTAAAATGTTTACTGATTGACATTGCTTGAAATATATTGCGTTGTTTATGTAATTCACGATAAAAGAATTAGATTATTTAATATGATAAGATACATAATAAGTTTAGTTGGTTGTATTCTTCACCGATTGATGTTGGTTGGGTACCAATGGAAATTGAGAGGGGAGGGTAGTCAACAGCTGCTTCGTTCCAGTATAAAACTCCTCAAAAGTATACATCCTAGATTTCGTCAAAGAAACGGACCCATGGCTATTATGTATCATGGCTAATGCTTAAGTCTCTTCACCACTTGGCAGAAAGGCATCCAGTGGTTAATGAAACGCAGCAATTGTTATTTCATATTTTGTATTTAATAGAAAATGAATTGAAATATAGTTGGCTCCAAAACGTGGCACAAATACCATGCTTTTGCCTGGGTGATTCTATTAAATTTAGGTTAACATTCACTTCAGTTAACACTTAATGTCTAAGTTTGTGTAAAATCATCCCTTCATTCGCCGGAATTCTCTAACTAACTCTGTTCCTAAATCTTCTGTCCACTTTTCCCCATGTGCTATTCATTCTTTTTATGTTCGCTTCCAATACCTGATGCAATGTATTCTTTGGGTTTTCTCTTTTCCTTTTGCGTGGAGGATTCCACGTTACGGCCTGCCTTGTGATGTAGTTTAGTGATTTCTGTAGTATGCGCCCTACCCATCTCCGACGTATCTTCAAGTAGGGCCTTCTAGGGTTCCCGGTAGTTTCAGGTCCCTACAAAAGGAGGGGGGTTGGGCACAAGGTTACAACTCAATCCTGTAGAAAACAACCTGAATAAAGATACGTTGGTTAGAAGAAGCCATTTAAAACTTCATATAAAATTCCAACACATTGATATCAAAGTAACCTATGCTTAAACTGTTAATTTTCGTTCTAATATTATGAGCATTTTAAATAACCAGAGAAATACTTTTATCATTCAATCATTTATGTTTTAATCGACATTAAATCATGTTTATTGCTATGAGTTTTATGTTTTGTGTATAAAGCTTGAGTGACGTAATAAAATGTTTTAGTCATTAGATACTGGTTCATATGAGTGTATTCAAAAAATGAATTGATTTAATCAATGGATATTAATCATTTGTATATACACCGTATATGAACTCCAGTTAATAATTGTAAATATATGTGAATTACATTGGTTGACGATTATGTAATGGCCAATTGGATGTTCGTCAACCTCTTTATGATGCTGGTCAAATCTTATCGATCAAGTTGATTAACCATTGTATACATCACAGCTATATTGGGAGTCAATGGTCTCCAGAATCGCTCAGTAGTTACGGTTGCAGACTATGAAACTGGGTGACTGGGGTTGAATCTACAGGGAAGCACAAGTTTGCTCAAAGACTGTAGGTACACCATGATGCTGAAAGTCAAATAGCACGTAATCTAGGTCCAAGGCTTTCTGCCGACTACTCCCAAACCACCTTCTGTATGTAAATTAAAACGTGAGATGTTTTTTTTTCATTTTAACAAAGATACTGATGGTTTAATGATACGCATGTATCTTAAGATTTCAAATTTACTAGTAATAGAATAGAGGTCACACATAGATTTCACCGATTCCAATGCTAATAACAAAAATGACGACTTTTGATGTTATCTTATCTAGATGTGTTCTCATTGTTTCTTTCTTTTAAATATAAAAGTGATTATTTTTAGGATTTCTTGTATTGACTTTCAGTACCCGTTAAGAATATACTTTTACGTCGATTGAACGGTTATCTTCCGTTTATAATCTAATTTCATTTTGTTTCTTCCCATTATTTTTCGATAATAGAAAGTTATTTTATTGATGGTACTTCGGAACCTTTCTTAAGGGATGCAACATTTGTTCATTTAATTGTAGACTTACAAATACAGTCCTACAGTATTTACGATAAACAATGTTGATGGAGAAAAAACTTCATGACTAAGCTATCTAATAAAAGCTATTAAGAAACTACACACAATATGTTCCCATAATGAATGTTTGCATTGTGAAAACGATAAACACTGTGTGGAATGTAGTGAACTAATTTCCTCATTTCATGTGATCTGATATTTACACAAAAAAAT
Organism: Schistosoma mekongi; assembly: GCA_034768735.1. NCBI lineage: Eukaryota > Metazoa > Platyhelminthes > Trematoda > Strigeidida > Schistosomatidae > Schistosoma > Schistosoma mekongi. Next base: position 16,333,902 of record CM068309.1, on the reverse strand, counting down.
CGTGTAAATAAGCAAAATATTTTATCTTTCAGCATAATACCAATCACGAAGGTGTACAACCAACTATTTAATCTGTTTTTGCAATTTTTATTCATGACTGGAGATTTCATGATCCTAACCTATCTTAAGCTCTCAAATGATTTAAGAATAATTAAAGCAAACCTTATTAGTTTATTGTTTACTTTCAAGTAATTCGTAACCATGTGCACTTCAGTTTACGCTCCGAGGGCTGCAGGTCGACGAATGACGTACACTCTGTACCACTGGGATGGCATCCATTTGTTAAATTCACGCTTCCATTAATTTGTGATAAAGAGCAATGATCATCATTTGTTATTAGTGATAACAGTCTCATTCCCGACAAGTCTGTACTCTGCTAGTAACGATTTCTCAAGAGAGCTTCAGAAACATCCTAAGGCTAGCGATTAGTCATCTGATTACTGTCATCGAGTTGAGGTGGTTGGTGAAGTTCGGTATTAGGTTTTAATTGACTCAAATACAGTAATCACATCAGGATGTTCCTGAGAAGTGGTGACTGGTGGGGTTAAGATTTGTTAAGAGCGAGATACATATCACTGATGACAATGAATGATCGCCGTTCAATATTGATGGAAGTGGAAATTCTATCATCGGGTACCGACCCAGTGGTGTTGAGGGTTAATCATTCATTAACCTGAAGCTCTACGGTCGAAATATATGGCATGCACTGCTGAGAAGTCGCACATTGACATGAAACAAGTATCCAGTACTCCCGAGTTCACAATCGTAATCAACATTATTCTGCGACGAATTCAATCAACTTGATATTAACCTCGACAAATCACTTTAATTTAATTCTAAACTTATTATTTATGATTTTATTATAAAACTTTATCATACATTATAATCTATTGATTGAGACTATAATGAAATGTTGATCGTTATCTTGTGACCTGTTAACAGTTCTCGTTACAATTAGTGGTTGTGAAAAAATAAAATAAAAATAAAAACTGTATTTTGTCTAAGTGATATAAGTTATTAAATTTATTATTACACTTTATAAATTAATCATAACAGAATAAAGTTCAATCTATCATATGGTACACCTATGTGTTCTATAACTAGAACCGTTTATTTATTTATTAATTTTTTTTTTTTACTAAATTTTAATTGTATCAGTATTTGTTAAATAAATAACATAATAAAATATACATTCCCGATTCTACTTGACGTAATGAGATTTATGTTATGACACGAATTGTATAATAAACAATGAGAAATCGATTGAATATATTACAAATCAATCTGAATTATTAGTTACTATGGTCTAGACAGTTGAAATAATCAGATTAGAATAATTAAAAGTACTATCAGAACAATACATATAATTGAATAATATTGTTTCGTTAATTAGTTCTCCATCAGGATTTACTCTAATATACAAGAAGATTTGTATGGAAATATAAAATATAATCTTCCAATCAATTTGACTATATAGTGGATAGCTCATATAGCTGTTGATGATAATCAGTGCAAAGTACAAACGGTACAGTAAGCTAACTGGTGTTCAAGAAGTGATAATATGAACATTAGAAACAACTAACATAATTATTTCAATACAAGAAGTAGATTACAACTTTAAGGAACATAAACTGATTAAGGTAAATTCGTTAAAATAATATTCATACGAAATACATAGTTACGTAATAGGAAGTGTGTGAATAACAGTTCTAATCATAAATGCCATGAAGATACTTTACGAAAGCAAGAGGAAGGGGAGTGAGGAAAAGACAATTACGATAAGATGAAATAAATGCAAATATTTGTAAAGTCATATTTAGCCAAGGAAAAGATATAGGTATTGCAAATATCTTATGAACACATAGACTAGGATTGCTGATTTGAATTCCAAAAACTGTTATATGTAACAAATGAATACAGACCCAATTAAGAAACCTTGATTGTATACCTCAGATAACTGTTAAAGTATCCAATTTTTCTACGTTGTGACCACTATGTACAAAATGAAATAAAACTGAGCTTCGTATGCTCTTTATTTGTTCAATGCCGAACAATTCTTGTAGTTGATTATTTATTCTTTGGATAAGTTATCTGGTTGGACTACGTAATATGCTTTCTCTGCAGCTTCAGCGGCTGAACTAATATACGTACATGTGATAAGTAAATTCAGGTAACCTACCCTTCGTTCGAGTAAACACCGCATTAGAGTTGAAAATGACAGGCAAAGTTTTCTTGCGTTGAAAGTCCTACTCACTTTCTTTGATATTCGGTAGCAAAGAACCTCACCAGCTACATCTCCGTCGAACTATTAGTTAATCAGTTCTCTTACTATAAATTTGCACTTTCCACTCATTATGATCAACAGTTATGTAATCCGCTTACCCCATCGTCACAAGTGATTCATAAATTAAATTGGTTGGTTTCATATTTACATATAAATATTATTATATATTAGAGGAAAGCCTGATGAAGATTAAACTAACAAAACAATATTGTTTGCTTATATGTTCTGTTCCAATTTACATTATGGGAGTTCTTAACATTTGAAATGTTATCACAATTAAAGTATAACCATCTACCTAATTCTCTTTTTGTTCTATTCTGTTAGGAACTGATGTTACTTAAATAAAGGATCATCATTATTCCGTTTAATATTTTCACCAGTGTACTTCCGGTAGACGATCGAAAACTGTCTTCTTCATAAAACTGTGCTTCAATGAAGTCTCATTCACAAGATGAGTTTCTTGTATACTAGATTTAAAAAGCTTAGATGGACTTTTGTGATTTCATAAATGTTTTGTGTTACCACATTGAAATAAGAAATTACTAATTCCTTTATCTAGTTCTACTGAATTAGTTGTATTTACTGATATGACGAGATTATTCAACTTTCCAATATAATTCTTTTTGCGGATATATAACGTCAACCAGTGTCATGAATTCAGTTATCGAAATTTCTATCTGTGAAACTGGTTATATTGTTAACTACCAGTATAGCAGGCACCTCTTCACGACTAAATGCTTTCTTCGTTACTCTCTTATTAAGTTTTACAATAAGATTACTTATGAGGATTACATCTGGTCATCCGCAACATACGTTAGTAATATTTATAGCATAATACGATCTCCATGATGAACCACATTAGTCGTCATATATGTATTGCCATAATTTATAAAATGCAGGTCAAAGATTCCAAGTGTATTAATTAAATTATAATTTATTTAAAAAGAATCAGGCCAATTTTTTGGTCTTTAACATATGTTATCATCAATCTCAGACCTCCATAGGTAAAGAGAAAATAGTTTTGTTCTTTTCACTCCTAAACGCACAAAATAGAAATTGTCTAGGAATAGTAATTTTATCATTCTTATACAGGGAACTCTCCAGATGTAATGGTATTACTTTTCACCCATTATTAAGCTCCAAAAGTCTACTCTTACACCGAACATTTCAATTTCTTTTTACTTAACTTATGGTGATTTTTCAAATTACTGTTAATATCTGTTGTAAGCTTCACCCTATCAACAGATAATAGTTAAACTTACAAACAATCCCTTCCTTTAGGTGGCTTTTCGAAATGCGAACACTGTCATAGATGATCAGAAGATAATATTCTCTTATCTTGTTTATGTTCGTTAGGGAAATCATAAGTATCTGACTCTAAATTCAGACTTTTGTACAGCTAAACCTTTTTGAATTGGTAAATACTGTTGCCTCCTTTTATTCGATAGTCTTGAAATTAAGTTCACAGGCTTCTCTTGCTACTCCTAAACTTTCGTTTTACTTAATCAATAAAGAAAGTTGTAAATGGATGTTATAGAGATTGTTGAATGTTAATTTGATGTCTCCAACTGACTGGATTAGAAACATTAGCCATTGGGACCTGGCTCAGAAGCCAAATGGTAAACTGTTTACAGCTGTGCTAGAGGATCATGGGTAAAATCCATGATGGAGTCGTGGATGCCCTATGCTAAATAGTCTCATATTAGGACAAAACAACTGTCCAATGATTTTTGGTGGTCACTGGTTGTCCAATTCAGTTCAATTCTTGATATCAAGTTAATAAGGAAGGAGGATTGGTGTTTATCATATTTCAATAAGCATGTTATCTGACATAAATTGCATACAGTAACTGCTTAGAAATTTTAGGTAATGGATTTTCTTTTAACTGGTATATAGTGTGTACTGCAATAAACTCTTAATATACAATCATTTCCAGTATTAAGGTAAACATTTTTATGATTTGATTACATGGTAAATCGTAATCTATTAGTTATATTTACTTAATTTAATGCACTTGATTATAGTAAGTGAGTCAGTCTAGTGTAAACGTGTTCTCTAAAGGTAACTCAATAACCCATGTTTATACATTATCAAGATTTTATTAATGACCAATGAATCAAAATGAAGGGACATGCACACACAGAACTTATTGGAAAGAAGAATATTTTACTGACACTGAATGTTATTGTTATGTTAGTGCAAATAGGTAATCTTTTTGTAACCACATATTTCATATTTTGCTATAGAAACGAGCCATTGTAACGATATATTCGTAGTCTTTAATTAGTATATTTTTTATCTAATGTGACAAAATCAGTGCAATTCTTTTGGTAGCCACGGTAAATTTTAGTCGGCAGAATTGGTCAGTAACATAATGATTGTATTTTCAGACATCAGACTGCATCATGATTACATAATTAATTTCAAAGATTAAAAATGCTCGTTTATCTATACTTTTTTTCTGTCTTGTTTTGAAGCTTGGAAAGAAGCATAGGAAAAAGTGAATTGAAGTTTCGTATAATAGATGCACCTAACTATCCATCAGATCAAATGAAACTAAGGCATTCATTGGTGATACCTATTTCACTCCTAACAAGTTTAAGCTCCAACAGTAACGGTTTCACACTAGAGCTCAACTAGTGATTTTCTTAAGAATGTTTCTTAAACAATAGTGAGAAATCGTGGTAGAGTTTAGACTTGTCGGGAGTGAGACAGTTATCACTAGTAAGAATGAAAGATGGTCAAGTTTTATCACAAATTAATGTAAGTGGATTTTATTAGTTGTTATCAAGCCATTAAGTGTACTCTGTAATATATACAAGTGCATCAATGAATAATAAGGCTCTCTGATATCAAAATCGAGATACCGATTGCTAACTCACCGTCAACTTCGGTATGGTGTACTGACATTTTTTAATTTTGAGTATACAATGCGCACCGTTTCAACCTATAGTAGTCTTAAGCTCTTTTTTATTTACTACTTATTATTAGTACAAAATTGTGATATTTATCAGTTTTTAAAAAGATATGTACTTCATTTTGATATTCGCTATATTCAGCTTCGGTTATATGACATGTTAGTAAGTTTTTCAAATGTATCGAGCCATAAGTAACTATATTCTTTACTTGACAACATACCATATAACAAAAGTCGTTACATTCACTGTAACCAATAATACCATTGAAGTTAATTTACTAAAAAAGAACAATCTTTCAATTCTAGATTAAAATAAACAAATCTAAAATTAACTTAGTGCATGTCCTTATTGATCAATTGATGATACTTTCATTATATTAACTCATTAACATAAAGTATTGATTCCATGTAAAGTTTAGTAATTGATAGATACATTGAAATATATAAAATAAATAGAACGATTCAAAAAACAAAGTTTTCTACTTGTTTAAATATCTTAAAGTTATATTTTTGTTGCACTGTCAAGATACCTATAAACTATAAGACTTATAATCTAAATGCTTTAGACATACTCTTCAATGTGAGTTAACAGTATGACATAATCATAAAATTCATAACTCTAGGTAGTGAATGTAACTTAGACATTGGTTCTCACATTCCACATAAAAGTAATTTGAATGAATTTTGCAATACGCTTCAATGTATAGAGTAATCTTTCCATCATAGTTTGTCAGTATAACCTTATGAAAGATTGAAAAAATTGTCCAAGTGCATGTTATTCGTTCTTCATTTGTATTCAGATATTTAGTTTCAGAATTCAATAGTCAAAAGAACTGTTTGTTAGTAGTGTCACTATTGTATATAAATAGTGGTTGTTAGTAATAAATGTTATATAGAGCATACAGTAGTGCAAGTCCGTCATCGAATTTCCCGACACCGACGGGCCTGGTGACGAAAGAGACAGTTAAAAATGGTTAAAAGTTGTAACTTAAGTCATCTCGTCGATACTGGACATGAAACAGACATTAACGGTGCTTTCCAAGTGATCATTCATGTTTCAATTAATTCTAAGTGATTTTACGCATAAGTCTATCATTCAAATCAGAATTTACCAACATTCACGTCAGAAAACCGAATGTATTCATCCACGGGAGCTTCCTAATTATGGTAATATGACCAAGATAAATCAGAAATAGAGGTTACACCAAAATAAGTAGCATTTAACGTAGTCTTGATTATAGAATCGGTAATTTTACAAACAACATGCAGACTAACAAGGATATTTAAGTATTTATCATGTTTTAGACAGAAGTTGACTGTTTGATATTTGGAAGGATTAAGTTGAAGACCATTCAAACTAGATCATCGTTCAACATCGGCTAAGAAACAATTCACTTCACTACAATTTAAGAAAGAAGAAGAAGGCATATTATTAATACAGTTTATCTGTGTACTTAATAAAGGTATTTCTATTAGAAGAGGGCAAGTCATTCAAGAGAAATGAAAAGAAGAAAACAAGGGTGATCATCACCTTGGGGTACACCAACTTATGTCAATTGATGATTGTAGCACTTTCCTTTGTACACAGTATATTGTTCTCTTCTGGAGAAATAGGACTATAACCAGTTGATTATCAAGCTTCCTATATTCGACAATGTACAGCAAATCTTCGTCCGATTTATTACCATAAGCTTCATATTTCTATTTACTCATTATTACTTTTACCGAATTGTCCTACTCTTCAGTTCAAATTTATTCTGTTAGCAACATTCTCAATTCACTTAATAGATGTTATGTAATTCATCTTAATAATCATTCGTACGAGTTCTTTCATTAAATAATTAATAGTTTTATGCATTAATCATTCTATTCACATCATCTGCAAATACTTTGTTAAACACTAATAATCAATTTCATAAATACGTCTGAATAACAACAACATGATGATGCAACACACTAATTAGTCCCTTTGATAAATTTCGTGAATGTGATAAAAGAACGAAGTTTATGTGAACTGTGTGATATATTTTGGGCCAATGCATTTCAAATAATCTGATCATACATAAATTTGTCAGGATGTAGGTATACAAAAAATATAGGTCAGTGAGACAATCAAAAGATAAGGAAAGAAAAGAAAGGTAGTGTGAGAAATCGTGTGAATCATACTCTACTTTGAATATAATACCACGAAAGGTCTAGTGTAAGCACAAATTGATTTCGCACTCACAAGCGAGTTGAGAAGGTTGAACTTTCATAAAGCCGCGACTTCAATAAACCTTATTATATGCACCAAACAACTCATGTACAGCACCACAAAGGCTGATGTGATGTCAACTTTGTAACTAACGAATAAATGAACAACTACAGGCATTGTTCAACATATACATAGCAGTCACGAGGTAGAAAAATTGGATACTTTCTCAGTTATCTAACGTATACAATCAAGGTTTCCTAATTGGGTCTGTATTCATTTGTTACACATAACAGAAGCTTCTGGGATTCAAATCAACAATCTTAGTCTATGTGTTCATAAGATATTTGCAATACCTATATCTTTTCCTTGGCTAAATATTACTTCACCAATAGAGTATGACCTACAGTGCTTCTCACACCACCTTTCTCTCATTTTCTTATCTTCCGATTGTTTTGTTGACTTTTTATTTTGTATGTAAACATCTTGATGAGTATATGTAATCAGATTGTTCGAACCATATTGAGTAAATGTATAACATAGCCCTATTAAAATTCGTCCTATCGCATTATATATATATATATATATATATATATATATATATTCGTCGTTTGAATCACCTTGGCAGTGTGAACCTGATCAAGAATTGAATCTAGGATGTTTAGGTCCATTTGTGGATACTTAATCATCGGTACCACTGGGAAGGCATCTAGTGACATTAATTCCATTTCAAAGAATTTGTGATATAGCCGAATCGGTAATGAGTGCATTTACTCCTAACAAGTAAGAACTACATAAATCAATGATCTATCTGTGACAATCAACAAAATTAAATACTAATCTCCATGTAAATCACCTCATCAAAAACATTTATAGTAATCAATCTCTAAATATACTTAAATAAGATTTTTTGATTGGATTTGTAACCGATTGATGTTGGTAGATTACTAGCGTGAACCAGGGAGCAATAATCAACTCTTTAGTCCAAGTATGGGACTCCTCAACAGGACACATCCTAGATTCACCTACATGAGGTTATCCGTCTGCACCAGTGAGCTGGCATTCAATGACGAAATTCCCATTTTCAACAACTTGCAACATAGCACGACAATCATCTATCTTCATCTGTGATAACTGTCTCACTTCTGATAAGTCTGGCTTCTTCTAGTTCAATATTTCCTGATTTTCAACTGCACCCTATCGTCATCAATCTATAACGATTCCAATTAATAAAACTTAATATTCATCTCGATAAAAGCACCATCTTTAAGTTGAATTTAGTATTTCTTGATTTTCATTACTTAAAATGTCTGATACAAGTTAAAAAAAGTAATTCAGAGTAAACAAAATTCATTATTTAACATTTTTTAAACTTTAACTAAATTCATATTGAACCATTGTTGATCGTAATTCTTTGTATTAATTAATCATTTAAGAACAATAATAGAATTTAGATAGTATAATGTAATCTTAAATGTGTATTAAATAATGATCAAAGTAACAATGAACTAATTCAGTGTGTACTTTGCTTTCTCACTATTGAAATGTTCTAATCAATTATAAAATAACTAAAAGTATTGAAATTTGATTGAATATATCACAGATTGATGTTGGCAGGGTACCACTGAAAACCAGGGAGCACTGGACAGCTGTTTCGTTCTAGTGTGGAACTCTTCAGCAGTGCGCACCCCAGATTCCGCACCAGGTATTTTGTTTAATAAACGTTGAATTAATGTTTTATCTTACTTAATATAATGACAGTACTATAGAATAACAGTAAGTATACACATCTTGATATCTTGTAAAAAGCATGTTCTACATTTGTGTTAGATAACATATAAAATGTCATATTAGCTGTTTACTGCATTAGTTTACCGTTTTTAAGAATTTGTTACGTACTTTAATATGGATCATATTAAGTATGTGTTAATCTAATTCCTATAAAGATAATGAAAATTTTATAAACGAATAAATTGTACTTCATTAATAGAACTTTTGAATAAAAAAATATTTTCTAGAAATTTTTGTATTTGAAGTAAAATAATCTTGACAGAACAGGTTTTATTCTAATTGGCTGTACTGTAAAAATATTTACTACATATTCAACTTCTCTTCTCAAAATGCTTAATTACTTCCTATAAGACGGAATCTACTAAATAGCATATCAGTCGTAATAAACGGATAGGCGTTAATTCTAGATGTCAGACTACCTCAACATAATTGGATGATTTAAACAGGATGCATAGTATAAGACTCATAGTAGTTATGTAGCGATGATAATGAGAATGGCTTAACAGTGAGAATGTATTTTGAGATATAGGAATGAGGGGATATGTATGACGGAACATTATGACAAAAGATCTTAAATAAGATAACGTGTGGCTTCACTTGTATTAGTCTAATTTATTTTGAACGATATCAATCAAAGTTATGGCTGATGTGCAAACAAATTTATATCAGAGTTTCAAGAGTATACATAAGCTAGGATTGAGTGTTGCGGTAGGCAGTGGTTGAGCGGAAGCATCACGCGTCTCAACAACGTAAATTGGCAAAGATTCAAGGCCACATTAACAGCTGTTTATTGTCTTATGCTTAATTTCATATTGATATATATGCATATATATCATATGTATATATACTGATAAATATCAGTTATTTCTGTTGAATGTCTACAATTCCAAGTCAAACTTAACCTGAAGAAAGATTGGATAAAAGTTACAATGATGGACATGTAGTAACTATTATGTCAGGATTAGGTAACACAGATGATCAAGTATTTTTGATACGGTAAAATGTGGTATTATGAAATGAACAGTAGAACCATTATTACATATTGGATTTTGTTGAATAAATTGTAAAATGTTAAACTATCTAGAATATTATATAAATCTATGTTACTAGTTATTCTGTATTCATCGAATGATGTAGGATTATCTACTTTAATATACTTGAATGAATATTTCTCAATCTAAAAACTGTAGTATGTTTTAATTTTATGTGTAACTTGATTGTCAACCATGTAGTCTATAAAATGTCATAGGTCTTTACCAAATTTTCATTCACTTTGGTGTCTCATTAATGTCGTTAGATCTCTCTCTATAGATAAGGTTACTTTATTATATTGTTTTATAATTAGCATTCAACTATTATGGTTAGTTTATATCACAAACAGTTGTTCGTCTACCGTTCCAGTATTCAGTAACATTATAAATATTCATATGTATAATTATTAAAAGTACTTATGACAATCGATACCATTGAAGTGAATGGTTTAGTCAAGTTTCACCAAAACTTTATTTATAAACATGTTTGTTTTTGTTTTACAGTCAAATTTTGATAAACAAACAAGTATTATTAATTGATCGAATGCGTCACAGATTGATGTCGTCAGAGTACCATTGAAAATTAGGGAGTACTTGACAGCTGGTTCGTTCTAATATAAGAATTCAACCATTAGATGTCGGCCTAGCAGATGCATAGTGTTGATGAATTCCATACCGGAATGAAACAGTTGTCCAGTGCTCCCTAATTTTGAATGTTACCCAGACAATATCAATCTTTGATGTATTCAAACAATTAAAAATACCAATTACCACAAACTATCTAAATTCAAATATTTTTAAATTATTTACAACTAATTTTATGACTGTAAATGTGTAATAGAATTTTTAAAATGACATCCTAGTGACAATGTTATTTATAATATTCAATTAAACATAAACTAATTGAAAATTCGCCCAAATTCAGACCAATTATTTTGATAAAAATTGGTCGTAAAGTGTATAAATGAAATATTGAAAGTAGATTATATTGGAAAATTCTTAACTATTAAAAAGTAAGTAAATAAATATTAACGTTTCACCCAGTAAACTGGTCCAAACTTCTTCAGGAATTAACAAAGATATGCATGAAGTCAAACAACGACATTCTATTGATATAATAGTTTAAACACCTAATTTAATACAGTCTTTATTCGTGTTCTACTTTCATGTCTGATTCTTGACAATGTTGTTAGAAGATGCAGTTGAATAGAAAAATGTAAAACATTATTTGAACTATTCATTTCTAATAGTTTGGTCAGACATATACTCATCAAACTATGTACATATATAAATATAGTAAACTTATAAAAATCAACTAAAGTGTCGATAGACTACAATTTAATAATGGCGAAAATAAAGAAAGAAAGAAATTACTAAGACAAATTCAACGTTATTACAAAACTATTTACATACAAACAGAGAGGATTTAAACTTCCTAATAGTCAAAGTTTCCATAAATTTAAGAATACGTTTTTGTTGAATCTTATACAAATCTTTAAAAGACTTTTCAAAGTCAAAGCTATAATTTGTATCAATTATATGTTTCTTTATTGATATAAAGTTAGGTTGGCCAATAGATATGAACCTTTTCCAGCCAATAACACTATTAGATCTAAAATGAATTAAAGACATAATCTCTAAAGAGGAACAACAAAATTTTGTGTATAAAATCAATTGTAATGATTGTAATGTTGCATATATTGGTGAAATATTCAGATAGTTAAATGTAAAGATGAAGGAATATAAAAAAATATTTGAAAAATGTTCTCAAACTCTTGAACGAAATGAAGAAGCTTGAAAATAGGTCAGGGATAGTTTTTGCATTCATTGGGGACAGGACATTAAATTAACTTTCACGGCACCAGAATCCTCCAGAAAGGTTTCAGTGTTTACAAAGAAAGTTTAACAACTAAGTCACTGTGTAAATGGGCAAGTGCAGATAATCTTAACAGAAAGGAGGGATTACAGTTAGTTGAACCAAAGAAACTGTTAATTAAAAAATTAAATTGTTAGTCTATTAAACTAATTAATCAAATATTTTTATCAACAACAATAGATGTTCAAAAGCAACTATGTCAATTTTCCGTAGTATATTTATCTCTAGTTAGTTTTAGTCCACCTAATATTGTTACACTCAGTATGACGAATGACATTCATAGTTACAGGTATACTTTGATATATGCTCTAGTTGAATTATAATGATCAGCTCACTGGTGGCTAACTCCAGGATATTCCTAAAGCTTTAGTAAGAAGTCGTGACTGGTGGAATTCATACTCATCGGGAGTGAGACAGTTATCACCAATCACAATGGATGATCGTCGCGTTATATTTCACAAATTGATGAAAGTGGGAATTCTACAATTGGGTGGCGACCTTGTGGTTCAAATAGTCAGGCGTTCGCTGTCAACCCGAAGCCTTTGGCGCGAAATCTGAGGTGCCAACTGTTGAGGCATTCTACACTAGAACTAAACAGCTGTCCAATGCTCCCATGTTTTCAATGGTACCCTGAAAACATAAATCTGTGACATATTCAGTCAACTAAATAACCAATCTCCACAAAAAATAACCATCCAAATTCAACTTTAATTATACGTCAAATTATTTCAATTGCTTATACATAGCCGGAGACTAGTGTTGTCATTACAAAAATAAAAACACACAAACATGTGCGAAAATATTAATAGTGTTTCATACATAGACGACTTATTTGACCCTTACACCATGGTATGTGATAAAAATTCTCCTTTGGAACGTGACTGGATAAATGTTTGATTATTTCACTTTAAATATATTTTTTGATAATTTTGATTTTAAAATTAGGGGAGTTTGTAGAGATAGTTAACTGTTTAATTCAATTTCGATATCATGAATTGATCTGAATCAGACAACCATTGATCACCTGGAAGCACTGGACAGCTGTTTCGTCCTAGTATGGGACTCCTCAGCGGTACGCATCCACGACCCCCGTCGGGGATCGAGCCCAGGACCTTTTGGCTCCGCGGCGAACGCTTTACCATTGGACCACTGAGTCGGCTCCCAACGGTTGATATTTCCAATTCAGCCAATTCATGATACATTGCGCGACCTCCTCTATGCCATTGGTGAGTTACTGCCTCACACCCGACACGGTTGAACTCTACTGGTCACGTCTTCACACTAGAACTCCAGGAATCACCTCAAGGAGCTAGTCACTAGTGAGCTCATGTTAATTACAATTAGGGGAGTTTGTAGAGATAGTTAACTGTTTAATTCAATTTTGATATCATGAATTGATCTGAATCAGACAACCATTGATCACCTGGAAGCACTGGATTTTGATTTTGTTAAGTAATTCACAAATGGGGGTTAATTTGAATTAAACATCTTGGCCTTTGAAATTAAGTATTATAACTATGTACACTAATATGTTCATTCAAGACAAACACACATTCTGAGACGTTTGAAATGAAATTGTTGATGAAAATCATACCTAAGTATGTATCACTGAATTACAAAATGAACTAAAACTTTGATCAAATGGATTGGATCTGATAAGCTGCTATAAAAGATCAACCTGTTTTGCTGAAAGTACAATTGGAGGTCCTTACATTTTATCTGATTTTCCGATGAAGTTGATTGACCTACATTTATTAGTTCAGTTTATTAGATGACTTTATTTAAAGTCATCTTTTTTCTTAAATACATTAATCATATTCTAGTTACATAAATCGATAACAGTCATTTGAAAAACAGTTATTTACCGATCATGGACAACACAAAATGTGCCGTTTATCAATACGGAAAAATGCTTTTTTATACTTTAGCTGATAGTCAATTTTACATTATGGAACATCAGTAGATACCATTAGAATGATTAGTGTGATGAAATAATTTTCAATACCTTGATTGTGTGGCTCTCAGTGAATACAGAAACTATATCACATGACTTAATAACTAGTCAAGTGATTATTTCTATTACGTATTATTTTGCTTAAAAATAATCAGTATTCATTCAAAATATGATTATATATGAGACATTCATCATATGTTATGTAAAATGTTATGTCATATCCTGCATCGACTAGGGCTATTCATTTGAAATTTATTATCATTAACCTTAAATTAGAGTTTCTCATAATATGATATAGACTTAGTCTTAACTTCAGCTATTAGTTTGGCTTAAACTTATGTAAACTTTATGTTTAATAAGATATTTGACACTACTCTAAGACACATCACTCTATTAAATAATAATTGACAATAAAATTATGTAACCATTCATAATTTACATTCTTCTATAAATGAATAGTAAGCTAATAGCACTAATATATAAAGTATGTTGTTTAGGAAATCAATCTGAAGCATTTTAATTAGACTATCGTTACTTGTAGTATTGTGAAAAGACCAATCCGGCAAGTAACCTTTTAGTTGGCGAAAACAGAGTATCTCATACATACCTTACTTCCAGTCATCAATTTGCACATCCTTCGCGTTATCTGGACTGTGTCGTTTATTAGCTTGCTTCTCTTGGTTGTTCTCGATTCTCCTGTGTATTTTAATCATGCTTTACTTCTTGCCACCTCGCAACTCGCCTTGTCTGCTGTTTACTGATTCTTCCTAATTTCCTTTGACGCTGTGCTACCTATTATTTATTGATGACCTTATAAGTAGTATCCACCACAGTATCAGTAAGAAAATGACGTCAAAATATAAAAATACATTATCAGTGTAAATAACAAGTAATATCTCTTTTCAGTTTATGCCTACTACCACTTTGTAAATATCACAAAATAGTGGTTTTAGATAACCGAAATTCTGTTATACTATTTAAATTACCTGAATCAAGAATACCTGAATTATAGTTCATATAGATTCTGATTATATCCTAATGATATGATAACATTTCAAATATCAATTGGTTAATGATTATGTGGTGAATACTACTCATAAGGTCTTCCATACGTAATAAGTACCGAAACGTCATATGAATATGGGAACAATAAACAGTATACAAGTTGAGCTGCGAGGTGATAAGGAGCAAAGTCTAATCAAAATACTTAGGAGAAATGAAGACAGCCAATGGAAGCAGGCCTACAATAAACATTGATCAAGGAACGCAAAGGATGTGCAAGTAGATAATTAAAATTAATGCATATATTATTTGTGATGTTCTCTATTTTCGCCGAAAAGAAACAATTTGCCTTGGCCAAGTAGACTTCATACATTTGGCGTCGCTGCCTATGGACAAGATGAGGGTGATGTGGCCGCAACCATTTGAGGAGGGACGTCAGGGCATTTCTGTGACAGTTCATCATGGAGCCGTCACAAAGCTGGTTGTTGTGCGCGGGCAGGAGGGAAAGGTGAAGGTTCTCGGGACCGTGCTCTGAGGTCCCATGACGTTTGACGACATGTAGCTTCCTCGCCGGTGATAGGGCTACGTAAGAGATTGTTGTGGCTGGATTGACATAAAAGTTCGGCAGATAGGCAGGCGTAGTTGCAGTAGTTCACGACCGCTCATCTGGCGCCCGATAGTGACCCATTGGTGTTATCCGCCACTTTAACAAGCCTCCTTAGGCTTGCCTTGACTTCGTTGAACGACCTTGTTAGTAGTATCCACCACAAGTGTACTTAATTAGCGTTAATACTCTCTTATTTAGGTGTAGATTTAAATTATAATATGAATAAATGGGATTGATGTTGAGATATATCTTCTCTCCAAGCTCCAAAAGGTCCAGGACCTACAACTTTCAATAAAGTTATAAATTTATAGTTCAATTGGGATGGTTATTTTTGTGGACTATGGTTATTTGATTTGATTGGATATATCACAGATTGATGTTAGCAGGGTACCATTAACAACAAGGGAGCACTGGACAGCTGTTTCGTTGTAGTGTGGAACTCTTCAATAGTTCGCACCCACCATATATTATGCATAAATATATTCTGTTGATAAATATGAACAATGATAATAAAACCTTTCGTAGTAGTCATAAAAATTCTTTCGTGAATTTGCTTAACCAAGAGATTTTTAGTATATTTTAAACAGATATTAATTGGATCCTGATTTCATTAATGTAGATCAACTGATGGAGATGAACTGATAGAAATCAAATAAAGGTATTTTGCAAAATAACTTCGTATGCAATTTATCCTTTGTCAGATATGTGCAAGGGACTGTTTGAGTTGAATTGTGACTCGTAAGCGCAATACAGGACTCGTGTTCCATCCTATTCTGGACTTTTTGACTGGATGTACCTGCACCCCAGTGTTGATGTTCATACCGAAACTCAAACTCAGTTTGTTTTGTGCCAAACGCCACCGTGTTCAAATATATTCTAATTATATATACAAGGGACGTTTTAACACTAACCATTTGGAAACGTTTGGGGAATATAAGATGTAATCTGAATTAACATACTGATTTCATACGATAGATTTTTAAGGAAATTAGTTACAGTTATTTCTAGTCAAACATGAATTCTCCAACTCTTTAAGTATGAATTCAGTTAGTTTTGTTAAAAGAAAATAAAGTCTTTCCAATGTTGCAGATGGTTAAGTGTGGTCCATGAGACATGTAGCTTATTAATGGGATTCAGTGGTGCACTGCTGACGAGTCCAATACTAGGATAAAATAACAATAACTTTTTTTTCTACATGATGTAATATATATTTTGTGGTTAAAAATTGTATACAGGGACAAGTTTTTTAGTTTTGGTTATACGTCAGGCTTAAACACAGTGAAGATTAACTTGTATTAGATTTGCGATACGTCCGATTGAATATATTTGAATTACGTAACACCATAGTGAGTAACTAGGGCATTTTGTGGAATGGTTACTGAATCAATAGGTTAAAGAGTTATAGTTATCACCCAATTAAATTGTTTTTTATATACACTGTTTGAAAAAGATCTCAGTTTGTGGAATCAATGTTGAAACATATATTACTAATTAACAATTTAAATAGTACTTATTGTAATATATCATAGAAAATAATTCATTAATAATATTATATATTTGTATTAAGCATCAAACCACTAAATCGTTTGATTTCCTAAACTCTGAAAAAAACTTAAATGATGTATTATGAAGTGAGTTTACATAACGGATTATGTCATTTAAAAAAGAACTGATGAAGATCACATAAAACTAGAAATAGTTGTCGTTTTAATTGACGAGTTTTTATTAATAAGCCTAAAGGGAATGAGATTTGGTGACATCTGGACTTTTTAAGTTTCCCTACATGTATAATCAAAGTTACTACGTCAAGATAAATATGTTAATAACGTAATCATACTAAACACCTGTACACTATGTGTATATCATCACATTCTTGGTCAGATTTATATTTCAAACAGCTGTTGTACATACTCCACAATTCTAAAAGGCATATTGAATGATCTAAAGAAATTTTATTTTATAAATTAAACAGTATTGAACATTAAGCGAATAATATAAATTTATTATATTGTAGACAGTAGCTAACTTGTTCTTATTGATAATTCAAATAACAAAGCTTAATGCAGTGTATTGCTAAGTTACAATACTAAACAAGTTGTGCAACATATACAATCAATTACAAAAATTGCATATGATTCACATATTCTACTTTTACAGTTGTACAAATGAGTACTTCTACAACATGAGTGTAGCTTTATTTTTAAGTGGCAACAAAAAATATAACATCTTATGATAATTACTTAACTTAAGAGATGAAATGAATAATTAAAGTGTTTTGATGCTATTGGCATTACAAGTATCAATAAGACTTCCCAAGGTTTGTTAAGTCCGAGTTCATTAGTTAACTTTATCCATAGCTGTGCATAAGTTTAATGATCTCACTTTTATTCATCTTTTACATTCATTTTTTATATTGTCTCGTTGATAAATCATAATTCAAATGGATGCCGTTTAACTATTAAAAGTTAAAATAATTTTCAATTTACATTCAATTTACTTTCACTATATGAAAATCCCTGTGGTTTACTATAGACTCAAGCACTTATCTCACAACTTCCGCTTACTTGGAGATTGTTCGATCCCCATGATAATAATCGGTTGAATTGCAGAAAGTTCAGTGCCCAAAATATGTTGTATACTCTTTTCAAGCCACTTGAAGATACTCATTTCCTTACTCTCATTAATTAAAGAATCATTTACTAATATAACTGCGTTTCACTGGGGAAATCAAAAGCTGTTCTGACTCGTTCCTGATCTATTTAACGATTCCAGTCTAGTGTCACTTTTAATTCTTCACAGGAATCGTCTGCACTATCTTCAACGGTAGTATCTTTGTCTACTGTCCATAATAACACAACCAAAAGCCTCACTTTTTATGATAACTTTTCCATCGCCTACATTGTCGTGTTTCTCCATCCACTTGTCGCATCTTTTGATTGTATACAGAAACCTACCTTATTTCCGCAAATTTTAACGTTTATGTCAGACAGTGATACAAATTATACTTTTTTTAATACATTTATCTTCGTATCCGTATTATCTTTTTATATAGTTAAAAAATATTACTAGAGTCAATAATGAATTGGTATAAGGCTTTACTCTGGTATTATGTTTGTCCGGAAATCATTAAACTTGATTTTTTTCATGGTTACAATATTTTGGTTTGATTATAAAACTGGAAAAATACGTTTTATATTTACCTACTGTCGTATTGTCTTCTATATGTAAAACAAATTTTTAGGTATCTAACAAATTATATAACTACAAGTTAAAGTTTTTACTTATCAGTTTAACAATGATGATAACTATCGTCAAGATTTGTACACTAATCAACACTGAAGAAACGTTTAACACAAAACATCTTTATAACATGAAAGTTATTAAGTGCACAATTAAAGAATTCACCGACATCTTTCAGGATTACATATATTCGTAGAATATTATTATCTTTATGATCGTCTATATGATCCATTTTATTTCATAGATTCCTAGATAAGTAACATTTCCTAGTATAAATTATTTTGGCGTTAATAACACAATAGCTACTACTTATCTCATAATCGCTTAAGAATAATAAGTTGCCTTAAGTAAAATTATTAACTAATCAAAATAACTTCATCGTATGACAATTTCTTAATGCTTTTAATAATATAGTTGACTATTATAATGAACAAATATAGCATCATATTGTCGAACTAATACTGTAGGGATAATATAAGAAAATATCTTAGTTTGTTATGTTCAGTAAATTATGAAATTATTTTATTTTGTTAATGGTAGTAATTATAAACATTCATGACTTTATTCTATATGACTACTCAGTAGATATTACTAACAGTCTACAATACACATTACTGACAGTATGATTTTAAAATGTATTTATCTCATTATTTTATCATTTCAATGAAATTGTATCCAATAATTTACGTTTAGTTCATTTGTTTATTGTAATTGAAAGGTATAAAATTATTCATGTCTATACATTTACATTCCCAAAGAACAGATCATTTCATTCTGTTATATTATACATTTGTATAGTAATCAGTATTAAATTACATTTCACAACAACCAAAAGAATAAATAGAATAATATCTTTGCTTTCAAGAGAAAAATAAAACACTTCCCAATTTCTTACAATAGTAAGAACATTACAGTAGCATAGTAACAATCTGTAACCATTGGTATGATTCTATATGAATAATAACACCTGTGATATATTTCAAACAAATAAATACTATTCAAAATTCTGTTTAATGTGAAATCAAATCAAACTGTTCTTTCTAAATCCAAATATTAAAAAAATTGCCAACAATGATAATCTATTGAAAAAAAGAACAAAACGTTTTTATTCTAGTGAATTGAGTTATCAGTAAAAAAAGGTAATAGATATATTTGGTTGAATATATCACAGATTGATGTTGGTAGGGTACCGTTGAAAACCAGAGAGCGTTGGATATCTGCTTAGTTCTAGTGTGGAACTCCTTAACAGTGTACACCTCAAATTTCGCACAAGTGGCTTCAGGTTAATGAACACCTAACCTTCGCACCACTGGTTTACGTTGATGCCATGTCAACATCAATCTGTGACATATTCAATCGATTAAAATAGCAATTGACAAAAAATAGCCATGTCAAATGAACTATAATAAATACAAGTTGTTCAATCATTAACTTACATGATAATTAATTACATTAATTAACAAAAAAATTTACTTAAAAGTTGATTTTAAACAAAATTTGATTTAGTTTAGTAGTATTTTGTTAGTAGTATAAACAGTTAAACAAATTGTCATTCAAATAACATTTCGTTTCTTACTTATGATATATAAATGTATCGAAACAATAGTGATTGTGTAATATGTGCCCAATTGTAATTTACTTGTATAATCAAAATGCATAAAAATGATGCTTTCAAACTATTCAATTCAGGTAACCTATTCTTAGTTGGAGTAAATACCATTGATTGACCAGAAAATGACAAAGTTCTCCTGCGTAGAAAGTTCTTTAGATCGCCCTTGGTATTTTGTCTTATAGGACCTTACCAGCCAAGTCTTCATCAAACTATGGTTTTGAGATGTAGGTCTTCTTGCTTCAGTTCACGTCCCTGATATCTTATTAATTGTATCCAAATTATTCTCTAAAAAAGTATTTGTGTAACCTAGTTTAGTTAGCGAATAGTTAACAAACTCATATTCATACTTTATGTTGTTATTAGAGCATATTCTTCTTTGTCTGTTGGCAAAACATCTAACCAGATTTCTTTTGTAGTTGACGGGTGTAAAGCTATAAAAATGAGAGTATTAACTTACATTAGGATTCCTGCTGCACGCACTTCTGTTTGTCGACTCATCTTCTCATCTATTCATTGACATATCGAGGAAATTTATTATCACATCATTATTTATTTATTACTAACAATTTAATACCACATTTGTTTTCATTAGCAAATATTATTGCAGGGTGTAAGTTGTTAAATTACTATGATGTTCTCATCTGTAGATATTCAGTTCAAAGTTATTAATGATGTCGTCAGTGTAACAACAATAAAAGTGGAGTTTATCGGTGGACTTTTAGGGGTTCATTTTCCAATTTCTCAAGTATAATATCAGCTAAGATTAGGTCTAAATGTGAACCTATTACTATTTCATCAATTTGTATACAGTATATGTTAATAAAGACAATACAAAAGGTTAATGTACATTTTTGAAGTAATTCTTAAGCATTAGCTTCTGGAATTCCAATATTTATCTATTTTTTTAATACTTGATATATAAAAGCATATAAAAACTATTGCATTGTAATTAAAGCCTAATAAAGATCTTAATGAAAACAGTATTGCTCGTTTGTATGTGTTGTTTTAATGCGTTTGTAACCGAATATGTGGTTTATAACGGGATTGAACTAATCAGTAATAACTGTAACTTAAAGAAATACAAGCAATACTGGGATATCTTGAATAAGTCGGGTAAACACAATATATTGAAAACATTGACCTCGATAGTATTAATCAATGCACTCACAGGTCTGCCCTGTTACTGTTAGTTTCCAATCCGGAATATAGAACACAAGATAACTAAGCCGACCACCAGACAGTTAGACTAAATTTCACTTATCCATTTATACGCATACAGAACCTGACCACGCATCGTACGAATAAGAATAACATTTACACAAAACAAGGACAATAATAACTAGGGACCGGAAAGGGGTACAGATACATAATTAATGGATTATAGTTCCTGAATGACAAAATATATGATAACAGCTTATGAGGTGATGGCAATGGGAACATGACAGTAACAGAAATAAAATAAGCTATTTACACATACTCAAAATGGACGAAACAGTCCTCTGAGATAACAGTTCGAAAAGTTAGGTGCCCTTCTTGAATAATCTGATCTAAAAATTATCAATCGAAAAAGTGACATTTAATTTTTAGTCGATTGAATATGTCACGGACTGATGTTATTAGGGTGCCATTAAAAACCAGGGAGCACTGGACAGCTGTTTCCTTCTAGTGTGGAACTCCTTAACAGTGTGCACCCCAGATTCCGCACCGGAGGCTCCGCGTTGACCCTCTGCACTGCTGGGTCGGCAGCCAGTTATCACAGTTGTCACCATTGACAACGAATGAATGCCGTGCTATATATATATATATATATCAAGTTGATGGAAGTGGGAATTCTACAATTGGTTGCCGACCTAGTGAAATTTAATTAATTTCAATTGTCTTAAATCTTCAACTGCGTTAAGAAGTTATAATGTTTTGTAAATAATTCAAAATCAGTTAGCATGTTCACAAACGAATTAGAAAACTTCTTAGCCGATCACTGAAGTACAGTGTAAAACTATGAGACTCCAGTTTTAATTGCCTTCTTTTAAGGTATTTTCAACACTTACTAGTTTTTATTTGGGAAGCAATAATGAAAAAAAGCACCTATGGTTTAAATAACTTCATGGACTATATTTAATAAAATTATTTCAATTATGTAATTGAATTTATATCTTTATCAATAATCATGCTTAAGATTTCTCAGGGTTATATGAAGATTTAGTTGGCGAAATCGTCGTACATTAATGTTCGTTAGGTACTACTGAAAGCCAGTGAGTTCTAGACAACTATTTTATTCTAGTATAGGACTCTTCAACAGTGCTTACTGGCATTCAACGTTACCCAAACAACATCCGTCTGTGATGAATTCATCAACTAAAATTTAATACTAATATCCATAAACCACCCTTAATTGAGTTAGATGAAAATTATCCGAAGATGTAAATATCTTTATCAACTTAACATTTTAACTGAATATATGCATTACATACAATTATAATACTCAGCGTATTTTTGGTTAATTTTTTTATACAGGTGCATTTCTCATTCCTTATCTGGTGATGTACATTTTTGGTGGACTTCCTTTATTTTACCTTGAATTGGCATTAGGACAATATCAACGTAGTGGATGCTTAACAGTATGGAAAAGAATATGCCCTTTGTTTAGTGGTAAGTTTAACTTTTCTTTTCTTCAAAAAAAAATTATTTTCATAGTTAATTAATTATTTTAATCACTAATAAATAATTAGCAAACGAAGAAGAATCCTTTCATTTAATCTTCTCTTGGCAACAAACGATTGGCCATATTAAAGTATTTGGAAAGCATTAAATAAAATGTTAGAGTTACTATGGTGTATACAGATTATTTAGAAAAGATACTATATATAATATTTAATATAATACAAGCCTGTTTGTTACTGGCAGTAAACAAAATTCAGTAGCTAATTCACTGTCGAAGTGGCATCTTCCAAGAAATCAAAACTTATTTCAATGACCAAAAAGAAACAAAAGTATTATTGTAATGACGAAAACATTTTACTATATTTCTATATTTTGTATATTCATAAAAGTTCACTATACAAACATGTATGCAGGAACAGGTACTCGAATATATTATCTAAATTGGTTAGTATTTTACTTCATGTTTAGGCTACTAGAAACCAAGTCTTTTGATAATGGTCTGTAAATATAATCCTAAATGATTGTATCATATCATATCGTAGACTAACTTCAGAAGTTTAAACGTGTTCATTCAGAGAAAAGATCACTTTTTGAAGAATTCACTGTTAAACTGAATAATCATATATATTTATATACATAATAAATTATAGTCACGAAGACTATCTCTATACAGATTTTCTAAATTTTCATCGACAAATCTTCGCCGTAATCTAATGATAATGATATAATATTAAAAATGTTGTTTATGATGATGGGCCAGAGTGTGACCAATCAGTATACTCTCATACACCAGCCTTGTGATTGCTAGTCCCTCCAAAGCCAGAATAAAGAAGATAAGACAATGAGTTAACCACCAGACAGAATCATATAATATTGCAGGCATTCTTTTAAGTATACACAAAGCCAGACCACACAGTCAACCAATTAGGAATCTAACATTAGTCCGAAACAAATGAGATAGTGGTAGTGAATAGAGATAACTGGTACACAACTATTTAACTGTAGTTCATAAATAAGAGACAATATACTAACAGTAAATATACTGAACGGGAGGATAGAGTAACAGGAACGTAACAATCATAGAAATAAAATGTTTACACTACCCACAACTAAAATAATTGAAATAGTCTTCTAATACATAGTTCTGAAAGCTTGTTATTTCTCTTTTGTCGTCCAACATAACGGCTAATCACAATTACTGTATCTTCACCCTACTGACTACCTAATCCTCATGTTTTGTAAACCCCTCTCCTTCAATAACCAATTCATTATTTCAAGCTCTAGGTGGCAAAATTTTTACAGTTACGGTGATCAGCCCACTAGTAAATAACTTCAGGATGTTTCTGAATCTCTAGCAAGAAATCGTGACTAGTGGAGTTCATACTTATCGGAGTTAGACAATTATCTCCAGTGACAATAGATGTTCGTCGAGTAATATTACAAATTGATAAAGGCGGAAATTTTGACATTGGATGCCGATCCAGTGGCAGAGAGGGTTAGGCGTTCGTCAAACTGACGTTTGTGGGGCGGAATCTAGGGTGCGTATCGCCGAAGGGTCTCATACTAGAAAATAATTTCCGTCCACTGTTCCCTAGTTTTCAATGGTATCCTGCTAACATCAATCTGTGACGAAATCAACCAACTAAATTATTTGTTAACCAATAATTTATTAACTTTAGATATCAGAAATCTTTTTGAATGTAAACTTTATAACTGTTTAAAGAAGACACATTGTTATGTAATAAATTGCTACAAATAATAAACGTGTTTGATTTGTTTGTTACACTGAGTACAACTATATAGTTTAGTGAAAATTTTTAAACTCATAGTTACTAAACTTTTTTAAAAGAAAAAAGAAGAAAAAATCTGATTGTTCACCTTTACTCGGATATGTTGTAAGCGATGTTAGCTTGTTTGTAACTCAATTGAATGAAATTAGTTACTGTAATTTCACAACTTATTCCCATGATATCAATGAATACTATTTTATTATTCAATAGCTTCTAGAAATTTATTCGAATTTAGCATGATTTATTCATGACAAGTTTCAAATTCTTAAACCAAACATAAAATTCGCCAATACATATTTAATAGTTCAATTAGGATGGTTATTTTCGTAAAGATTGGCATTTAAATTAGTTGAATATGTCACAAACTGATGTTAGCAGGGTACCATTGAAAACCAGGGAGCATTGGACAGCTGTTTCGTTCTAGTGTGGAACGCCTCGCAACTGGAAGCTCTAGATTCCACACAAAGGAGTTCAGGTTAATTGACGAATAAATTGATCGGGTTGTTCCCTTCACTAGTTTGATATAACAGTTAGTTTATTTGTTGTATATATATATGTGTAAATAATCTTCTTTAATTCAATATTCCAGCCTTAATTATTGTACTGTTTAAGATATTTATAATTTCTTGCCTCGTTTCTTCTAATTACAATTACATATAAAAAATTAACTAATCTTAATATTTTCATTTATTGAACACTCTATATTAGTATATTGCTGTATAATCATAGATTATTTATAGATCTTCTTTAAGTCAATGGTTATAAATCCTTGACTTTAAAATTCAAACAGTAATATAATTTGGCTTACTTACTTACGTATGCCCGTTACTCCTCGCTGAGGAGCATAGGCCGTTCACCAGGATTCTCCATTCAACTCTGTCCTTTCCAATTGTTTCCAGCTACTGTTCATCCTTTCAATGTCTGCTTCTTATTCTCGACGCAGCTTTTTCTTTGGCTTTCCACTTTTCCGTTTCCCAACAGGATTCCATGTTAATGCTTGTGTCGTGATGCAGTCTGATGGTTTGCGTAATGTATATCCTATCCATTTCCAACGTCTTTTCCTAATTTCCTCTTCGTCTGGAAGTTGGTTTGTTCTCTCACATAGTAGGCTGTTGCCGATGGTTTCCGGCAAGCGGACATTCAGTATCTTTTGTAGGCAGTTGTTTATAAATACTTGTATCCGTCTGATGATGTTTGCAGTAATTCTCCAAGTTTCAGATCCATACAGCAGGACTGCCTTCACTTTCGAATTGAAAAGTCTGACTTTGAGGTTGGTTGACAATTGTTTTGAGGAATGCTGCTCTTGCCTTGCCAATCCTTGCCTTTATATTTGCATTGACCCTCCTTGTTCATCGATGATGCGCCCTAGATATGTGAAAGTATCCACTTCTTTGTAAGTTTCTTCATCAAGTTCAATTGGGTTGGTGCTCTCTGCGATGTATTTGAGAATCTTGCTCTTTCCCTTGTGTATGTTCAGGCCTACTGGTGCTAAAATCGCTGGTGCTTTCGTTGTCATTACTTGCATTTGTTGGTGGGTATGTGATAGAAGGGCTAGATAATCCGCCTAGTCCAAATCATCGAGTAGCATCTTACTTGTGCAGTGAATTCCGTGCATCCCCTCAGATGTGGAGGTCTTCATGATCCAGTCAACCACTAGAAGGAAGAGAAGAGGAGAGAGTAGGCAGCTAAGTCTGACTACTCCGGTTCTCACTGGGAATGCATCTGTCAGCTGTAATATAATTTGTCTATATTTATATATTCACATCAATTTGCTATAAACTGAATTTGATCTCTTTCTGACAGGAGTCACAGATCGACTAGCTGCGTGATCACATCCCAGACTAAAGGTGAATAATCCACGTTTAATCTTACAGAAAATAACAATTCCATAATCATTACCAGCGCATATTTTCCGACAAGTGTAGCTAGCAAGAAACGTTGGTTCAAATCTATTAGCAGGTTTTGTACTATTACTTAATTTCAATAGACATTTTAAAATAAATATATAAAAAATATCCACTTAGTTTCACATCATAAAATAAACTAGTCTTAGTTTCACAGCAATATTTGTCATTCAGTCCTCTCTGTAAACATATTAACCGTTTGTTGTTTAAGCTTTCTAACATATGACGGTAAATTGAAGTATTTTTGCAGAGATAGATAGGTGGTACTTAACTATTGTCAAGCCATAATAATTACATCGAACTAATCGTAGTACTTATTTCTACAAAACTATCTCAATTCAACCACAGTAATCAGATCGCTAGTGGCTAACTTTAGGACATTTTTGAAATTATAGTCAGAGGTCGCGAGCGGTGGAGTTTAAACATGTCAAGATAGAGACCGCTATCATCAATGCATTATAGTGCGTGAAATATCACTTTGACAGAAGTGGAAATCCTATCGCTGCACGTCAATCTACTCAGTGGTGCAGATGGTTAACCATCCTCCCTGAAAGCTGAAGATCTAGGGATAGATTCTATAACGGAATCAAGAGTGAGCACTTCTAGGGAGTCTTATACTAAGATAAAACGGTTGTCCAGTGCTACCTGACCTGTAGTAGTACCCAGTTAGCATCAATCCGTGGCGAAAACAATTAACTATATATATGTAAGTTCAAATAACTTACTGACATATATATTCACCTATTATTTTTCGTGTTTTATTGGCCATGCATGTTTTTAACGTTTCTGTGAACAATAGTTAGCAAAGTATTGAATTACTAATATTAAATGTGATTAATAGACATCTATTTTAATGGCACCCTGATAACATAAATCTGTGACATACTAAATCAAATAAATAACCAATCTTCACAAAAATAACCATTCCAATTGAACTATAATAATAAGCTCACTAGTGACTTACTCCAGGATATTGCTGAAGCTCTAGTAAGAAGTAGTGACTGGTGGAGTTCAGACTTGTCGAGTGTGAGACAGTTGTCACCAATGACAATGGATGGTCGTCGCACTATATATATCACAAATTGATGGAAGTGGGAATTCTACCATTGGGTGGCGACCCAGTGGTTCAGATGGTTAGGCGTTCACTGTCAACCTGAAGCCCCTGGTACGGAATCTGAGGGGCACACTGTTGAGGAGTTCCACTTTAGAACGAAACAGCCGTCCACTACTCTCTGGTTTTTAATGGTACCCTGCCAACATCAATCTGTGATATATTCAATCTATTTTAATGCCTAAATATCTTTGATTAGTTTAAAGATCTTCATGGAGTAACTAGACATAAGAAATATTCTGTCAAACAATCATTATTGATAACTCTCTTGACTGCTAGAATATTTCCTATTTCTAAATTTCTTTTCATTATTTATAAATGAATCTAATAATCTATAAATCTGTTAAAATGTTATCTTAAACTTAAAGGAATGTATGAAAATGTAGCAATTCAATGAAGCCATTTATTCAGTGGTATATATGAGAAAACTTTCAATGTTTTATAAATGATATTTTTGTTTATTTAAAATTCAGGTATTGGATTTGGAATTTGCATAATTGCAAGTTATACAGCATGGTACTATAATACAATTATAGCATGGGCATTATTCTATATGATTGATGCTATGAAACCACGTATACCATGGGATGGATGTAATAATTGGTGGAATACGAATTCTTGTATTACTGTTTACGAAAGATTAATTAATGATTCTGTACTGAATGCTTCACACAAATATGAGCTTAATGAATTGGTCAATCTATCAACAGTTCATTCAAAAGTCAGTGGAAGTGGTGAGGTCTTCTCGTCTACTGAAGAATATTTCTAGTAAGTTTATAGATGATTTATTGTATACCATTTATTGAACAGTTGATTTACACGCCATGTCATTTATGTATGCAAACTGAATTAATGTTGACAGGATGTTGACAAGATGTCAACTATAACCATAATAGTTCAGTTTTTGTTCTTTATTGCCCACTTATCCGTATAATAATACTCTAGATTCTGTAGATAATCAATAGGTCATTACGGTGAATACAGAGTATGAATACACTTAGAGTTATGAATTATTGTTAGTGTGGGATGATATATCTACAATAACACTATTTTGTAATTCACATAACAACTGTATTCATTAAATGAATATCTTATTATGATAATTAGAATTACTCATACATTATCTTCATTTTAGGTAAAATGTATGTTTATTACGTAATATACATTTCGCTTATTATTTTATTCTTATCATAATAAATACTTGTAGTTATATGTAAATCTATACATTTATGGATGAATAATTAAGATTCCAAAGTATAGAAGTCACCTGTTGTAACATTCATAAGGTGGTGTTTACACGAAGATTTATAAAGTTATTTTAGTTTGTAAATATTAAGTGATCTAATTAAAGCCTAGATATAACCGTCGAATAACAAACTGATACATGAAGTGAATCAGATAACTGTCAAAATCGTCTAAAAGGTTAGACGAAAAAAAGAATCAGAATTTCATAGACAGTGAAAGTGATAGCATTTCTTTACTTAAAATGTAATAAGTCAGTAGAAGTAAATTATATCACGGCTCATGAGTGATTCGTAAAATGACTTTGAATTGACTTTGGCCAATAGGAAGGTGGAACATATTTGTGATAAGATTTTAATACGAAAAATAATTGCAACTATGGGAAATCACAGTTTTTACATTAAATTTATACGATTAGTGTACTTTCAAGGTTGTTGAGTAGTTGTGTGTATTTAAATTTGATGAATAAACAATATAAAAATTTATCCATTTAACTGTATGATGTTTTTAACCGTGATTCATAGTCAAGTGTAAGATATTTCCCTTAGTCTAATCCACATCTCATCAACATTGCTCGTATGGACTACATCATAGGATCCACGAAATGGCGTTGATAAGTGACCACATTATGTTCATATCCATGGTGATGAAAGAAGTTCTACGATTTCTAGTCATCTCTACATCTTATTGTTTCTGGAAAAACATATTGAAGACAATTTTTTCATTCTGTCTTTGAGCATCTGTTCTTGTTTGTGCTATGGAACAACATTGCTGGCTTCAAAATATATACTTGTCGTTCAGATTTGAATTCAGCCATTTTAACTAAAATGTATTTTGATCTTCCCGTAAATTTGTAATATACTGAAACACGCTTCACGGATTCTGCTTGCTAGCTTCAATATAAGTCAAATGATCAGCCATTTTAAGTCTAGAACTGTGAAAATTTGTCCTACGAAGCATTGTTTTATCTCAAAGAAAGGTTATTCACAAAATTTTACCTAAATTAGGTGATATATTCTTTTGATGTAACATAATAATTCTTGTAAACTGGTTCTGACGTCTCATTAGTCTGATATTATAATTTATTCCAACGTATTAGTTTGTTCAAATTTAAAGTCTATATTCTTTTAATTTTGTCTTAAAACAAACTTTTTCCTATTTTATAACATTCATGACGAATCCGAAATATTTACCAAATTGGCAAACATTCTTTAAATCGGATTTTGTATCTTGTTATGACGCGAAGAAAATGGATCGGTTGAGCTAAAGGCCCATTGGGTATGCCTAGTTGGCAAATGTGCGTCTTCCCTATGCCCACTCGGTCCCAAGCCGGAGATAGAAAAATAAGACGACAGACCAACCAGACAGAACCAAACTCAGAATTATATCATATTCCACACATTCCTTTATATATATTCAAAAACACACCGCATAGCAAACTAATCAGGAATCTAACATTAATACAGAACAAAGGAAATAGTAGTAGTCAATAGGGACAACTTGTACACAACCAATTAACTGTCGTTCATTGTAAGAAACAATATACCAAGAGTAAATATATTATACGGGAGGATAGGCTAAGAAGATAGTAACAATCATAGAAATTAAATGTTTACATTATCCACAACTAAAATAATCTAAATAGTATTTCAAAACATAGTTCTGAAAGTTTGTTACTTTCGTTAATCGCCCAACATAACATATCTACAATCCATATTCACTTTACTATTTCTCACTACTCTATAGACTAATACGTAGTTACGTAACATGAAAAAAAAGAAACATTTAATATTTATTTCTAACTGATATATTATCTACTTATTTTATTGTACAGATATAAACACTGAATAACTATAAATTGGATTGTACAATGAATGACATTTCTTTAAAAGATGCATTCCTATACTGAAATACGTTTATTATTGAGAAGAGACTGCATGTTACATATCTACTACTTATAATATTAATAATCTCATTATAGTAATCATTAAACTTTCTAGTCAATTTGTATTGAATAGTATTTATTAAAGTAATATAAATTAGGATGGTTATTTTTGTGGAGAATGGTTATTTATTTGATCTAAGTGGAAATTCTACCATTGGATGCTCACCTAGTGGTGCAGATGATTAGGAGTTCGATGTCAACCTGAAGCCCCTGGTACGGAATCTAGAGTGCACACTGCTAAGGAGTTCCATACTAGAAGGAAACAGCTGTCTAGAGCTCCCTGGTTTTCAATGGTACCCTGCCAACATCAATGTGTGATATATTCAATCAAATAATATAAATTACTCTAATAAATTATCTAATCAAAATTTCTTAATTATATGAAGATCGAATTGTATAATCATTTTCAAATTCAAATAAAAATGCACTGATTCACTGTAGTCAATTAGTAACTGAAACTTTAAAAAAAAAGAAAGTTATTTATATCTTCTATAAAATGTAACTTGTTGTTGTCACATGTGTTTGAAACACAGGAAAAAAAAGGACAATGGAAAGTAGTTATATAGTATTTTGCAATAAATAAATGAATAAATAGATAAAATACCCATTGAGTCATTAAGAACGGAAAAGAATATCACTTAAAGAGAAATTCTCTGAGTGAAGCCACTTACTAAACTGTAAAATAGAGAGTAATAATTAATAATAATAATAATAATAATAATAATAGATAATATTTGGTAATTAAAATCAGTGAGTGAATATAGCAACCAACAATGAAATTAATGTTATTCATATGAATCGGAATATTCATTAAAATATCATGGAAGTTAGATAAATACAATTAAATGTGAAAAAAGTTACATATCATGTTAAGATGAAGATTTTTCATAGAACAGAGATGAAATCTGTTCAAAAATGAGAATAAATCTGTTCAAAGTAAAAGGTCACAAAGTAAGGTGAATGAAGTAGTAGTGGTTTTTTAAAGAAAAATTGTATGTTTGTTGAAGTCGAAGATAAGAGTAGAGGTTATACAATTTTCTTTTAGACGCCTAATTCGGGTTTTAGTAGGTGCATAGCCGAGGCCTCAGTAATTTTAGTTTTACGATAGGTTATCGCGCTTGGTAAGATTTTGTTGACTTCATAAATGGCGTTGAAAAGCGAAGCTGCTGTGACCGAGTGGCTTGTGTTTACAAGATGTTCAGTAATTAAGCTTCATAATGATCCACTTCCACCTTCTCTTAACCATGCTGGGTGGTGCTCATTAATCTTTTTTAATACATAACGAGCTCCATATGAGTAAGTGGATCAAAAAATTTACATGGAAGTGGTTAGATGGAGTTTATAATTCAAGCTTTCTGTCAACTAAGGAGATAATAGAGACCTACCAAGTACAATGGTCTCTCGTCTACCTTAAATTACTGAGGCCTCAGCTATGCACCTACTAAAACCCGAATTAGGCGTCTAAAAGAAAATTGTATAACCTCTACTCTTATCTTCGACTTCAACAAACATACAATTTTTCTTTAAAACATTCACCTTACTTTGTGACCTTTTACTTTGAACAGATTTATTCTCATTTTGAACAGATTTCATCTCTGTTCTATGAAAAATCTTCATCTTAACATGATATGTAACTTTTTTCACATTTAATTGTATTTATCTAACTTCCATGATATTTTAATGAATATTCCGATTCATATGAATAACATTAATTTCATTGTTGGTTGCTATATTCACTCACTGATTTTAATTACCAAATATATCTATTATAGATTTTGTTGACTTCATAAATGGCGTTGAAAAGCGAAGCTGCTGTGACCGAGTGGCTTGTGTTTACAAGATGTTCAGTAATTAAGCTTCATAATGATCCACTTCCACCTTCTCTTAACCATGCTGGGTGGTGCTCATTAATCTTTTTTAATACATAACGAGCTCCATATGAGTAAGTGGATCAAAAAATTTACATGGAAGTGGTTAGATGGAGTTTATAATTCAAGCTTTCTGTCAACTAAGGAGATAATAGAGACCTACCAAGTACAATGGTCTCTCGTCTACCTTAAATTACTGAGGCCTCAGCTATGCACCTACTAAAACCCGAATAGGCGTCTAAAAGAAAATTGTATAACCTCTACTCTTATCTTCGACTTCAACAATTATTATTATTATTAATTATTACTCTCTATTTTACAGTTTGATAAATGGTTTCACTCAAAAGAGAACCCTTCACTAAGACTAATTAAATGAAAACATGATATATCTTTCGTCATTTACTTTAAAATACATTAAAGAAAATCTACTACTTCAAAGTATAATTCATAGTATACAAACGAATAACAGTTTTGTTAATTATTTATACAAAATTTAGTAATATTACTTATATAGTCAAAATTAGAATAAATGTTTAGTAAAACAATGAAGTGCATCAAAAGATTTATGTCCTGCTTAAAACTTATATAAGAACTCATTCAGAAAAGATATTTGATGTGTTCTTTATATTTTTACTTGGTCATAATCCCTTATTGCTTGTAACCAATTGGTGTGTATGTTTCAATTGATAAAAAGGCGAATAAGCTTCTTCAGTCTTTCCTGAAATCTTTAATTAATACCATAGTCATTCAATTTACCATTCAGAAACCTCATATTAAACCTCTCAAGGTTCTTGAAGAATTTAATTATGTTTATAACCACACAGAAAACATTATAAGTGATCTGACCACAGTGATTTTACTTAAAAAGTATTGTAATTAATTCAATAAATGGCATGAAATAAGCATTTGACTAACAACGACAACCTATCGGTTTGCAGACAGTAAGTCCTAGACGTTGTTCCTTTTTTTATTTAAATGTCAATCATAATAGTGCTAGCATTTGTATGAACCAAAATACAAAATGTACTAGTTGAAATCCCGTATAAATTTAATAATGATGCTATTCACACAGGTAAAACACTGTAGAAAAAGTAAGTTGAATTCAACAAATATTCGAAGTTACTGAACAAATGTCTAGAACAACTAAATTCCTAGGAACATTTTATAATATTTTACTTACTAATCAAGTATTCAACAAACTTAAATACACCAACAAAACAGTTATAAACCATATATTATATACATAAATAAAACCAAATATATTTTAGTTAGCGATTTTTTAGCACTATTGTTTTTTAAGGGAACAAAATTAAGAAACAACTCTAGAGGTGAATAGGACACACAGTGGAATTTTCAAGGCCGTAGTTAAAGTAGAACACCGAAGAACACATTAGTTAGGAATCGGAAGTAGACATAAAAAGAATAAAGAACACTTGAGAAAAAATGTGAAGGAGATTTGATTACACAGTTAGTTAGAGAATGCTGGTGGGTAGCTTCTGCTCCACGTGGGGTAACAAGAATTGACTAATTGATCGATAGATATTTTAGTACAATAATCTTTAATATACTTAACATTTATACATAGAAAGTACATGTTTATCTTGAGGAAAACATTTCTCTAACATAACTTATATGTTGTATTTCTTCATTAAAATTAGTCGTCGAGTCCTACAAATACAATATGCTGAAGGATATAATAATATTGGACCAATACGCTGGGAGATTTGTCTTTGTTTACTTGTAGTATTCACAATAGTATATTTTTCACTTTGGAAAGGAGTTAAAAGTAGTGGTAAAGTAAGTTGCAATAGTTTACTTCTCTATCAGATTACAGGTGATTGTAATTAAATCTTTATAATAATGAATGTACTTTTATGGAAGATTGGTAGAAATAGTTTGTTTATCAAGTTGTTTTATTTAAAATTACCATGTAGAATATTACATCTATCTGAATTCTTACCTGATATATCGTATACCTCAACAATGTCTACAACGGAATAGTACTTGAATAATTCTACATCGATAACACCATACATGTTTGATATTTTGCACCTGCTGAAGATGTACGATTAACAATGTTGATAATATAATGATAAACGTTTCACTTAAGTTGATATAAACTATATTAGCATTTATTGGTTGAATGTTGACGTTTTCAAAAAAAACATAAAGTTCCATTTGGTGTTTTGACAGTTGTATACATTGCATACGTATATACATATTACGCACTTGGGGATATCTGATCTATATATTAAACTTCAGGTAAATGTAAAGTCCCCATTTTAGATAAGAACTTAAATGCAGCCAAATTCAATATCAACAATATTGTACAATACTTTATTTTTTAAAAATATTTCTTTATTAACGTTTCTTATAACAGTTGACTGAGTTCGTCACAGAACGACGTTAGCAGGGTACCACAGAAAATCAGGGAGTACTAGACGGCTGTTTTATCCTAGTATGGGACTCCTCAGAAGTTCTGACTCTAGATTCCGCCCACATGGGCTTCAGGGGAGGCTCAATTCAACTTCTTATAATAGTTAATGAAATATACTACTGCTTATTTGTATTACTCATGGAAATTTTATTATATTTCTACAGGCTGTATGGATAACTGCAACATTGCCTTATGTTATTTTAACTATCCTATTAATTCGTGGATTAACATTAGAAGGTTCATTAACTGGTATTAAATACTATCTTACACCGAACTTCTCGAGTTTATTGAGTATTTCTGTAAGTCACAACATCTATATGCATTATTTTCTTTTAAAACAATGAATTGAAATTGAATGATGTCATGTACAGCATATTTAACTAATATAAAAACGTGCCTAGATGACTAGAGTTATCAAAGAAATTAAAACGTGATAGTACAGTTTTCTTTTAAAGTAAATGAATATGTCAAGAATAGAGTTGTTTTAGATGATGTTAATGTATATAATATCAGTAGTTGTGATTCATATGATGTTGATGTTTAGTTAAATTAATTCCTGGAATTCTAAAGAGTTACATAATTGAAATAGTTTTGTTAGTTTATTGAAATGAAGTCATTGGATTTATTACTGAGAATAATTTAGGGTGATGAGTTTAAACATTTGGATCAAATTTTTCCAAATCCGCGATATATATACTGTTATCTATACTGGAACAAAGTAATTGTGAATGCTACTTGTATGTATTCATATATTATTTCAAAAGGCTTGCCTTTTATAGTTATACTGAATATCAGAGAATTCACCACTGGTGTCGTCAGTATATTTTCCTCTTTGTCTATCTCATGGAAAAGAGAAAGATGAACATAATGAAATGTGCACATCTCGTACATATTGTAGCACCTTAACTAATATTAGGAAGTACTGCGAAAGAGATTAAGAAAGACGCATACTGACTGTGTGTTGAATAAATTTTCATTGTTATATTTTCTAGCTGGAGGTGACGATTCCATATTGTAAAAAATTTTAGAAAAGCTATTATTATTATTATTAATATTACTATTATTTTTATTATTACCTACAATACTTTGTTCTATCCTGACTAAATTATCATCATGAAATTTTAGAATACATTTTAGTGAACTGTACTTCATCACACATTTTTT
Source organism: Schistosoma mekongi (assembly GCA_034768735.1). Classification (NCBI taxonomy): domain Eukaryota; kingdom Metazoa; phylum Platyhelminthes; class Trematoda; order Strigeidida; family Schistosomatidae; genus Schistosoma; species Schistosoma mekongi. The sequence goes on along the minus strand of CM068309.1, from coordinate 16,297,275 downwards.
CCGTCAAATCCACAATTTCCTACCTTCAATATTTTTTTTCCCATTGTTGTGAATAAAGCTATATCCAAAATATTTTATTTGTTATCATACTTTTCACAAAACAACATCCATTTCCTCTAGTGTCATCATGTTGGTATACAACTAATCAGTATGTCCGCTACTGTTGATCTTGTTATATTTTGATATCCTGTCTAATAATTCACATAAAATACAGTCAGTAACTTTCACAATACGTAAACAGCTATCTTCCTCCATAATATGATCATTTTACACCTACTGTTTAATAATTTTTCACGCTATTTTTATTTTAATGTGTAGATTTCAATCCCCAAAATAAAAGTTCCCGAGTAGATGCGTTTAGACAGAACCTCCTTTATAAGCTGTTCATTAGTCGATATCAGTCTTATCTGTTTCACATACACTAATTATAACCATACTACCACACTCCGTTAAAATATCATATGTATCTATGCATTAACTCACTGAGAATGAATAGTAGCAATAACAATATTCAGATAAATATTTAGTTTTCGTATTGAAAAGACAATCTGTTAAATCTGCAGAAAACACGTAATTACACGAGTTCAGAGCATTTTCTACATGTGGTGTTGAAAAACTGCTCGAACATATGGAGTTACAAGAGTTTACATTCTCGTTCAAGTTAAATCGCATTATTTTTAAATCATCTGACAATATACCATGTAACCAACACCTAAGTTGAATACTAATAAGCTCAATAAGTATAATGATGACTAATAGAATTAAGATGATGCATATAACTCTAACATATTTTTCATTTGTTACGTAATTTTTTCATTATTACAAACAAACCCGCCCGGTATCATAGATTTACGCGAAACGCATCAGTTAGCATATAAACAACGTTTCTATAAATTTTGTTTGTTTTGATTATTAAAATTGTAATTTAATACGTTTTTCTAAGCGAAATTCATAGTTATTTATTATTTTCTTCCTTCTCTTCGTTAATTGTTCCTGTAATAAGGACATTTGTCTTAGAGACAATTTTTTAGCAGACAACACAATTGTTGTCTGAATAGAAAATTTTTCTTACCACCCCACTCACCCCCTCCTTATCTCAATTTGTTCAATGAGAAGTTAACAGTATTTGAATTCAAATCACTATTCATTCATGAAAAATAATTGTCTCTTTTCCTAATGATAAACAGTAATAATCGTAAAGGCAATATTATGGAATTCGATTCATATGCAGTTACATCTACTGAGAACTTATTCCAAAGCATGTTAACGTCGGTAGCATAGTCATTGTAGTTAATGACTTCTGTTGATAGATAGTTGAAACTATGCTTACAGCAGGATTATTTATGCGTAAACAAAATATTGCGAACAATATTTCTCGAATTCAAACCAGTTCACGATATCAAACTAACATTCAACACTCTCCACATCTAATTGAAATGTCATTTTGTATTGAAACAACATAAAAATATACATTTCGTACTTTCCCATTAGGAAAATTTTCATTAACAGTAAAATCACATTAGATCATATTAAGCAATATAGGGTAAAATAAAAATTTCTTAAGTATTTAGACTATGTACATATTTCACAGTACTTAATTAACACGTCTTAGTGTATTCATGTATAACGAGGGTTAATTTACTGACAAAGAGAACAATGAACACTTCATAGTGTTCACGATGAAATATGACTAATTAAAATGGAAGCATATTTTCTCATTCGCAAAATTTAAAATTTTTCATAAATTTCCGAACAGTAGATTGTATAATCGTCACATTCCAGTTATTGAAGCTGACAATTATGAAGACAACCTAGAAGTCTTTATGATCGATTAAGTTGCCATAACTGTTATCTAAAGATTACGTCGGACAGACAAGTAACCATAAGTGAAATGATAAAGTAGGAAGAGCATTATTGTACATTATGAGAATTAGGTTTATTTATTATTTATATTGTAATTCTCTATATCAGATAATCAAAGTAATGTGGAATATGCTTTTTCACAAACTCCATTCAAGTTGTGGACTTAGAAAGCGAAATTAATTGTTAACTCTACTGAGTGGCACAGTATAAGTGCAGCGATGACTATTTTAAAAACTAACAGAATGCAGGATGGTTATCAAAGTTAAATTGTTAGTGACCAAGTGACTATTGTAGGTAATGTCAACTTTAGTAAACTTATACATCAGTTGAAATGATTAATGTAATTATCTGAATACCAACGCAAACAAATGCATCGTTGAAGACTATGTTATGCATTAAAGAGTAATATATCCAACTAATCTGATCACAAAAGCAGGTATTCGACAGATATAAAAATCTCTATCCATCCGAGAAAATCAATTACAATCGATTTATTTTATGAATTTACGAAAATTCATAGGGTCGTTATGTTGTTCACTCAATGTCAACCTGGTTAAGACATGTTCAATGGATGCTACACTGTGGTAAGAGTAAATATTGCAGCTACAGACATAGTTTATAGTGTAAAACAGAAAAAAACAATCATCTAAATATGATTTATAAATTATCTCATATTAATTAAGTGAATTGGTTTTTGAGACAACTGAAGATATCGATTCCAATTAAATGCATAGAGATTTCTTGCACTTTCAAACATATTTGAATTAAATTTAGTTGTTTGTATTCATCACAAATCAAACCCATGGTTAGGTCCTTTGACAGGATCGTGTTTGAGCACTGATGAAAATTCTCATACTAGGACGATGTAGCTGTCACATGCACCCTGGTCTTCGTCGGTACTCAATTAATATCAATCTGCGACCAATGCAAACAACTAATCTTAATTCCTGCTACCACAAACCACCACACTTGAATTAGCCTAATTTACGTAGTTTATATCATTCAATTATCATCATCTTTTAAATATTTTCTTTAAATAAAGATTTCACAATGACTATAAAGACCATTTTAATAAAGAAACCGGCATATTTTAGTTTGAATTAAGCTTCATACAATGAACTTCATTGAACGATATGTTTTACTCTTAGATATACTTTAAACTGATTTAAATTACCTTCAAATTACCGTTTCATTGGATTTTGTCAATTCTGTCATTTATATATGATGCGAACAACATTGTATTTGGATTTTGAGCCTAACCATTTGATCATATATCTCTTTAATCTTAGTTCAATATCCCAAACATCTGCATAAGGCTTACGAAAGGAAAAAGTTTTGTCTGTTCCTCATGTACTACAAAGTGAGTTGTATCTCTTAGATACGTTCCCTATTCAGGTATCCCTCCGTTTACTGAAACCGTAAATATCATCTACACATTTCATTTTACATATAACCATAGAGATTTAGTCCAATTACATAAATAGTGAAAGAATTGCTAACACGTCCGGATTAACATTAAAATATCATGATGTATTATCCATAAATTGACAATATAATTTAAACAAATTATTGTTTTATTGTGTTATAGGTGTGGAGCGATGCTGCATCTCAAATATTCTTTTCACTTGGACCAGGTTTTGGTGTTCTGTTAGCATTATCGAGTTACAATAAGTTCCATAATAACTGCTACAGGTGATTAAAAACACTATATTTTAACTACATTGATAAAGTGTAATGATCCTATCAGTACTTGGTATTCCAAATAGCTGTCATGAGGTAACACAGTAAGAACTCAGAAGTAGTCGTATTAGAACTGTATTTGCAATATCCAGTAATGAAATCGCAGGCAGTCAGACATTAGCACTCAAGTAATCAAGGTGAATAGGAATCGATATCCGAAATAGAGATAGGCACAAAAGGGTGGGTATTGGGCAATCGAATAACAAGTAACGAATGTGAAAGTCTGCTTAACGTACTTCACCAAAGTAATGTAACAGAGATGATGTTTAGATAGACAAACACGCACACACAGAAGATGGTACATGAGTCATAAAACACGTTTACAATAACGTCAACTATAAAAGTACATATGAGTCATATGATTTGTTTAGGCTAACCTGAACTTATTATTGGTGATCACCACATTGATGAATATTTTAGTAAAGATTTTATTCGTAGCCGTTCTGTTATATACACATGGCAATCGGAAGGTTTAGTGATATTTCAACTTGATTGCATACCGTTATCGTTTTCCGCAAATACGTTCATTTTGAATAACTGGTTCGATTAAACGTTAACAATCTCTCCAGTATGCCAATTAAGGAAATTGATATTGAAACAATAATGGAAAACACTGTATTTCATTAAATGACAAGAAAAGTACTTCCGAATTTTCAGGATGTAAACAAATTCTGGAATGCCAGTTCAATATAATAAGGTAGTTTCAAGAGTAGTCTGTAGGAGACCCTGAACCTAGGTTTCGTACTATTCGGTACTCGTCAGCTAGACATGCCTGCAATCTACTAATGAAATTATGCTCCCCTCTCCAATCGGAACCCGGGTTACCAAGTGTCACAGTCTGTAACCACTACTATCTAGCTATTCGTTATATCGTCTGGGTGACTAGCGAATAAATAAGTCGATCTTGTAGACGTAAGATTAAATTTACCTTAATTCTAAAATATTTCCACAGAGATCAACTAATGGTATATTTTAACGGACTTCATGATGAATTTCACATTACAAAATGTATTATGATCTACTAAGATCTCAGTCGAATTCAAACTGCCTAAGTCATTTAGTTGGTGTAATTAAACACTTTAGAACTAGTGACGACGTGTGTATTGTAACTGTGAGTAATTTACTAATCAGTCAGTCTTACCGTTACATATATTTAAGTTGGATTGTAACTGGCAAGTGGAATCCAGGACGCGCGCTTCGTCCTATTTGGGACTCGTCGGCTGGATGTACTTGCATTTGGACACAATAGCCTAGTGGTGAACGCGGTGGCGTTTGGCACAAAGCAGACTGAGTTTGAATCCCAGTGGGAACATCAACATTGGGATGCAGGTACATCCAGCCGATGAGTCCCAAATAGGATGGAACGCGCGTCCTGGATTCCGCTTGTCAGTCACATCCCAACTTAAATATATAACTTGTGTAATAACGCTATATTGAGGCAATCCGCTCAGGATGCACATATGGCAACAGAGACTGACCAGTTTCAGTTCATTACAAATCAAAGGGAAAATACAAGCTAATCCTAATTACTTACTGTTATATACTTTGTAAAGTTATTTTAATTTCTATCTCTTTTAATTTATTTTTCCACTTAAAATAGAGATGCAATGATAACCAGCTTTATTAACTGTGCAACAAGTTTTGTCTCAGGTTTTGTGGTCTTCTCTGTTTTGGGGTATATGTGTTTTCGTATGGGCAAAACTATGGAAGATGTAGCAAATGAAGGTAAAAGTGTCCATTTATGGAACATTGATTAATGTGTTTTTTCATGAATTCTTTTTAATGGTTCGTCTCTAAACTAAACATACAGTCATAATTTCTCATTAGAACCTCAGAAACATCCTGAAGTTAGTCACTAGTCAATTGGTTTTTGTAACTGAATTGAAATGATTTATGGAGATTGAATTCGTCACAGGTTGATGTTGGCAGGGTGAGGCAGTTATCATCAATGTCGATAGATGATAATCACGCTATATCACAAACTGATAGAAGTGCAAGGTCTACCACTGGATACCAGTCCAGCGGTGGAGAGGGTTTAGCGTTTATTTTTTGTGTCACTGAAAACTATGTACCATTTGAGTACCATTTTTGTCCATGTACGTAACTCTTCAGCATTTGCGCGGCTTAGATCTCTCCAAACAAACGAACACTGAGCTTTTACATTTCACGGCAAACTGTACCACTGATCCAGGGGCCAATGGTAGGACTCTCACTATTATGAATTTGAGATATAGCGAAACGATCAGCTAATGTCATTGGTAATAGCTATCTTACGACATATGTAAACTCCACCAGTCATAACATCTTATTTGAACTTCAGAAACATCTTAGAGATAGTGTTATGACGCCAGAAAGGGAGAGAGAGCTTCGGTTGGTAGACGCGAACACCAATGGAGTGTGCCTAGTTGATAATGCACGACTAGCTTAAGCATACTCACCCCCCCCCAGGCCGACAATAGGAGAACCAAAATTGGGAATCGGAAAACGCAGAACTGAGAACAGAGAACCAAGAACGTATTGCATTTTAATCATGCCCCTATATATACATAAAATCAAACCACACGGTAACCCTATCACAAATCTAACATTGAAACAGAACAAAGGAAATAGTGGCAGTGAATGAGGTCAGGTTGTACACAATTAAGTAAATGTAGTTCATAGTGAATAGACAATATACTAAGAATAAATACACTAAACGGAAGGACCTGGTAAGGGGAACGTAACAATTATACAAATGAAATGATTACATTATCCACAGTCATAATAATTGAAATAATGTTCTTAAGCACAGTTCTCGAAGATAGTCAATCTTCATTAGGTGTTTGGCATATTAGTTAGTCATTAGTGACTAATGGAGTTCAGACTTGTCAGAAATAAGACAGTTTTCACTAATGACAATCGATAATCGTCACATTATACCATAATTTTTCGGAACTGAGAATCCTAGAATTGGCTGCCGGCCGACCCAGTAATGTCGATAGTTAGGTTTTCACCGTGAAAACTGAAGACCTGAACTGTGTTCCCTGATGAAACTGAGGGTGCGCATTTCCAGGAAGCCTCAAACTAGGAAAAAATAGCTGTCTAGTGCTACCTGGTTTTTAGTAGCAGCCAATCAATCTCTGACGAACACAAACTACTAAAATTAAGCTGTTTTGTAACAGTAGGCAATTGTACAAACTTTTCAAGAAAATTGGTATCAGAAGTTTATCTGTTAGTGAAGCTATCTCCAAAAATTATAGGGCTCTTAATCGCCATCAATTCAGGAGATTAGACCGATAGCAAGAAAATTTTTTAAGGAACAATTCAATTGGCCTTCAGCCTGACCTCAGTTGCCTACCATCCTTAAGCAATCTGAATGGCAAATTGAAGTTTTGTTGACATTATGCAAATCACTTAATTGAAATTAGATAACGACATTGCCTAGTAATGATTACGGTAATGCATAACGGTTAACTGTATTTGTTTACTATTATTTATGTTTACAGTGATCAATAGAGACTAACATTTAATAGTAGTATAAAATGATTCAACTAAAAGTATACTTAATCTCTTTTTCTTTCTAAATATATTTCTAGATAAAGTGCCTTTGTAGACCTTTAATCAACACAGAAATATCAATGTCTATAAAAAAAGTTGAAAAGTAGTAAATAAGAATAAATAATGATTTAATGTGTCCTAGATACTGCATCCCTAGTTATGATACATATTGATATTTACTGTACACTATTTATCTATCTAAAACAGAATATTAAATGTAATATGTATGTAATATGTATGGAGAAGTAAATGTTGAAGTAAACAGCCTTTATAAATTGGATAGCGTTTTACTCTGACCTAAGTAAAAACTTCTAAGAAGATGAGTGTACAAGAAATCCTTTGACGTTTTGCTTTTAATGAAAGCATACAATATGTGTAGTCTCTTACACTTATTTCTTATAAAACAATCCAACCGTAGGATGTATAAGTAGATTATATTAAATTGTATTATTTATATTTAATGTGCTTATTTGATTAAAGATTAAGAACATTTAAAAAGCATGATCAACGAACGTACCTTCATTCAAACCCCGTTTACAATACATATGGTTTACACTTCAGTTTACTAATTTGTCACGTCAAGGTTATGTTAAATACTATAATCAGAAAATGATTTTATTAAGCTAATACTTTGTTATTGTTATGTTATAAAACACATAGTCATCTATGAATAACTGTATATTCATACAAGCTGAAGGAAAAAGCTTCATGAATATCAAAATAGGAAAATAATAACTAGTAGAATAAATTGGATTCTACGTATTATGTTCTTCTTGGTTGTCTTTACAGGCAACATATTAAATAGTCAGCATATAACTATTCAAATGAATATTAAATAACAAGTAAATATAAAATCAACGAAAATGTATTCCTTCAAAGTATCAAATACTTCATGTAATGGTTGTCATAGAATACTGGTTCCATATACGTACACATTATAGCCTAAGTAATTCTTTGGAATTTTTTTAATTACAGGACCTGGTTTAGTATTCATTGCTTATCCTGAAGCTATTGCAACGCTTGCTGGTTCAACATTTTGGGCGATTATATTCATGTTAATGTTGATTACATTAGGTCTTGATAGTACAGTGAGTATACTTGTTATTATTGTTGTTGTTTATAATTCACATGTATAGTACTATAATAACACAACAAACAGTAATTGTATCATGAAGCAATTGTGTGATTTTATTGGCAAAGAAATGAAAGCTATTGGTAATATATAAAATAGACTGGAAATTAAAGTTTTAGCATTAGGATTTCTAACCTAATTTCATAACTAGTACTTAGAATACTTTATGAAATACTAAAATGTAAAATAAAACATTTCTTAAAGTTACCTGGATTATAGTAGGTCTTATTAGAAGATCTACAGTTAAGTTAGTATTTACTATCAAATATATTCTACTATGAAAGCTGTCATCAACGAGCAGATCACTTTCCGTTTTAAAACTACATTACTGGTTAAAACTGACTGAATCATTCAATTTTACTGAAAGTCCTAACTAAGCTATCTATAATATACTTGTCATTCATGTACATATACGCACAAGGTCAGTTCCAAAATTGTATACGAATCATACGGTAATATTGATAAGAACACTCATTGTTATGTCGATAATTATTAAATTGATATGTTCTATAGCATATTATGTGTCTTCACGAAATTGTAACTTTGAAACTGTTATGACGCCAACCGTTATGAAGTGAGAAAGAAACGAATGAGGATTTGGTTGGTTGTAGCGAACGCCAGTGAAGTGTGCCTAGTTGATAATGCGCGACTGACCTAAGCCCACTCACCCCACAGGCTGACAATAGGAGAACCAAAATTGGGAATCGAAAAACGCAGAACTGAGAACAGAGAACCAAGAACGTATTGCATTTTAATCATGCCCCTATATATACATAAAATCAAACCACACGGTAACCCAATCACAAATCTAACATTGAAACAGAACAAAGGAAATAGTGGCAGTGAATGAGGTCAGGTTGTACACAATTAAGTAAATGTAGTTCATAGTGAATAGACAATATACTAAGAATAAATACACTAAACGGAAGGACCTGGTAAGGGGAACGTAACAATTATACAAATGAAATGATTACATTGTCCATAGTGATGATAAATAAAATAATTTTCTAAAGCATAGTTCCCAAAGATGATCAATCTTCTGTAGGTGCCCAGTATATCAGAAACTTATTTGTTTTACTTAATGAATAGTGTTACTGATTAAGGTAGCCTATAGAATAAAAGTAGTAATATGGTTTTTTTACATAAGATTTGATCCATTATGTAACTAAACATATATGCTTTCATTGTAGGAGGTATATCATAGAAATTTTAATATAACTCTAGTGTTAATTATTGTATTTTTACAGTTACTTGTTTGATTCTTAACGTAGTATCAAGTAATCTGTAGTGACATAACGAGAAAGAGTTAATAACATCAAAATGATCTAGTTTTCAGCTTAAGATCAAAGTGATCAGAAAATAAAATACATAAATTCACTTGTCGGTGCAAAATAATGCTTACTACAATTATGCGACTTTTTTAATGCATTGAATACTAGTTAAACACAGAAAACAGAAATTGTTTAGATTCCCAAATTGATATTTGAAATTAGTCATAGTTAACCACTGTAACAGTAAACTGAAGTAATGTCCACTTGTCAACAACTATACCCTTTTGACACTATTGCTGACGAGATTAAGTGTTTTATATGATTCTGAAAGAAAAAAGAAGTGAATGGATGATACCGTGGTTATAATGGAAATTCATAACTGGGAAGTAGTGTATTAGAGAGAAAATCAAGGCGATTATTATGAACATCATTTAAATTCCGCTGACTTTAAGGAATGATAAACATGCATATTATATGATATATTGTATTATATTGTTTCCAGTTTGGTGGTGTCGAAGCAATTATAACAGCAATTATGGACAGTGTTCCTGCATTATCTGGTAAACGTGAGATATTTGTTCTTGGAGTAATTGTCTACTGTTTCGTCGGGGCATTGGCATCCACCACATGTGTAAGATAATTGTCTTTCTTTGTGTTTAAATATACTTTTGAGTTTTATACTAAGTGAGTGAATTATAACTTCATTCGTTCAAATATACTGTTAATTAACACTGCTTATCATGTTTATAGTCGGTGTTATATTTCTAAGCAATATACTTCCATTCACCTAATTCATAACCTAATAGACATGTGTTTATGATAAGGTATGCATTTCGTTTTGTTGGTTGTTACACAAAACTTCAGATCTCAAGTAAGTCATTAACTACGATAAGTAATTATTATACAGCGATATCTCCATCCCCCCCCTCTGATAGCCAGATCTTTATTATAGCACCTCCTGTGACAATTTAATAACACTAATGTTCAATTGAACAGTATCAAAATTAGAAAAACACAGATATCATCACATTCGTATAGAATAACTATCATTGATCTCACAAGCTTGATCAGAATAATGACGAATATATATTGTCAACTTTTTATTACTACATTGCAACACGTTCGTATTTCTGTTCAGAACTATGAAATTGTTACGTTTTACACAATAGTTCTGCAATGACACAAATTAATTAGCTGGAGATATGAAGATGGTTGTAATTTGTTGATATATAGAATCTTCAAAACTAAACAGGCGGTAATGATTAGATTTGAAAATAACTCTGTATAGAGGCATATGGTGGAGTAGAAACTGAAAAATCCCAGTCCATAATAGTATTACCGAGATGTAAACACTTTCAAATGATAAGAAGATAACTATTCGATAGAAATATAAAACCAATCTTATATGTATATATTACCATTGAAAGACTTTTTTCGGAAAAAATTGTCAAAGGGAACAATGAACCTAGATTCCATGTTAATTGGCACTCATCAACAACGTCTACCTCCAATCTTCAAAGAAACCTTTGGTCTCCAGCTGAACCGAACTCGAGTCACTCAGTTTCACAGTCTGCGCAGAGATCACTGAGCTATTTTGGGTGGCTATTGAACCCTCCCCCCAGGACAGAACTATATATAAATATATATGTTTGTATATTCTTAGAATTATTGTAAATGTTATACGGAACCCAATCTTAAGACACACTAGCTTCCTTGAGCAATTCAATGATAAATATATATGTATAAGGGAAACATGATTTAAAGTAAAATCTCAAGGAATCCCATATTTCAATTAGTATGGTTATTTCTGTGGAGATTGTTTATTTATTTGATTTAGTATGTCACAGATTGATGTTGGCAGTGACTAACTCCAAGATGTTCCTGAAGCTCTAATGAGAAGTCGTGACTGATAGAATTCATACTCATCGGGAGTCAGACAGTTTTCACCAATAATAATATATGATTGTCACGCTATATATCACAAATTGATGAAAGTGGGAATTCTACCCTTAGGCGCCGATCCAGTGATGCAGATAATTAAACGTTCGCCGTCAACCTGAAGCCCATGGTGCGGAATCTGGAGTATGCACTGTTGAGAAGCGCCACACTAGAACGAAACAGCTGTCCAGTACTCCCTGGTTTTCAATGGTACTCTGATAACATCAATTCGTGACATATTCGATCAAATAAATCCCATATTTATTAGTCCACTCTATTGATAAAACTAAGTGATAACGCTATTAACAAAATATAGATTATAGTTTTAGTAGTTTAGTGTTTTCAATTGTTGAAATAAATAGTATACATTGAATAATCAGTTAAAATAATAAATAAAGTAATTAAATTAAATTAATGATTAAAGTTAAGTGATACTGAATGAATTAAACTTAGTAGAATGATGTTTCATTTAGTAACTAACAAGAATATTTGACCAGAGGTTACGTAATATACGAAATGATGTGATTTAAGCATAATGAAATCTTGAATTAGTAGATAATCATTTCTTTTTACTTATCAAAGTAAATATCAAGTAATGCAGATTAATTAAAGATTGAAAAATTCAGGAAGTAAAAGGAATGATAGATTGAACTTATTGAATCAGAATATAAAATAGAATTGGATAATGAATGATCGATCTGAGGTAGTGAAAGGCGGAAAAATAAATCAAATCTGTATACTTTGGGTATTTACATTTGTTTTATTTTTAAATCGATTGTTGGTTTTTGTTGAATTTAATATCTCATTACCTCTGGAAAGTTAGTCAGGAGATGGGATTTTTTCAATACCTTAAATTATAGTGCAAATGATAATAAAAATATCGGAATATTTGATTTTCAAAGATAACATTCGCAGTAAAAGGATATATCATAGAAGAAAAAAAATCAGATGTTTGACCCCTGATAAGTCTGAACTCCACTAGTCACAACTTCTTACCTAAAACTCTGAGAACATACTCAAATTACCTACTAGTGATCTGATCGTTGTATATGTAATGGTGTGGTTTTGTGGAGATGGAAACTATGTTTATGTGTTTGTAATCATCACAGATTGATTGTAGTTGGGTACTACTGAGAACCAAGTAGTACTGGATAACGGTTTCATCCTTATACTGAACTCTTCAGTATTGCGCGCTCACAATTCTACTAGAGAACAGACCCCAGAGCCTTTATTTCTCGCGTTCAACGCTTACTCACCTACACCTTCTAGTGAGATGTTATGACTGGTGGGGTCCAGACTTGTCACGAGTATGACAGTTATCACCAATGAAAAACAGATGTTCTGATAATTCACATCTTAAATATTGCTAATCGATGAATGTACATAAAATTAAAGTGCTCTGAATGTTATGCTAAGACATAATTTTTTGAAATAAGTCATTAACAATGAAAATACATTGCTAAATTATTACGCATTAATGAATATGATGATAATAAGACGATATTCAGAAGTTTCCATTAATAAACTTAAATAAATTCCAGTATGTTACTCATGCTATGTATATAGATGAAACCATATTGTAATGATTGATGAAACCGTAATTTTTCCTATAAACACTTTCACATTCGAATACATTTTACTACTGTAAGTACTTTCAATTTATTTTAATGAGAAGGGTTGTTTCTGACACTAATGTTATAAACTGAGGCTAATTTATTTGTTCATTTAATCCCTTAGGGTGGATATCTTGTTTTGACGATGCTTGATCGTCATGGTGCACCAATCTCAATTTTATTCATTGTATTTTGTGAATGTGTGGCACTATGTTGGTTCTATGGTAAGTGTTTATATATAGCCAGTAATATATATATATATATATATATATATATATATATTTTATTAAATATCTAAATGTATTGATCAATATTTCAGCCTCAGTTATTTCATAATATAGCAAAGATTAGAATGTATGCAGAGTCTCCTAAACACCTTGAGTAACAAAGCAAGCATATTTGAGATGTGCTTCTTCCCTTCCAAATGCAAAATGTTACTCCAGCACTGGCCTGCTTCTTCACCTAAATCAGTTATAGGGAGTGAAGTAATTAAATGTGTTGTCAGCTTTACATATCTCGGGAGTCTCATCACCCACCTGATGGGTTGGTGGGCCATTAAAACCCAAGATATGCGTCGACCTCAGGTATTTGACCATAGAACTCTTCGTAGTATCGCTCGTATTTCATGGAACAGTCGAATAAGTAATATTGAGGTTAGATAAAAGATTCTTGGAAAATAATGGTAAAAACGTCAAAGAGGACATTAACCTTCATCGACTGAGATGATTGGGACATGTATTGAGCATGCCCAACCACCACCTGTCTCGTCGCGCAATGTTGGCTAGGGTTGAAGTAATATGGATGAAGAGCAGGGGCGGCCAAACCAAAATATGGCATCAGTCCATGAAGTTCTTGACTGTTGGTCTAAGCCATGTTGATAGACGTAGATTACTTGGTTGGGGTCCGCTTGATAGTCGCAATAAATAGCTGGAGACACTTGCCGGCATGGCCCAGAATCGGTCATAGTGGCGTAAGTGTATTCTCTCTTTAACTTCATCTAGATCTTGAATTCTATTATTCTTTTCTGCGCAACTTTACTCTTCCCTCTTGTACTCTGTTATTTTGTTTCCTCTGTTATCTCGTAGTGCTAATGTGGTATGGCAACTTGGACCTACGGGCGTATGTGCTCGGTTTTACGTTGCTGCTGCTGCTGCTGATGATGATGATGATGATGATGATGATGATGATGATGATGATGATGATGATAATGATGATGATGATGATGATGATGATGTAAAACATTAAGTTCTGAAAATCACAATTTGAAATTTTTTCACTATATTAAATTCTACTGGGTCTATAACCCCAAGACTATGTAGTCTTCCGAAGGTTCACAAAAATGGCTTACCTTTCCAATCAGTCGTAGATATGAACAATTCGGTATACTGCAGAGAAATGGTTAGTAGAAATACTGAGTCCCCTCCATAATGAAATAGTGAAGCATAACATAAAAGGTTGGTTTGAGTTTATGGAGAAATTAAAAAGAATATGACAGTCAAAGTCAAGTTCATGATATCATTAGATACATCATCTCTATTCACTAACGTCCCACTGTTATAAGCGGTGGAATTTCTCTGCAGTGAACCCATAGAAAGGTGTATAGAAAGCTTGATTTCTGTTTTAGCAATAAAAGAATTAATGCTCAAATGTACGATGAATGTTCATTTTTAATTTAATAATTAGTAGTATAGACAATCGGATGGGATAGCTATAGAATCACTACTAGGTTCACTTTTAACAAATAATTTTTTTGAAAAGTTGGAGAACGGTCCTCTTAAACATGTGATCGATCGCGTTTTTACTGCCGTTACATAGATGATATTTTTGTAATATTAAATAATGAAGAGAGAGGAGAAAATTTACTTAACATATTTATTAGCGTTCATCTCTCATGTAGTTTCATTTTAGATGAAGAACGAGATAATAATATCTCATTCCTACATATCCAGTTAATCAGAAGGGTAGGAGGCTCATTAAGGATAGATAAACATGGAAAACTGTCAACTGAGTAATATACCTATTTCGGCAGCTATGTACCAATTAGGTACAAAAGAAACCTAGTATGAATCCTTACATAGTGAGGTCAGTTAATTTGCTCCGACGATGCAATTGGTGAAGAGCTAATTAACATTCGAAATCTATTTAATAGCAATAGTTATCCAACCAATTTCATTACTTAACACATGATTCAGTGGAACAAAACCCGAATTTAGTGACTGTTCCGAAGACTTTATGTCTAAAACTACAATTTGAAATCGACGTTGCCAGAGAAGTCTTAGCTCAGAAGTTGGAGAAGATACTACGAAACCTTTCTATCCAAGTAAATTATATGTGGTACTTTACAACCGACGATTGATTTCTACAACAATAAAAGACAGACAGCTCCTATGGAGCCAGTTATATAGGGTGCACAATCCGACTGTCCCGTTATCGTGCTACAGTATCATCCGTCGAGGTTTAGAAAAAGATCAGTGAAACAAATAAAAAGTTCCATTCTTACCCACTTGATTGATACAGGATATCGTGTCGATCTTAAGAAACTCTTTAAAACTATTAATCTAATTCGTTCAACATTGATTACAACTCCGTCTCGTATATACGGAGGAAGCTATTGTCATCCACGTCCATAAACCTGACCTGTGCATTCAGAAAGGTTAGTACAGCTACTCGCTCTACTTTAGCCACTGGTGTAGGCTATAACAAAGATTGAATATTCCTTAATTTTTTCAAATCGTTCATCGTCATGTAACTAAATCATCTTAATCATTGTCCCTTTATTCTTACGTAATTCTTATTAAAATCTTTTCCTAACTCCATTATTAGTTTGCACTGAAATCTCCTCCTTCTCTGTTAACAATTATTGTTATTGTTATCACTATTATTAATTAGTATAGTCGAAACCTATCTGCCTCTTTTGTGTAGGTAGTTCATCCTCTTTACTCTTACTGATCTATAGATTTAATAATCGATCCCATATCATAACATTTTGTTTATTCTGTTTATTATGTAATCAGTTAATTTAATATCAACATGTCCTTATTCATTCGTTCACAATTTATGATCTGTGATAAGTAGTCACTTTGTCTACCTCACCTTTTGTTAATCATACGCGGTTATGATCCTGAACACATTGGTAATTGTCTTCATTATAATCTGAAACACCATCGATTTTTTCTTCATTTTAAATTATATTCATGTGTATTCGTGTACAGCCTCGTCGAAAGGTTAATCGATAAGAAATTTATTCGCTCAACTGTTGTTTCATTATATTATTATTATGTTAACCTTTTATTATAAGAATGAAAACGTTTCTGAAGGATTTTAGTTCTGCCGAGATTAATGCTGTGCCTTAATTCTATTGAATGGAATGCTATGACTGACTTATTTTCGAGTTTTCTTAAAGTTGAAAGTTGGGCTGGAGGAACATATATTTTATTTGAAGCATTTTCTTAAATCTTCTGAAGATCCAAGTACACAATTCAATGTGTTACCAGTTGCAAGTATACACCCATTCTTTGACCCATAATTATAACCATATCCATTTACTTTTATTCGAATTTATCCATTTCCGTAGACATAGTTCAGAGCAATATATGTGCACAAATGATTGCAGCATGTAACTTCTTTCATCCACAACATTACAACATTAGTTACTTAATAATGACTCATGGAATCTTTTCATACTCTGAACACGATTGGACATTTGTAGTGACGTTTGACCTACTATTTACATTTATATTTGGTAATTTTTGGTTTTGGTTATTTCCCTGAAGAAGCTGGAACCAGCTTGCAGAGCAAAACATTGGAATTTCTTTAACTTCACTCTCTGAGATTATTTACAAATATATTCCATTCATAGATTTATAATAGTTTATAAATATCTGCATGCATTATAAAGTATATTAACGTATGATTCAATTTTCTATGCAGGTACAAAACGATTTTGTCATGATGTACAAATGATGCTAGGCTTTAAACCTGGTATATTCTGGCGCATATGTTGGGCATACATAAGTCCAATATTTCTGCTAGTAGGTTTTAAATAATTTGATTTATATATTTTAAACGTTTAGTTAATGTAATTAGAAGATAATATTTATCAGAACTACTTAATCTATATTTGCGTAAAACATTTCGAACAATCTGATCATACATAAACTTGTTAAGAAAGATCAATTAGACAATCAGAAGATATAAGAGCAGAGATAATAAATAAATTACTTAAGTTAGATTACGACTGGCAAGTGGAAACCAGGACGCGCATCTCGTCCTTTTTGGGAATCGTCGGCTGGATATACCTGTATCTCAATGTTGATGTTCATAGTGGGATTCGAACTCAGTCTTTTTCATGTCAAACGACACCGCATTCACCACTAGACTACTGAGTCCTGACAGTTACACTTGTGCAACGGGTAAGATAATAAAGAAAGCACTGTGAATCACATTTTACTCTGGATAGAACATCAATATTATCAGAGTAAATTTAGCGTTTGTGCAGATTTTTTTAAACACAAAAGGTGGGGAGAGGTTGAACTTTCATATAGCTAAAGTTTCAACAAACCATAGTATTCACTGCAAACCACTCTTATACAATATCACAGAAGCTAATTTGTAGTCCGTCTCAACTAAATGTTCAACAATAGAAGATGATTGTTATTTATCTTGTGGTCAGATTATTCATAAATGTATTTTAAAAATATATCAAATAGAATTTTTTTATACTTTTTGTATGAATTTAATTAAAAATGACTTGAAATGATTTAATTTTTTCTTTTATTGTGTTGTGACTTATTTCTGTATACTGTAAGTTGTTCCAAGAAAACAACAAAAGTATAGTGAATCCAATAAATCAATCTGTTTAACAAATATTTAAAATATTAGAATAAGACATAGTGTTCTTCTTAAGCTTCACGTAAGCCTTAAATTTCAAAGTATTTTTAGTGAAACAACTTGATTACTATCAGGTATTCCGAACATAATTAGCTCATGTTGCACAGTAGAATGATGATACTTCTATGTTTAGTATTTTAAAATTCATTTATAGACATAATAGATCATTATTTGTTGTGTTTATCAATACTGTGAACAGTTGCGCTTGTATAGCATCTATGTAGTCCAAGTTATTTTTACATATATCTTAGTTTAATTGTATAACATTCAAGAATAAATCATCCAACCTAGAGGAGTTAACACCGCAATAACGCCTTGTATTGTATCGTATCTAGTTACACCGACTGATCATGAAAAGTTATACACTCATCCTTATATGTGAGTAACTCTCGCTCTGTTTATGCTACTAGAATGATTTATGTTAGTTAAGTTGAAATTATAATTAATTTCTGATAGAAATCAGATTAATGGGAAAATCATAGTTAACTTCAATTCGATTATATCACTGAATATACATATACTATAACCATCCCAATTCAATATAAGTTTTATATTTTACTGTAATATACTACTTTTTCGCTTATCACTGTTGATACTACTTAAAACTTGTAAAACTTTTAAATGGTAAACTTATTTTATGTACTTTAAACTACAAACTAGTGAAATTTCATATTATTTAACCTCATAATGATAAACCAATTCGATTTAAATTTTATTTAAAATAAGAAAATATTTTGCTATTTTTCATTTAATAGTAAATATGTAAAATTGTTGACATTTTTACAAGTGAGTATAGGGATAGTAGAGAGGTGGTAGAGATTTCCAACATTTTCTTTTAACTTTCACTCATTCTATCAAACATTAAAACATCAAAATACATATTTTTATTAACAACCACCTTATTAGTTCATGTTTTGATCACAAAATAGTGATATATATCTATACATTTATATATATATACGCCTTGTATTGTATGTATCTAGTTACACCGACTGATCATGAAAGGTATACACTCATCCTTATATGTGAGTAACTCTCGCTCTGTTTATGCTACTAGAATGATTTATGTTAGTTAAGTTGAATTATAATTAATTTCTGCTAGAATCAGATTAATGGGAAAATCATAGTTAACTTCAATTCGATTATATCACTGCATCTACATATACTATAAACAGCCCAAATTCAATATAAGTTTTATATTTTACTGTAATATACTACTTTTTTCGATTATCACTGTTGATATACTTAAAACTTGTAAACTTTTAAATGGTAAACTTAGTTTTATGTACTTTAAACTACAAACTAGTGAAATTTTCATATTATTTAACCTCATAATGATAAACCAATTCGATTTTATATCTATAAGTAGTCATAATGTAAAACCATAACCTCATCTTTATAGAAATTTGCATATAAATGGAATATTAATCGTTAATCATCTATTGTTGTTTAGCATACATTCTAACTGTGATAATATTCTTTTCCAGGCTTAATTTATTTCCTTCCACCTCTCTGCTTCAGCCCCCCCCCCACTCCACAACTTCTCCTTCTCCCAACTACTTGTTCACTATCATTTGTTATTCTTATCCGGTTTTTCTGTCATTTTCATATTGTTTTTCTCTTTTCTTTTTTCTCTTGTTGACTTTATGTTGTTGTCTATTTGTGTATAAAGTGATGAATCCATGAATATCTTGGATTACTTTTATGCTATATAATTTTTTTTCTTTAAATAAAACAAAATAGATTAAAAGATACCATTTCTTGATGTTTTATGTTTTTTTTTTCATTTTGGCTTCATTTATTTATCCTATTTGAATGAATGTATCTTACATAAGTAAAATGCGTATATTACACTTTAGCTTAGATGTTATATGATGATATAATAATTGTAAGAGATAAAACACATTCTTTATGAATAAAATTTCAACTGAATGTAATATTTATTGTTATTTCAATATTAAATAAGTATTATTAGTAGTATTATTGTAAATAAATCAAAATTTTCTATTTACTACAATTAAATTCTTATAGAGTAATAAATATTACTTAATGTATAAGTCTTAATAATATGAAGTTAGTTAATAATATAATTCAAATCATAAATACACTTCAAAACATTGTAGTAACTAAAACAAGTAATTAAAGTGCTACGAAGGATTGAGTATTCGGAGCATAAATCGACTAACATCAACAGCCCAGATATATGAGTATAGATATTATTGATAGGATATTAATCATTAGTTTAATGTATCATTTTTTTCTAATCGACCTTCAAAGAGATTGTAGAATTTGATATCATAAAATTGGCATTAGTTAGACAGTATTTGGAAACCAGGTAATATTTGACACCTAGTTCGTTAAAATATGCGACTCCACAGCAGCACATATCCACAACTTGACTAGTACAGTTTAATCATGTCAGCTGTAGGCAGTCACCAAGTGATTACAATCGATGAGGTTGAGCAGATACATCAGAGAGTTGCTGAAATCAGTAGTATAAACCACTCAATGCCGACAGACTCACTGACTCAACAGTCGAGTATTCACTGCAAAGCTAGATTGTCTTAGACTTGATCAGCTAGTAGAGTTTCGGATGCCTACTTTCTAAAAGTTCAACACTACAATGAAACAGCTATTTTGCAGTACCGATTTCTAGTTTTAATAGTTGTCTAACTCAGGTCAATTAAGAATATGCAAAATCATTATTTCTATTTGATAAGTGATTCTTGATACTTATACATGTAGTTGAATGTTATATGATTTATAGTAATCGATAGAAATCCCTGTATTGACAGTAAAATAGAAGATAAGGACGCATAATTAAACAGTTAGGCTATTAGTCTCATTTCTAGTTCTACAGCACTGACTTGTCTCATAGTTATTTTCAGGATGCTTTTACGATTATAAGTTTATTTTCCAAATTTTGCAAGTACTACAACTTATATATTACTGAAATATTCTATGTACTTAAGTTCATTTTCTTTTCTATTAAGGGGATCTTTATTGCGAATATAGTTTCATATGAAACACAGCCTATTTCTGTTCTGGGTGTTGTTTATGAACCTACAACATGGGTTATTGCGTTATCATGGGCTATAGTATTTTCCTCTCCAATATTCATTCCAATCTTAATGATATACCAATTGTTTAAAGCAAAAGGATCTTTACTTGATGTAAGTGGTACATGTTGTATTCTTAAACGTAATTGTATTTTTATTACAGTTAAATATTTTAAAATCATAGTAACTAAGATGAACAAAGTCAGTCATATGACTGGTACATACTTTGTGCTACTTGTAATTTAACGCTTAGTGTACTTGCTTAACTCAATCCATTGAGTTTGGTTGCTTTGTTAAGAACACATTTGTAGTGGCCACGGAACACTATCGAGTCAATGACGCAACATATATTGTCACAAATGCGAATAAATACTATATTAACAGTTAATATAAGTACATATAACAAGTTTAAAGTCTATCAGAATTTAGTTTACTTGAATTAATGGCAAGTTTGAGGTAAAAGCTGGGTTCTTCAAACAACTACCAAACATATGTAACTTTCTAAGTATCCAGTGTACATTCGTTCAAGCCGGCTGAGCCGGAAAGAGCGACAGCGACGTTGAGTATTCAGTTTCGATGCTATAAATGGGATCATTTATTAATCCAAGAAATATGTGAAAAAGACTCAGTTCAGAAGGAAGAATCATGCGGCGACAGTGTATTTACTCTCTAGACAACAACAGATACAAAGCGCCAAAGGGCGCAGTGTGTGTGTACAATAATGATTATGATACATTTAAACAATGTTAGCACAGTATGTATTCATAGCGTATTCATACAAAAACTTATTACATACGTAACACTGATAAACGTTTACAAAATATAAAATCTTTAAAACAGTCAGCACACATTCTTATCCATTTCATAAAATCCTAAGTATAATTAAAGTAAACGGCTTACTTAATGGTAGATTCTACAATCAATAAACGTGCAAACAGTTACCATATTATCACTACATGTTAAAAATATACATATAAGCTATTCCCTCCCTCCCCCCCCAGATACGCCATATAGAATGATCATTATCCTACGTTTGAGAGACGAATTCTATCAGATACAATGATTTAATCAGTTTAAAAATAATCTGTAAATCTTGCAATTAGCGCCAAGTTGTTTAATTTACAGCAATAAGAGCCACTAAGAATTTTAAATCACAGAAATAAGTGAATATGTAACTGTAGTGTTTTCTAAGTATTGTTGTCAAAGTTCGTGAAACTAATTAATTCATCAATAGTATAAAATCAATAACATTAAATAGGAATTGTTGTGTATTATTGGGTGACTGGGTCCAGTTAAGATATCTTCGATACATAGATATTTTATTTTTTAACTTTTTTTCCACCAAAACTTAATACCGATTTCCACAAACTACCTCAATTCCATTACAATAATCAGCTCTCTAGTAACTAACTTCAGGATATTCCTGAAGCTCAGGTGAGGAGATGTGAATGGTTAGGTTCAGACTTGTCGAGAATGAGACAATTCTCAGCAGTGACAACGGATGATCATCACACCATATAATAAACTGATGGAAATAGAAATTCTATTACTGAATACCATCCCGGTTGTACAAAGGGTTAGACATTTGTGACTTAAGCCTCTTGGGGCGGTATCTAAAGTGCGCACTGATGATGAGACGGAACAATACGAAGATGAAACAGTTGTCCAGTACTCCGTGGTTTTTAATGGTACCCTACTAACATCAATCTGTGACGAATTCAATCGAATAAAGCTTTGTTTTTTATCTCTTGTTGTGACGTATGTGTGCAATTCTGAATAGTTGTAAACTAAGACGAAACAGACATTTATAACCTATTGGATACTAATGGTTTATCAGCTGATGCCAATATGTAATGAAAAATATGTAAATAAAGTTAATATTTACAAACGGTTTATTCATACTTCATAGAATTTACATTGATTCAATGCTTTTCATAGTTAACAGTATAGTAACCTCAATACGTGATTCTCTATCAAAACAAGGTATATGTCTTATTTACACATTTCAATGAATGTATAATATGTCACATATTTTTAACACATTTTAACTAACTAAGTGAAAACACTGAAGTTTAAATTGTTAACATGACACTCAAATATAAAAATTTACACTTAATTAACTGCACCTATTGTAACGTTAGCACAGTCAGCACACATTCTTATCCATTTCATAAAATCCTAAGTATAATTAAAGTAAACGGCTTACTTAATGGTAGATTCTACAATCAATAAACGTGCAAACAGTTACCATATTATCACTACATGTTAAAAATATACATATAAGCTATTCCCTCCCTCCCCCCCCAGATACGCCATATAGAATGATCATTATCCTACGTTTGAGAGACGAATTCTATCAGATACAATGATTTAATCAGTTTAAAAATAATCTGTAAATCTTGCAATTAGCGCCAAGTTGTTTAATTTACAGCAATAAGAGCCACTAAGAATTTTAAATCACAGAAATAAGTGAATATGTAACTTTCTAAGTATCCAGTGTACATTCGTTCAAGCCGGCTGAGCCGGAAAGAGCGACAGCGACGTTGAGTATTCAGTTTCGATGCTATAAATGGGATCATTTATTAATCCAAGAAATATGTGAAAAAGACTCAGTTCAGAAGGAAGAATCATGCGGCGACAGTGTATTTACTCTCTAGACAACAACAGATACAAAGCGCCAAAGGGCGCAGTGTGTGTGTACAATAATGATTATGATACATTTAAACAATGTTAGCACAGTATGTATTCATAGCGTATTCATACAAAAACTTATTACATACGTAACACTGATAAACGTTTACAAAATATAAAATCTTTAAAACAGTCAGCACACATTCTTATCCATTTCATAAAATCCTAAGTATAATTAAAGTAAACGGCTTACTTAATGGTAGATTCTACAATCAATAAACGTGCAAACAGTTACCATATTATCACTACATGTTAAAAATATACATATAAGCTATTCCCTCCCTCCCCCCCCAGATACGCCATATAGAATGATCATTATCCTACGTTTGAGAGACGAATTCTATCAGATACAATGATTTAATCAGTTTAAAAATAATCTGTAAATCTTGCAATTAGCGCCAAGTTGTTTAATTTACAGCAATAAGAGCCACTAAGAATTTTAAATCACAGAAATATGTACCAAAGAAAAAATGTAAAACAATGAAATAGTACCTTATTCATCAATTAAATAATGTGCAATGTCAACAAAATTCTAATATTCACTTTAAACATTCCTATCATTAATTTAGCATAATATGAATAGACATTTTTTCTTTCAAGATGCATAACATCACATATATTGACAATGAATACATGTTATATAAGTTAAGTTTCTACCTTTTCAGGTAGAGTATACAACAATTATTCATTATCATTACTTATATGATAAAAACTTTTTTCACTATACTACTTATTAGTGTTGAATGCTTTGAATTCCAGTTTTAATATGAATGTGTTTATAACTAAGCAAGTACTTGAAAAATCTATCAAAAAATAATCATTAAAGAACTTATTTTACCTCAACAATAGCTATATATCTTAAATAGGTGTTGTTCAAATTTCATTAAAATTTTTCAACATCTTCAATTCGTATTCTTTACAACCTTCAATGTAACAGAGGGAAAAAGAAAAGATGAATACCAAGTTTCTGGTGAAGCTTTCTATTTTTAAAGATGAAATGTCTGTCATTTCATTTCATACTTAATATTTATGATCAAGAAGACAAATTTGTTGGTATATAATTTAAGCTTATTTAAGTTTTCATGTATTCTTCAAAAACATACTGTTCAATTATGAATTCCATAGTTCTTCCTATATATTCCATTGAACTATTGTGGTTAATACAATGCTTAATTATAAAGATAAGTTGTTAACTATATTGTTATGAATAAATTAACGTCATCGTAATGCAAGAAAGCAATTTCTGAATTTATTTTTTCAAATATTTTATGCTACTTCCTATTATTTAAGTAGCTAAATTGTTAACAATAATCCGATTAATACTATATTAAAGTATATCCTATTCACTGATTAATCAATATAAGTAATGTTTTAGTGTTTGAATATCGACTAAGTTTACAAAGTATCAAACTTGCCTTCATAATTTAACTAGTGTAATCAGAAAAGCTTGTCAATTTCCCCTGTTAAGTAGTAAATATCCCGATGTATGGAATGATGGTTTGATATCTAAATAGTCTTAATACAAATAATTATTGAATAGATTTTACAAATCATTTTTTCATCACTCATGATACCGGTTACATAACATTGATTTGTTTAGTACTTTTATCCCTTTAAATTATTAGTATTTCATAGTAAAGTATAGAGTACAATAAATTCCTGATTATGCTGAGCTTCAATTGTATGTAATATAAAAGTCGTTGAAACCAAGCTCCTAAGTGATTATGTCATAAAAAATAAAGTAATGAGAATAAAGAAAGTAAAACTGTGTATTATTAACACAGATAATGATATCAGGTAATGTGATTAGATTGGAATTACAATTTTCGTAGTATTAGTATCAGCTTCTGTTTTATAAAAATTCTGGTAATACCCCCCGCCGTGTCATTAAGTAATGCGTTCTTCAGAAACACTTTAGAAAAGGCCTAATATTTCTAGTTAACACCGTATAATTATGCTGTTATTTCTATTTATTACATGTTAAGAAAATTTGGATTTAGAGCTAGAATGTCATCATAACGACGTAACCTTTTCAGTGAATTCTTGTCATCAGTAGACTACTAATATCTTTCATGCATCTACTATCATTGAAAGAATTAACTGGATTTGTAGATATCTTGATCAACTTCACAAGTTTACTATCAAGACTATGTCTAGGATGTGACAACTGACTTTTAAATGAACTTCATTTTATTACTTCACTTACTAATTATCTACTACAAAGTGTATATGAGTTTTGTTGGAGTTGGTAGAGTGATAAGCTAACGTTTTGCTTGAAACTCAATCTTACCTTATAATTCAAAAAATGAATGTACTAGGAAATGTGTTAATTTTGTTATTGATATGTCTCTTTTTTGATAGTCACTAGAAAGAAGTATGACCTATGATAGTCATCAAAATTAACAGCTACATTAATTTTAATATATCAGTTCTTGTAGATATGTTAGAAGCCATTACCCAGTTACTATAATATCGTACATATATGGAGCATTCGAAAGCTACAGTATCCACAAAATGAAGCCTAAAATTTTAAGAGAGATAATAAAAAATTCTATAGGCAAGTGTTACGTATAACCAAAAAAAATACTATTTAGCTTCCAAAAAGTTCCACATTTTGAACAGTTATAGTAAAAACTGACGTATGTTTATATGATAATCAAAAGGATGAAAATAGTATACATTGGGATGATGAACAATGACTTAGTAAATGGATTATTTGTCTACTGTATTCCTTCTCTGAAAAAAAACTACACAAAAGCTATATTTCAAGTCTACACACAAAAATTCAGGAATAAATGTCTTACATAGCGAAGCTAAATAAACCCTAGTACTAATAGTTTTCTATTTGATTGTGTTAAGTTATTTGTAGAGTAGATTTAATCCAGATAATTAGTCAGCTCCTAAAATAATTCCGAATTGTTTAAGTGTTAGTCCTTGTTTCTGACTGTTATCTAATGATGTATCTTATTATTCTAATAACAATTTTCATTGTACGAATTTAAAAATGTCTAATATGATGACATAATCACATCCCACTGGTGAGCATCAATGTAATCGTTCACTATAATTTCACATCAATCAATTAATTGAATATTTGACCAAATAGTGATTAGATTCAACAATACAACATTTTGCATATCAATCTCTAACGAAAGACAAACTTTTCATCAATCACTGTGTGTAAACATTTGCAGGTAATATGATGTCACTGTAAGACTAATTATATTTAATTCTTTATTCAGAGACTTTTGAATGTAATAAGATAATATTCATTATTATAAGTGTTTGATTATCAAATGGTTATCAATATACTGATAACCATAAAATAAGCACTACTTTTGTAGGCGTTTAAGACAATTCAATAAGACTAAGTTTTGTGAAAATCTTTGAATATAAGTTTTTGTTCAACTAAATGAATAAGAATTAAAATAAATAGTGAATACCATATAGCATTAACTAGTTGTTTCATCTTAATATGAAACTTTCATTACATAACTAGAGATTGAACTAATACCTTCAAGGATATGCTAGTTTTCTACCGGGTTATTTTATTTTTTTCAGACCAAGATTAATAACTGATGCAAATACAATTTATTTTTGATTTATGAATAATACAAACAAAGATCAATTCAAATTATTAAACATGGATATGATTGTAAAATAATTCGATGGTAACAATAAAATAGATGAAGTGACAATTTCCTTCTTTGATTACTTCAACTTTTCTCACACATGAAACTGATTGCTATACATAACATAATAATGCACATAGTAACCAGAAATAATTAGTGAATACTGATCATGAAATAGTAAAGTTGCTTTGTTCTTCATTATTTTTTTTTATCTAACTGAGATAATAGACAATTTGAAGATAATAGAAAATTGAAGAAAAATGAAAAATAAAAAAAGTGAAAAATTTAATACATTTAAAAAAAAAACAATGAAATGTAATAAACTAATAATTCCTTCGTTTACATTTTATTCCATAACTGATAACACGTCCATCATCATTGATTTGTGGAATACGTTTATCACGTATAAAATAAATTGGGCAATGATATTGTTTTGGACAAATGCATGGTACTCGACCACCATAAATATAACCATCTGTACTTGGTGTTTCAATATAACAATAATCATCCAATTTACATTGAGGCTATGAAATACAATAGAAAATATTTAATAAGTATGATTCTATGAAATGAACTTAGAGTTTGAATAAAAAATAACTTTAAGATTAACTAATCACATTAAAACGAGTCAATACAAGGAGTATACTGATGAACACTGAGTAACACGTTATATCCTATTATCTTTAAGATGTAAGTTGTTGATAAGTTCCAACTGGAGAAAAAGCAATAATGTACTTCTGTTTGAGTTGAATTAATTATCATTGAAATAACATAGTTGGGCAGGACTATAATGCAAGGACGAACCGATGAAATTACGACTTTTCATCTCAAGGTCATTACTCATAGTTTGATTGACAATGTTAACGATCTATCCCATGCTGGCTAATTTCCAGGAGAACGTTATTGTTAGCTATTTACAGAAAAAAGGTTTTCTTCGAAGAACATGTTAATGTGATTGTGGGGCGTCCATACACTTAGACAAATGATTAGAGAATAGTGATTAACTAATATTCCGATGTCAATGGTCGCCTAGCAAATGTCAAAGTCGTCGCTACATTATAGTCCTTTCTATAGTCGAATCATATTGTTTCTGCCCTGAAATGTAAATAATACAATTATCTCACACTCGGATGATATGAATATGATTTATTAATTAAGTTAACTTCAATGATATCTAAAGTACGATACATATTAAACTAATTTTAATAGGAAAAGAACAAATAGATTCATAAAACTTGAACATCAAGTATGTGTAAGACATTGATTTGTTGTATTTATTTACAAATATATTCTATTCAAATATTTTAAATTAATTTTATTATTCGTATTCGTCACAGGTTGATGTCTGTAGGGAACACTTGCTAGTTGTTTAATCCTTTTCATCAATGTACACCTGCTAAGTTCATTCTGTAAATAATAAGAACAACTAGACTTAATACTTATCTGCACAAAATCCTCATATCAGAAATAGTGTTAGTGATTAACTTTTTGAGGTTTCTTAATGCTTTTAGCAAATTATGACTGGTATAGTTCAGATTCGTCAAGTAAGAGACAATCATCACTAATAACAATGGAGGATTGCCCAGTTTTGTCACCAGTTGATTAAAGCGAGATTTCTAACATTGGATGAGGGACTAGTGGTGTAGACGGTTAAGCATTCTCCGTGAAACACGTAGGTCCTGTAATAGAGTTCTTTAAAATCGACAGTGAGCTCACTTGAGAGTTCAATACTAGGACGAAACAGCTGTCCAATGCTCTCTGGTTTCAAAGGTATCCAACCAAGATTAGTCTGTGACGAATGCAAACAAACAAATCAAAACCAATGTCAACCTCCACAAAACCACCTCAGATCAACAATATTTTAAATTTTTGTAAAAGACTACACCATCCTATCCTGAAATAGTTAGATGGACCTTTTAATACATTCAGCTTTTTAGAATGAATTACTTTAGAAAATGATCGTCATATTGATTGGTTATCGTTTGTCTGTTAAATTCTTTCATATCATCTCAGAGTACTGGAAAAAGAAATCTGTTTATAAGTTACCAAATCAGTGCATATTGTAAACACTATCTGGAACCACTCTTATAAGCATCCCATAAAGTATACTTCATTCACAGTCACATGAATTGTTCTCGACTATTCATATTTATATGCTAAGGAATAAGTGTTAAAATTGATAAAACAAATAGGATTACTTAACAATAATGTGGTCTACTTACCTTTGCTGCACAAGTCATATGTATATAATTTCCACGAAAAACTCGATCTCCAAATTGAACACCTTTGCTATAACCATAACGTTCAACATCAGCAATTCCTAAACACCGACAGTTGATTCGATCTACCATCAACCATGTTCCTATTTGACGTAATTCAAATGCAATTTCTCCTTCCTCCATAGTACAATAACGATGCCTTGCTTCATAGATTCTATTACAAAAGTGAGCTTGAAATTCATAATCGCGCATATCTAAAATAAAATAATTTTAACATAAATAAATACGATTAAGTTCTTTATTAAGAGATTCATTTAAATAATGTTTGTTGCGCTTTATATCACATTTATGAAAGTGAGAATTCTACTATTGGTGCAGACAGTTAGGTGTTCGCCAACCTGAAGCCTCCGGGGCGGAATGTAGGATGCACGCTGCTGAGAAATTCCGTACCAGGACGAAACAATTGTCCAGTACTCTATGGTTATTACTGGTATCCTACTAACATCAATCTATGACGTATTCAATCAATTAATAATGTTTTAGTTAAGTAAACATCAAAAAATTATTATTAAGACTAAAATGAATGGAATATGAATGTTAGTTGTAATATGAGTTATCTAACGAATTATATCATTAACTTAGAGTAGTTATTGTAGACAAATTGTATGGAAGTGACAGCGTTGTATTTGAAAAGGTGTTTTTCAAATTCCAGTAAGAAAGTTTAACAGTTAATGAATTCGAATGAATGACTTCTAACCAACTGACATACATTATTCACCGATTACTATTCCAAGATAATATAAAGCGTATTAATTTTTACATTGAAATATGATAGTACTGGACGTCATTAAAGAAGAAAGATACATGAAAAATTCAAGTATTGATTTAGTTTTATGGAGATAAGTAATATGTATAGTTGTTTGTATTAGTCATAGACTAATCTCGGTTGGATACATCTGAAAACCCAATACTAGTGAGCAAATGATTATTTCAAGTAAGGGACTCCTAAGTAGTTTACATCATGAACTTCGATAGAGAATCCAACTTAGGGTCTGTAGGTCTCATGGTGAATGGTTGACTGTCAACGCCACTGGGTTCGCCGAGAGCCAACAGTGGGATTTCCGGTTTCATCAATTTGTGATATGGGGCGACTCGTGACAACTGTCTTACTCTCGACAGGTGTGAACCCCACTAGTCAGAACTTCTTACCAATGACAATAGATGACTTCTGTGTTATATTGCAGTAAAAATTCTACCGATGAATGCTGGTTCAATAGTACTGACGGTTAGGCGTTCACCGTCGGATCTGATGGTCCTAAGTTGGATTCCCGAACCACGTACACATCCATAAAAGTTTCCAAATCACATTAATAAACTGACCTTAGATAGATTTATAGCTAACTTAAGATAACTTAGTACCTCGACTCAATACTCTATTATACATTTATATACAATGTAAGACCTTGTTTACCAAACTGTGTTTGGAAGGTATATCATAGATGACTGCTAGCATTCCAACTACAGAAATCTACAATTTTACAGCAAGTTTTAGAGTAAGTATACTCAATACCGGTCAGTGAAATGTTAACTATCAATACACGTTTATGAGAGTAGAGAACTGTTATATCGTACACCCGAAGAAGATTGATTGTCTCCCAGTATTGTTTATTAGAATACCATTTTACTTATTATGGTTGCATGTAAAATGAATATTTTATGTCCAATATTATTATGCTCCTTTTGCTCTAACATCCCATTTGACCCATCAACTGTTAGTTTGTCATTTTCCACTTATAATCTGTAGTTAATTAATTGTATATACGTTACTTCAGTTCACTATCATTGTCGTTTTTATTATGTGTCGATGTTATTTACATAAGTGGTTGACTATACTGTTAGATTTTATGTATAAATAAAAGACTGCTTGAAATATAGCCTGATTTAGCCGGTTTATGAATTAGTCTCATATTCTTTATACTTCCACCTGGGACTGAGTAGGCATCAGAGTAAACGTAAGAACACCGACTAATCAGTCACATTTTTTCCTGATCACAGTAATTAATTCTCAAAGGTCTTTCTATATCTGATCAATCGTTATCCATGATTTGTCCATACATTTGATTATATCAAGAACCAGTAAATTTGATAATGTTATGTACATAAAAAAAGCTAGTGAATATCGAAGTCGGTCATATAACATTATGTATTCTACCTTTGAACTCTTCAATGATTTCGAACTCATGACAATTAAGCTGTTCAAAAGTATGATATTTCAATACCTTCACATACATATTTCTAACTAGCTAAACAGATTACTGTATTATTGTATCTACTAAATTTCTATTTCCATTATATACTGACAGTTTCTATTAGTAAAGTAGCTTTTTATTTTAACACATAGTAACTATAAGTCAGCATTTTGTAAGCAAACGTTAACTACATTAAATCGACCAACAATGAATGTCAAGTGTATGAAGTACACACTACACTATTATTTTTACAAAAAAACATATATTTATTTATGCATATAATTCACTTACCATCAGTACCTATCAGTTTGAATGTTAATGATTTTACATCATTTGTTGGAAGCCATGTAAGTGGACAACTTGAATAACCAGAACAAATATGACGCCGTTGTGCGAATGGTGATAATGAATTGTAATATTTAGGCATATTAAAGAAACCACCACGTTCAAGCCATGCACATGGTGTCAACGAACGTCTTTGCTTAATAATAGAATAAAAATGAAGTATGTTCATTAAATTAAACACTGAAGTAAAGTACTCCATATACAAATAAAATCAAATAATATTTTTAGAGTTTAACTGTAAATATATGTAGAAATCAAAAGTTTATATACGTGGTGTTTAAATCGGATTGTGACTGATAAGCAGAATCCAGGACACTCGTTTCTTCCTATTTGGGTCTCATCGTCTGGATGTAACTGTTGATGTACCAACTTGAAGATTGCTTGTAATTTATAGCTATGTTGAGGCAATCTGCTCAGGATGCACATGTGGCAGCAGAGGCTGACCAGTTTCAGTTCATGGCTAATTAACGGTAAGATACAGACTCATCCTGATTTGTGCATGCGGTATTAACATTTACTTGATAGAGTTGTGATGATTATCTAATAGGTACTTCTAGAACACAATATATTTCGTAATAATTTCATGTATTTTAGATTGTCCACTGACTGATCAACATTTGAAACAAACATTGGTGAAGGATTTTATGCTATTTAAACGTGTATTGATTTAGTATGTAATGACCAACAAAGCTGTGTCAGACATAGAGAACGAAAATGGTCAAAGAATTTTCCGAATTGTTTCATTTATTTTAAGTATATATAAGTCTTACATTCTATTTTTATTATTACGTCTCCACCTACTTTTATCTTTGATTAGACTCAAGAACTGTTGTTATTTCATCTTCCATTTAGGAAGTACAACTGACCAACTATGTACCTTTTATTCCATCTCCAGTCATTTTTGTGTTTGTTTTGAATGTAGGTCTGTTATGCGATTACATTTTGAATGTATATAAACAGATGAGAAAAGCATAATTCATATCTCGGGGTCTCTTTCATTATTGACTCAAATAACTCGTGTTCTCTATTCCTACTGAAGGACTAGAAATTTCAGATTAGATATACGAGCACTAAACATTCTTTGTATCTGATCGTGCTTTTAGTTTTAGCAAGATTATCGTTTTTTGCATAACGTTACAGGCCAAAGTTCAAGGTATGCTGTTTGGGTGTATGAATATGAAAAATTTATCACCTGATGAAGTCTAGATATCATTAGTACCTTCGAACTTATTAGTATGTCATGTAAATAAATGTTGATTACTGCATTATTGGTTTATCAACATTATGCACAGAAATATTATGCAATTTAATGTATTTTCAATGAAAATATGAGAAAAAATCACCATTCGTCAATCAGGATTTTCCCAGTTTAATAGATACTAGAAACACTGTATGCTAAATGTCTTTGTTGATTACAAATAAGTCAAATCTAAATATGCTCTTTTGAACAATAAAACAAATATATTCAATGAAGAGTTCCTATTGCTGGTGACATACTGATCACTACAAAGTACTGGATAGCTGTTTTGTCCTAGTATTAGACTCTTCAGCAGTAGGCATTTACGATCCCATCAAGGATTGAACAGTTGTTTAATGCTTCATGTTGATGAACGGCTATCTAATTCAGACTAATTTGTAATATCGAGTTATCATACAATCATTCACTATTACAATTTGTCAGAGGTGTATCTATACGTATATACGTATATGCATACGTATATACGTATGTACAAATTTGAAAAAAGGCATCCTTTGTGGAATAACTAAAGTAAAATTAGATTATCAATATTTTCCAAAAAGTTCTCCGAATAATGTTGTTATTGTAAAAAGTGAATAGAATTCATAAAAAATTAGAAGGTTAGTTAACTTTGTTATAGACTATTCAGATGCATGGAGCACTACGTGGTTATTCGACAATGTTTATCACATGGTCCTAGTTTCTTGACTTATGTGCAGCAAGAGAAACAGGTACTGAACACAGTATTTTGAAAAATATATTGCAATTAATCATCCGGCGGAATTAAAGTCTATTGGTGGGCCAATATAGTTTCAGAAAATCACTTCAAGCTAATTGCGCCTAGGTCATATAAATATGTGTGCTGTTGAATAATTGAATGATAATGTAAGCAAATTTATCCACAACATATTTGTGACAAGAAAGGTTGATGGACAGGACAAATTATGGGACTTTATTGATGATGTGTGACCAGTTAGGCGTTAGGATTATGGTATGTAGTTAAGTTTAGGATTAGAGTTACAGTTGAGACTTGCGTTCATCACAGTAGTCTAGTTCCACCGATTGCCCTTCAACCTTATTACTTTTTCTTGGTATTTATTTAGTTTGTCCATAGATCCCAAACCTATTAGGACTTCAGAGACTTCATTACTTAGAGGTTCGTCACCAAAATCCTGGCGATCACATGACAAATATCATTAACGTCATGCATTGAACCTTATTATACCTCATTACCTTAGGAGCACATCAATTTTGTGATAAACCGGGTTTACGGAATAATGATGCAGACCTAATGCATGTAATCTATTTTGACATGCCATGTACTAAAGTATGGAGATAAGTACTTCCTTGTTAAACTTATAATTACAACGATATAATTCTAATGATTCCAACCATAGTATTATTGGGAACGAATTCATGCCATCGTTTGATTGTTTACGCTTGGAGGCTTATGTATGCAATATTATTAAAATGACTTCATAAGACACTATCAGTGTTACATAGATACAAGTATAAGAAATCTCCAGTACGACATTTCTTTATACATACTACTGAATTATCCGTTAGTTAAATATCATGCTTTCCTTGATTTCCTGCTTAATTAGAACGTGCTCAAGTTTAGTTTGTATACTAAATCACAATTGTTTATAAGTAGGGTAAATACGTCTGACTGTATAAAAATTCAACAAATTTTGAATGTTATTTCATACTACTTATTAGTAGGCATAAATGACTGCATTTAAAAGGACTGGGAAATTAATGAGAACTTTATACTATATTTTCCATATTAATTTTAAATTACCACTGACAATTTATGATCTTCTAACACCAATGAATGAAGATCAACTTCGAAGTTCTTCCCATCTCAGCAGCTTTTATTAAAAACAAAAATTATTCATTCATAATCTGCCTACTAATAAGTAATATAAAACAATATTCACAAATTGCTAGTCTAATTTGTATTCGTTTACACAGACGATTATTACACATATAAAACATTTAGTCAGATATTTTTGGCCCATATCGCGGAAAATTGACGAATATCTTTTACATATTATTGACTGAAAGTAAATAATACGTATTGCGAGGATATGTATTATACGTTTTCATCTAAATGGAAATTTCAATTTTCACAGGAAAGAATACTGATGTAGTAATATAACGTAACCGATACTATCATTTCTTCATAAAATATCTTTGATGTGTCTAACCATGTGTCATTTTATAGTTATGTAAACATGATCTAGCGGAAAAGAATTCTGTTAAACACTTAGTGCTATACCGAGGCAACGAATTGGAAATCACAACCTATGGATTTTGTTCTTCATGATATTGGAACTATAAAGGTTAAGCTGCCTCTGGTTAAACATTCACTGACTATGATATTCGTGTTTCTCAAATTGTGAGCTCTTTGTAGAATTACTAAGAATTGTCATGTCTGCTTCCCAAACCCTGTACATAATTCCTTAATTCAGCCTTTATTGTATCATATATTACGTGTTACTAATTTTTGCTGTATATGATATGTAATAGTAGCAGTTTTTCTTCACTAAACAACCTGACATTAACTCTTATCTGCCAGTGTTTGTTCTTTTCATAAATATCTTTAGGAAAGGCTGTGGTCACTTAGGCATAATGCCAATTAATCACCGTTATCATGGCTATCAGGTCACGGTCAGAGTTTCATCCACTAGCTTTTCTTCAGACAACGGAAACGTCACTTCACTTAGGTATTATTTTATAGGTGGATGAATAATCTTAAAAATACATATCTCAATTAAAGCTTTTGGTTATCCTGTATGGTCCTAAGTTATTCGAATACACTGAATCAAGTGTGGATAACTTATAGTCCAAACATTATTTCAGGGATTATTTAAGTTGGATTGTGACTGGTAAGTGGAATTCAGAACGAGCGTTTAGTCCTACTTGGGACTCGTCGGCTGAATGTATCTGCATCCCAACTTTGATGCTCAAGGTAGGATTTGAACTCAGTCGGTAGAGGTTTTGTGGAGATTTGTATTAAGTTAAGATGCTTGTATTCGTCATTGATTGATATTAGTCGGATACCGCTGAAAACCAGATTACATCATAATTCAGTTGCAATGATCAGTTTACTAGTGAATAACTTTAGGTTGTTCATGAATTTTTAGTGAGATGTCTTGATGAGCGGAGTTCAGACTTGTTGGAAGTGGCACCAATAACAATGAATGATAGTGGCTCTGTGTCACAAATTGTTGAAAGGAGGAACTTTACCCTTGAACGCTGGCCTTCTCGGCGTCTCAGGTAGTTTGTCAATCAGAAAACCCTGGGTTCGATTCCACGACGTAACAGATGGTGAGAACTTTGGAAGAATCCCTAAAATGAAACAGCTATCTGATGCCCTCTCGTTTTCAACTCGAATACATGTTAAAAGCACATTAAAAGCGCGCGTTCCATAAGTGTGACTGCTTTGACTCAGTAGGCTAGTTGAGAACACCGTGGCGTTCGACATGCAATAGACTGAGTTCGAGTCACACTATGAACATGAATATTGGTATGCAGTTATATCCAGACAGTGAGTCACAAATAAAACTAAACGCGCGTCCTGGATTCCACTTGCCATTCACAATCCAACTTAAATAAGTCAACAGTAATTTTTATTAATACGTTTATCTGCAATTGTTAACTTCAATCGGGGGAAGGGGGGGTTGAATATGCAATGCACGCGTCTATAAATAAGGTTAAAATGATAATATTCAAATGGAAATTATCTAAGTAGATTATGTCGAACCAGGACAAGTATTCCATACTTCACTCTATTGATCTCTTAATATACTAAACTGATTTAGCAGAATAACACAATTTTATTAATACTTAAAATGTATACAATCGGAAAACTGTCAATTAAGCTTAAGCCAACATAAATTGTTTAATCTAAATATTTTTTTGAAAAATGGAAATTTTTGGCAAACAACCATTTTAACGTATTCATACGTTACTTGGTTACTACTTCGAATAAAAGTAAAGAATGTAGATAATTAAAAGTTTTGTAATTAGGATAAGTTTGTATTTTCCCGTTGATTTGTAATGGACTGAAACTGGTCAGTCTCTGTTGCCATATGTGCATCCTGAGCGGATTGCCTCGGCATAGGCCACCCACCAGCATTCACCAACCAACTCTGTTCTGGGCTTTACTTTCCAGCTCATACCAAGTGCTCTTCATTCGCTTCATGTCTCCCTCCAATTCCCGATGAAATATGTTCCGCGGTCTTCTATTTTTTCTTTGGCCCTTGGGATTCCAAGTTAGTGTTTGTCTTTCGACACAGTTTGATGGCTTCCTCAATATGTGTCCTATCCACCTCCAGCTTTTTTTCCAAATTTCCTCCTCTGTTGGAAGTCGATTAGTTTTCTGCCATAGAAAGTTGTTGTTGATGATATCTGGCCAAAGAATCCAAAGTATTTTACTCAAACAGTTGTTTATAAATACTTATATCTTCTGAAGAATGCTTTTCGTAGTTCTCCAAGTTTCAGCTTCATACAACAGAACATAATCTAGTACAAACCTTTATCATGTTACATTTGGAGGACATATAATCAAGTACATGCTGAATCGACTTCATTATGCACTTTCGATATCTAGTATTCATATCTTTTTTAATCATATGTACCTACTGGTTATCCTGTTTCTTTAAAACTGTGGGCACTTAATTATAATTCAAGGAACTAGGCAAAAATATAATTCCCATTTCTTTGTTATTACTTGAGAACTGAAATATTAGGTATTGATTACAAGTTATTAATGATGAAGTCCATTAAAGAGTTGTTTATACATCACAAGTGAAATAGGTTTATGTTGATTTCGTATAAATTTAAATTATACGTTAAGAGAAAATGTATTATTCAATAATGATACTTGAATTTTTGAGGTGACTGGGATCCCAGAAACAAACTTATTCTGTGTAACTGATATGGATAACGTTAAATTAATGAAGGAAACTACAGTTGCACTATTGTTAAGACTAATGAATATCATAATTAAATAAAATGCAACTCTCATTAAAAATAGTAAGATTTTGAAGTATGAAAAACACAAAATTATGATTAGGAATAATTTTTTTTCTATTTTTGTCTTATAATAACCAACCCATTAAAATGATAGAAACGAAAAACACATACGTGTTTAAGTTGGATTATGACTGGTAAGTGGAATGTAGGACGCCTATTTCGTCCTATTTGGGGCTTCTTAGCAGGATGCACCTGTATCCCAGAGTTGATGTTCACACCAGGAACATCTAAATACATCTTTATCATATATACGTACCCGTTACACAAGTGTGGCTTGTTATATCGGGAGACTAAAGATGCGTAACTAACTGTTGGAACCATGTTTTTAAACGTTATTCCAATTATTTTAACTATGGGTAATTTAGACATTTTATTTCTTTCATTGTTATGTTTCTCTTACCCTAATTTCCTGTTTAGTATATTTACTGTTAGTGCATTGTCCCTTATTATGAACTACAGTTAATTTGTTGTGTACTCATTACACTTATTTACTGCCACAACCTCCTTTGTATTAATGCAAAATTCCTCATTGGCTCGATGTGTGGTCTGATTTTGTGTATATATAAAGTAGTGTTTAAAATGCATTGTGATTCTTGTGTGGTTGGTTTACTCATCTGGTGTTCTTCATTTCCGGTTTGGGGACTGATAGTGATGGGGTATACATACAAGGGGACTAATTAGTAATTGATAAGGTCACACTGTCTATTTTTCATATAAATAATTAGTCCAAAATACATATTTAAAATATAACATGACTCTCTGGATTCAGTAACCTAGTAGTAAACGTGGTGGCGTTTGACACGAAACGAACTGAGTTTGAGTCTCGGTGGGAGCATTAATACTGGGGTGCAGGTACACCCAGCCGACGAGTCCCAAATAGGACGAAACAACCATCCTACATTCCACTTGCTAGTCACAATCCAACTTAAACAAATACTTGTGATCTATAGCTATTACGGTGTTGAGTTCGTTGAGGATTTGAAAAATGATTTTAACTTTAATTAATAATTATTAGATATTGAACTTTTTAACTTGATACTTCTAACTAATTTAGTAATTAGTACTTGAAGTCGCATGAAAATGTGATTAGACAAATTATTCTTTTATTCGTAATCATTTACCTTAAGTACTTCAAGCAAACGTTGTTTGTAATATTTGGTGCAAATGATTATATCGTAGTAATATTTCTAAGAATACAATATTTTATACTCATGAGTTGAATAGTGAATTAATAAAAGTGACAGAGGCATTTATTTCATCACGCTTTCAGCTTACAGTAAGCTAATACAGTCAAACAACTTGTGAATCTGGTTGGAATCCAAAAAATGTTGATTGAATTCATCGTTGCTATGAAACAAAATTTGCAGCTTGATAACACAAATTGGCCAGAGTTAGATATTCATTGAAAACCAGGGTTTAATAAGTATAAGTTCTCCAGAAGTGTGCATACATGACCCCACCATAGAATCGAGCCCAGAATCTTCGGACTTCAAGACAAATACTTAACGGTTAGGACACTGAGGTTGGAGGCATCTAACGGTCGATATATATAAGTTCAGTTGTGACTAACTTCGAAAGATAATTTTCGGGGTTTAAGTGATAAAATCAAAGAAGTAAAGTTAAGTTTGGTCTGAGCTGAGGCAATTACCGACCGAAAGCAATCAGTGAGATATCAACCGTCCAACGCTGGCTAGATCAGTAGTCTAGAGATTAAATGTTAACCACAAAACCTGAAATTCTTATCCTCGATTCCTTGTTTGTATCGTGTATACTCAAAGGTAATGAGTCCCATAGTAGAACGTACCAGCTGTCTTGTAGCATTAGTTCTCGGTTTTTAATAATTGTCTAACTCGTATTATGGTATAAAATTCAATTGAAAAATCTCCACAACACCCATTTTAAATTCGTGTCTATTACGTCAAAGTGAGAAGACTGTCATTCTCACTTAATATGTAATTCAGAGGATTAGATGTTCATCAACCTGAAACCCATATGTCGGGATCTAGGGTACGTACTGTTGAGGAGTCCAATACTAGTATAAGACAGCCGTTTAGTGCCCCCTAATTTACATTGGTACCATACTAACATCAATCTGTGACGTATTCAATCATCAATATACCAATCTCCACAAACAATCTCAATTCCATTACATACAATTTTTCTAAGTTCACTGAAATCATAGAAAAGACAACAACATAAAAATATATAACTTTGATTTTACAGTCTCATAATGTTCTCTTTTTCCATAGTAATTACACTTCATTTATGGAACAGATATTATGCATTTCTAGGCACTTCAATTCAGTAACATTAATTCCCTCATCACATCAATAAATGTAACATGTGTATTCATCCAAAATCAATAACACTTTTTAGTCATACTTCTCATTTAAACAATTTTAATATAAATTCAATGAATTATTTAGATTTATATTGTTTAAAATTAAATATACTACAATAAACTAGATCTGATATAAAAGTTTGTCCAAATTGCCGGTGTTTGATACTTAAATATATACATCTACTTATATTAAACATTTAAGTAGTATAAAATTTTATCTTAAAAAAATTAAGTATTCATAAAATGATATTTGAACTGTATATTATTAAAATATGATTTATATAATCTACTTTATTTGTCTAGTTTCTGTAATTATAAACACATACTTCCTGTTTATACGCATATAACTTATTGTAATGCATTACTATTAAATAAAAATACATAATTCTACATATTAAATAATGATTTGATAAATAGATTCTGATAATATAGAATATAGAAATTAGAGATTAAACTTCAATATGAATTCAGTCTGATTGAGGTATACAGTATACAATGTTTTCATATATATTAATGCATTATATATAAGCGAATGTTATTGTTTACTATTAGATCATCAACAGGCTTAACTCTAATATACAACAATATATGTATGCGAATATAAAAAATTTATTAAACCAATATAGGCCAATTTGTGAATCAATGACCATTTAATGCAGTAAATCATTGTTTATCATTCACTAAGTGATCAGTGGTAGTTACTTAACTGAAGGATAAATTACCTGGTTTTGCCATATTTATGTATATTTATGAGTTTTACTGCTCCTATGGAGTGACTCTTCGTTGTATACATTATGTTGATAACTGCAGAAAGTCAGCATGAAACCATGCATGATCTTGGTTTAGAGTCACTTTAATTTTGAGGATATTGGTACAACAGGTTGTATCACTTCCGTCAGACTGTCAAACTATATAACTCAGGAGAGAATGCACCGTCGATTATCAGTCTCTTGAACTTTAAAGATACACTATGCTAATTAAAGCATAAGACCGAAGTCTTGGGTTTCCTATCAATTAGTCCTAACCAACCAACATTATCAACCAGTAAATTGATGTGACTTTCTATATAGTTAACATATCATGTTTTTTTTCATTCATTTTATCTAACTTTCCAGTATTCCCTGCGTTACTTATTTATTACCATTATTATTAGCTCACATAGGAAGTTACTAAATATTGCATTATATAGACCTGCTAATCAATTATTTAGGTAATAAAAAACAGTGGTCATGTATGAATAAACATATATTTCTCTAATCACCTTATACATATCAACTAGTAAGCATAGATATTCACATCTATGCACAAATTAAATGTAATCATGTTGACAAAAGACTAACCATTTGTTTTTACTTACTATTCATATTGATTTATCTACTTTTACTATGATTATTTATGAATTATTGGAAAGAGCTATAGGTCAACAACAAAATGAAACACAATTACATTGATTGATTATGTTTTTGAGAATCAATTAAATCAATGATTAACTAAATTATTACTATTACTATTATTATTATTATTATTGTCATTATTATTATTAAAAGCATAAACAACTTGCTAACTATAATAGTTTACTAGGTGTACTAATGGATATGTTTATTCAGTATTGCATATATCCCGATTGGTGTAAAAGTAAAATCTTATCTACTTCTCTATGTATCTTTATTTCTCACATACAAATGTATATATATATATATATATATATATATATATACTAATACAAATGGCAATAAATTACACATATGAGAAATAATTTTTGCTTAGTTACACGGAATAGCCTTACTGAAGAAAAAGTAAGGATTCATTTATTTCTCAACTTCAATATGAAAATGAAAGAGTATTAACAATGTGTAAATAAGTACTTAATAAACAAGAGAAAAATTAATAGTAGTTATCTTTTTTACAGATTTCATAATTAAGCTGATAGATTATCAACTATATTACATATGAAGTTACATTAACTTAGTCAGTAATGTACAATTTAAAACCTGGACCAAGTATATATTACTCCACAATTTATCAGCATAGTAAGATGAATACCAGTTTCATAGAAGTAGCAGCCACACTAATGGTAGTAAGAAAAATATGTGTGGAATATGATACACGGTGCCAGAGTTAGTTTTTGAAAATAAAAGTATACAATACTTTTAGCGTATAATTTAAAGAGAGACATAGAGTGAACCACTGATTAACAGCCATGTCACCAATCGTCTCCAGCCATCGACAGTGATTATCAAGTAGACTTCAACCAGATAGTCTGCATTCACCAACATGTCTCAAACCAACAGCAAAAGACTTCATAGACTGATGTTGGGTTTTGGTTTGGCCGCCCATAGCTTTCTTCTAACCTACTCCTTGCCAGCCAACATTGTGCAGTAGATGGTGGATATACATATGTACTAAATATCTCGACCACTCCAACCTAAGAAGATTCATAACTATATCAAGCAATTTACCGTTTTTTCCCTAAACTCAATGTCTAATATCTTCATTACTTACCCTCTAGCCTAAACAAGCACCAATGACTTTAGTTCAGGCGTTAATGCGAATTAACACTAAACAAACAATTCTCATTTACAAATGGACAAGTTCATTCCGAAACTCCGCACATGTATTGTTGCTTAATCCTACCAAAAGACGTTATTATAAACTTAATGAATTCACTAAAAACTTTAAAAAAGTAATCCCAAATTAGATTTGAAATAATTGTAGTGCACTAATAGTTACCTCTCACCTGATACCTATTAAAACTAATAGTCAAAGATGAAAATCAAAATATTCAACTGAAGTGATTTTCAACTATCCTTAGACAAAATAGTAACGTTTAACAGTTCAGTAGATTTGTAAGTACCTCTTGTGACTGTCTAACGATGATCAACGGTGCATAAATACCAAGATGC
The DNA here is from genome assembly GCA_034768735.1 of Schistosoma mekongi. NCBI lineage: Eukaryota > Metazoa > Platyhelminthes > Trematoda > Strigeidida > Schistosomatidae > Schistosoma > Schistosoma mekongi. Next base: position 16,253,572 of record CM068309.1, on the reverse strand, counting down.
AGTCTAAGTATCTACTGGAAAACTTCAGTAGTAATGATTAAATGGGGATTAAAACATACAATATTTGCAGAATAATTTCGAAATAAATAGAACTATCCTAATCTGTAAATAATTTAACTATCTTTCACTATGTATTTATTAAATTAATAAATCTAGAGGATTTGGAACATCTTAAAACTACTTAATGAGTGATAAATGAACAAAAGAGTGGCAGACATTACACGAGGTATAATCAGCAGCTGTTCGTTTTCTCAATCCCTGTCTAGATGCACAAAAGAATATTTTGATTCATCAAGAAATGCAATGGTGACGAATCCACTGCTATCCTTCAACTCTTATTCCAAGAATCGAGTGAACATATGAGTTAAATGACTGACTGATAATCGTATAGTTTACAGTACCTTTTCTAGTAATAAATCCTACCTACCCTAGTAATCAGAATTTTTTCTCGCCTTCACCCTGTTGCATTTTATCTAATGGTGTTATAAGCAGTTATTGTCTGCAGAAGCAAGTATAGACTTTTCCAAATGATGGACAACATTAAAATTGAAAAATGATTCTGAAATCCAATCTCGAAAGAAGTGATAACCATTAAAAACTTATCTTTGAGTAAATCGGATTTGCTTGCGATTCAGTCTCTACGAGTGTTGAAGAAAGTACTAGAGGAATTTGGGAGGGTAATGTGTTGCTATTATGTGTTTCGAAAGAAATTATTGACTGCAGACCATTATTCTTGATTAAAATTTGAGTACTAGTGAAATGGTCTCAAGCGGATAAACTATAAGAGAGAATATTGATAATATCAATAATGCTGTGTCTGAAGGTCACTGATTAGATACTAATGTCTAGCTTACGCCTGTCTTAAGACAAGAAACAGTAGATTATATGTTAGCAATAACGAGGAATGTGTCTAGTTATCCTATGATAATGATTATTGGATGCGGAAAGTCCGACCTTGTAAAGTTCCGATTTTATACTGTTGAACCTTAAATGATCATATGTCTGTTACCCAGCTGGGAGACTATTAGGAGCTGTTAAACACACCTTCAGTCTACTCTTAAGCACTGAATACTGAGTTCAATCAACATCCCTGACGCTGATGATAAATAGCAGAAACATTGTAGGTATTGTAGGTCAAGTCCAGCTCACTGACTATTCCGTCATAAAATTAGGAATCAGTATTGATCACCTGTCAGTGAATGAATGTAATCTTCACTTTTACATTCATTTTTGTTTAAGTAAATTGAAAATGCTAATACACTGAAATTGATGCATTACTTTATTTCTAATAAACAAAAAACTTTTATTTTAGATTGCATCGGCAGTTTCCTGCTTGTCTTTACTAAATATTATATTTATATACATCAGATTCCATTAATAAGATTTATTGCCGCGACATATCGCAAAAATGATTAAGTCGATCAAAGTTGCTCAAAAGAGAGCTTACTTATGTCATTCGAGTGTGTATGTAATCTAATGAATGGGAACCACAGATCACCACGCAGATGTTTTGCCCCAGTATATAACTCCTTGGCTGTAAGCACTCATATTATCACCCTGGATTGCGCCTAGAACTATCGGAATTAAACTTTTGTTTAGTCCATTTCATGTGCAACGTTGACATTCAGTACTATTAGTTGATTATATCATCTTCATTATTCAATTTCAAATACGTTTGCATTTTTAATTGTTGGGTTAAAATATTTTCTACGTTTCACCCGGTTGAAGACCTAGCAACTCATAAATCAGTTGAACGGTGATAAAATCAATCTTATATTCATACTTCTGTACACAGTTTTCATAACACCACAAACTGATGGAAGTGAGAATTCTAAGATTGGACGCCAATCCAGTGGTGTAGAGCCTTAAACGTTTGCTAACCTTAAATCTCTGGTGCTCAATGTTGAGGAGTCCCTTACTAGAGTGAAACGGCCTGCCGGTGCTTACGGGTTTTTAATGGTGCCCAGCCAATATCGATCAAATAAGGATACTTAACTTGATTACATATTTCTTTACATTAAAGTCAATGACTTGGCAACCACCCCTTTTATATTATCACACATTTAGTTCATATCGTTTTACGGACTACTTAATTCTATTGAAACACCTAAAACGCTAAGAAGTGTAATTCGTCGACATTTTTAAACTCACATTACATACTTAAAAGTTGAATTGTTGAATCATTAAACTATTTGAGTAAATGCTTCATCAATAAATAACAAAGTTCTAATCAACCTATTTGTTGTTTTATATAAGGCTATCATGAATGTACAGCAATGATAGGATGTGACTAAACCAATTATATCAAAGACAACATTGGAATATTCCGTCAATACATACATACAAATACTCTTAAAAGATATATTGTACATTATTTGTGTGGTGAATCTAAGTGTTCAATTTAGATTGAATTGATAAGAAATAGTTATCAGTTAGCATAATAGTAAACTACCAGTTATTTATTTCATGTATAATAATCATTTCGGAACTGTTACAATACTGTCATTATACTGTATCAAGAAGAATATTGTCGATTTTTATCTAGAGGCAGTTAGTTTAAATAAGGCTAAAGTTGTGATGTTTGAAATGAAATTCAATAAATATTCTAACATGGTGATAAACATTAAAATGAAGAGTTTGGTGGCTAGAGTCGTTAGGTAAAATTTACAGCTATAAAATCAAATACCTCACAATATATATTAATAGTATCCATATAAAATTTAATCTTAAAAAGAAGCATGCGATATATACAGGTTGTGTATTTTATTCTGCACTTAGTTTAGAACTAATAGTATTGTACGTTAGAGAATACATAATTTTGTTTTGAACGATAGAAAGGCTTTTCAGTTGAACCATCTTAGTTAAGAGAATAAGACATCGATGAGATACTGTTATGTGTATTAAGTATAGTGTCACTTTAAATGACAATCTGCAAATCCTTTAAAAATGTACTAGTGTCTTATAATTAAAAACGGCTTCAAATAAAAACTACTTTTTACTAACTAGGTATTTTAAAATTATTAAAATCGACAAAAGATCTGAAGCTATTGATCTTAAATTGACTTATTAGTGCTTATCACTGAATAGTATGAAACGGGGACTAGATCTCCATCCAATGCAGTACAGTTTACAATGGTGTTATGATGTTATGATAAAAATTACCCACAAATTTTATATACATTTACATAAACATCATAAAACACTTTTATTCATTGAGATCTAACTAAAGATACAGTAAAATAAGCTAAATAATAACTTTATTACCAATTAAACTAAAGTTTTCTAAATGCTACTAGTAGTAGATAAAATAAGTTAACTTCATGGAATTCATATAGGACTTTCCACAAGTAGATGATGTAATCGTGAGAAAATAATCATTATTTAATGTCATTATTTGACTGCTTATCTTGAAATCACTGATTGTTCAATAAATACGTTACCAAAATGTAAATGAACATGAGTAGTTTTCATATAGACTCAGAACCTCCGACCCGCGATTACTATTTTAAACAATTAAAGTGAATAACACTGATTTATGATGTCTTTTTGATGTTATAGGTACTCCCATGAGTGGTTAGTCTTGAAAAGTAGAAAATTAAAATATGTTTTTAATTAACTACAGAATGATTGCACAAATCGCACTCCAAAACGTGTCGCTTACTAAAGAAATCTCAAAGATATTTTCATTACAATAGATGAGTATGCAATGAAACTTTATGTAATTTAAACGATAATCTGCTTATGAAGGCCCCTGGAGTGTTTTAATTTTATCTCTTGAACCTGACTATTTACACCATATTGGCAGTGAACATCCAATTGGTAACAATATATATCCCAAACTAACCTAATGTTAACTAGATATATTATAAGAATTGATTTAAAACGCTTATAAATTCAAAATCATAGATTAGCATCAGTTAGGCAACCAATTAAACCCAGGAAATGGTACTGTAAGATAGTCGTGATGTCTTCGTATGGGACTCCTTATCGGTGAGAATCCATGATACTACTGTGGATTGAGAGGATGATGTATAGCCATTAGATTACTGGAGCAGCCGCTAACGTATGGTTGGTATTTCTAGCTTAAACTGTCAATTGTGGTTTGTCAGTAACTGACTGATACCTAACATGAATGAACTATGCTTATTATATTTTCTTCATTTGAGTAATGCACATTAGTTTTCAATATATGATTCACAATGAAAAATCTCCACAACACTTATTTAAAATCTTTATGTTTACTACATAGTCAGCTGCTATTCTTGTAGTTTACTGATGACATCTAATGAAACTTCTGGTTCTAAATTGCTTAAATGGAAGTTATTTATTGCATCGAATATCTCTGTTGTCTTACAGAAATAAGTTTTATAAAACTGTTTAAAAGGTCCTACATACTAGGAGTAGTGTTTAGCGGTCATAGTTAATATACTAAGAACAAAGTAAAAAAATACCCAATAGTTTCTACGGTAAATAATAGGTCAGCTATGAGTTTTTTAATCATAGTAACTATCAGAAATTAAATAAAACAATAAAGGGATTTTATTATTATCAAAATAATATAACAAAATTAAATTTACCTGTTGCATTAAATATATTATTTAATGATGTAATAACTGGTGATTATCTTATATAGTTGTTGTTTTCCTCTAGTTAAAGCACACGTCAATATCCACGTTAATGATTATAAAGGTGAAATCCATCGTGAAATGATCTGCGTTAATATGACAAGCTTAAGTAATTAACTGATATGAAATCTAATAAATCAATAAAGCATACAGACAACACTATATTCAATACGCTGAGGGTAGAGAATACGATATGTTATTTAACGATGTAGACAAAAGGTAGACAAGTGTCGATTAAATGCAACATGCAAATACGCTTATTAACTAATAACCATCCTAAATGAACTATAATAATGAGCTCATTAGTGACAAACTCCAGGATGTTCCTGAAGCTCTAGTAAGAAGTCGTGACCGGTGGAGTTCAGACTTGTCTGGTGTGAGACAGTTATCACCAGTGACAATGGATGATCGTTGCGCTATATATCACAAATTGATGGAAGTGGGAATTCTACCATTGAATGCCGATCCAGTGGTGTAGATGGTTAGGCGTTCGCGTCAACCTGAAGCCCCTGGTGCGGAATGTGGAGTGCGCACTGCTAAGGAGTTCCACACTAGAACGAAAAAGCTGTCCAGTGCTCTCTGGTTTTTAATGGTACCCTGCCAACATCAATCTGTGATATAGTCAATCAAATAATATAACGTATGTGTTGTGTAACTTCTGAAAAGCAAAAATAGATATATTTACCAATCTCATGAGAATACTACAAAGAATTTATACTTAAGTAGGTGAAACAAAAGTAGCTTATGCAATTCAACATTCAGTAATAGTCATAAACAATGTGATATAGACGTATTTATAAGCAACATAGTAACAAGCTTAAATATGTTCATTATATTCAAAAATAATTCAGTTTAATTGAATATATTAGTCAATCAGTAGGTAAGCATTACTCTATGTTGTTGTTCTTTTCTATAGTTAAAATACATTAGAATGGCCTCAGAAATGATTACTTTTGATATTACCTATTTATTCTTAAGTGTTTTCCTGATATATTATATTATAAAGATTCATTTTCAATATTTCATAATTATTATTCCATCTTATCAATTTGAAATGAGTAAGAATAAACATTTGAATAGAATATACTGGCTTTACTTCGTTTTGTTTAGTTCACTTCAGTTGCCTATAATCAATAATATTTTAAAATCTAGGTTTTAAAGGGGTTTCTCAATGTACTTATACAAAGAAATTTAGTTGGAGATCGTTGATGATATACAGCAAAATAACATAACAAAGATATAGACATAGGTAAATGACACAGTAAATAATCTTCGACATACAATATACATTTTGTACGTTTAATTTCATTACTTTAGTTACATCTTCGTTATGTCAGTGTATATCAGAGGTAAATTCTGACTAAATTTCTTTGTTTGGACTACTTTTATTATTCTGATTATGAAATATTATAAGTTATAGACAATTAAAATGAACACAACAAAACAAAACGAATTCATCCTGGTTCCTCTCGGTGTTTGCGTTTTTCTCTTACATTATACTGTTCTTTGATAGTACATCAAGTATCTTGTTCAACTATGCAATTACTAAAGTAATTTTTTTACAGTGAATAAAAATGCAACAAATGTTCCCCTTATAAACTCTGAATTGCAAACAAAGAAAACAGTTGTCTATTTCTATCTCATTTTTCATAAATCATTTTACTGAAGTTATTACGTAATGGAATCAATTTTCAAATTACTGTGGAAAAAAAATCCTCTAAAGAACATTATGCAAAACTCATATTAAATACAATGAAGTACTATTCATTTTTTATTCAGGATGTATTTAAATAATATACACGCTAACAGAATTACTTCATCAATATTCATATTCGAATACTTTCATTATCTTCTTACAATTGAAAATGTACTTTTATACGTATAAAATGAATACTTCAAATCAGTGTAAACAATTCGAGTAATTCTATGCTTAGTTTATAGACATAAGAATAACCAGAAATATGATCTATAAAGCCCTCTCTCCTCCCCCTCCTCTTCAATAAGATAAACATGGAAACAGATTTCAGTAAAAACACTGTTTTTTAACATAGTTTTATAATCACTAAAAACCAACCGATGAACAATTAAGGAAAAGCTAACTAGATACAAGACATCTATTACTTTTCATAAAATCTGATTTTTTTTTAATGAATGTGAACAATAAAAAAAACAATATCGTTTATAGAGTGAAGTGAATTCATTAATTCTGGAGGCATATCATCAGTTGAAAACAATTTAAAGTTATAAAGAGTAATACAATTAGAAACAAACATCTAAAGTAATTGAAGTTAGTATTAGTGTTTGATAGGAGTTTAAAAACCAAAATAATAGGTGAAAGAAAAAGTAACAAAATGCAAAATTTAATAGGAGCCAAAAATTAGTGTGTATTTATGGATTGAATAGGAGTAGTAATAACTAATCATGTAGTCACGATTACATAATCGTTTATTGATATTTTTTTTCGGAATCGTTACTTTACGTGGTCGACTAATTTCGTTGTTTTATTTCTGTTTAAAATGTAAATACACACTAATTTTGACATTCATAGCATTAAATCATACATTTACAGGCTACAATACAACATAAGAAGGAGTAAATGTGATACTTGGAATGCCTGTGATAAGTTAACGAATGCATGAATAATCGTATTGTTTTATTAACCAATTTAAGCCGATGAGATGACAGTATTTATGACACTATAGTTTATCCTTTAGAAAGTAACTAAATATAAATGTTTTACATGTTAAGTAAATGGATCATAGCACTGTTATGACATTACCGGTGTTAGACCACAAAAACGATGATAAAGAAGTTCCTCTATGTGACTGAAGAGCTGTCCATTTACTTTTCAAAGATTGTGAATAATTACGATTTGTCTTCGCTACAAAAATCTTTACCACAGAGGTCCCAACTATAACGTGGTTCTAACGTTGTTCTAATTTCAAATCTCGATTTACATAGGGTTTCTGTGTTGAAAGCATAATAAAATCAAGTTTATTTCACTAACCATACAAAACCGTGTTATCAGATAACTCTATAACTATTAGTAAATACTACTTTTTATATCAGTTGGATTATGATTTCAAATGTAGCTTCAAATTCTGACCTTACGGCAAATTCAAAACAGTAAATACTAATACCAGATTTACATTAATTTTCACCCAACGTTACTCCACATTTATCCTACGATACATCTCATTTTAAATTAAGCGATTTCAGCTAAAACTGGGATTTTTCCCACCTTGAATCCTAATCGTATTCCCAAACTTAAGTTCAGGAGAACTGTATGACAAGCCAAGAGGTAATCAAAGGTAGGATAACAAGCAGTTTATTGTTAGGCAAAGTGTCACACAGTTTTAACTTCACACAATTTACCCAATGTTTTCCAAACCGTTTCCTAGACCTTATGTTATTTGAAACTAGCCTTTTGGCTCACTGAATCAGTGTTTATCTTAAATATGAAACCCATCTCTTACCTTGAAACCTGAACCGAAGTCACAGTCCTAACACTGAAGGCCTAATTTCAACTTGGATTCCTAATATCTAGCCTAAATATTAATCTTAACTGTGGTATATTGTCTATGATGTGCATTTTTATTTTAACTTGAGGTAACATTGACACTGATAGCTCGTAAATCATTAGTTAATTGGGAAATAATGAGAGGTTATTTTAGTACCGTCATTGTTTGTACCTATACTGTACTCAAGATCATTTTTCCATATATACTATGACTTTTGATTTTATATTTAGTTTACTGACTGAAGTACATGAAATCTGTCAACAGCTCAATTTCGAGACTTTTAGTCAATTTGTATCATATACCACTATGAAAGTAGCCTTTAAAATCATTTACATGGTCAAAAGAACTGGTTCAAAGTAGTTAAGATTAGGAATTTGTGTACAGCCAGTGTGTTGACGATTGAACAATCCTAGCCTGATCTTTGTATTCAGAAGAAGTATATGCAATTCCTTCTTTTATCATGAATTAAAAAGAAGATTGTGTTTCTCATCTAGTTTTTTTCACGTCTTAACTTAATCCTTATCGTCTTAATATTCTGTCAAGTTAATAACTAATTTTTACAACTCTACTGCTACACTATAATGATTGGTGTTTAGACTTTCTCCACCTGATATTTGTGAATTTTAATTAATTTCTGACAATTTTGTTATATGACATAATACTTCTTTAGATGACTACTTGAGATATTATGAACCCCATATTAATTAAACATCTAAAAATGTGACTTCTTTTTGATTATTTTGACAATAAATGTAATGCTTCTTTATTCTATTATAGATAATTGTTTGACAAAATTACTATAAATACGAATGTACAGCTCTAGTGAATGACTTCGGAGAAAATAGTTTCTTTTCTTCGTTGATATGCCTTTACTTCACACCGAACTGTCTCAATATTAAACTAATATGAGGTATTCACCTTATCCTATACAATTCATTGTTCTTGAACTATTTCACTATTATGTAAGACATCTTAAAATAAGTGATAATAATAGTAATACACCTAGTAATTGTTCTATTACATAGATCTTCAAAAGTAAACTAATTTATCAATACATTAATCTATGACTATATAACAACATTAATACAATACAACATTAATTAGTAATATATAGTTTTAAAACTTACCCATCTTGAATATGGATGATAATATTTCAATGTGACATTATATCCTGAACATAAAATCTCTTCATGATTACATAATATTAAATTGATGAATAGAAAAATATATTTTCCTAATTGTTTAATACTCCAAAATGATTGAAAAATTTTATGTAATCCAATAAATTGCATGAAAATAATAGAATGCTTATTATACATTAAATTATAAAAATACTATACATCATTATATGTAATTAGATTATTTATTTATTTAATTAAAATAATGTTAGAAAATAATTCAATTGTCAATGATTTTATAAATAAATGTTGTGAGAACTCATTTAATATTTTATAATAGACATTATTAACATTATAATAATAATAATAATATAAATATGTATTGATGTATTAAAGTCTATACATGTATCAGTTAATTAAATTATAATTGTATCATAATTATTCATTTATTTATTCTTATTATATAGTGAAAATTAATATAAAATTATAGTTTTAATGAAAAGTTAATTATCCAATATGCTAACTAATCAGTTATAAACCAATCATTTAAGTATAATAAGTTATTTTATATGTACATTTATAAATCCCTCTTTATTCTAAAATTAACTATCATTTCATATGTATATATCTATATATAAGGATAGAGATGAAAAAAATGAAGATTTGATAGTTACAATAATGTAACCATTAAAATTTACTAGATAGACATAAACAAAAATATGTTTATTATAGGTAGTTGAAGAATTTATTTACTGTAAATCGACCTGTTTAATGACATAAAGTATCATGTGATTATTATGGATGCAAATACTGACAGGGTATGTATATTATCGTTGAAATTGTATTAATATACAATGATGACATGAATAGATACCATTTCTGATATTGAAGTTATTTCTGACTGTGAGTTTCTAACATTAAAATAAAATTCATTTAATTAAGTTCTGTATGAAATATTCTGATGTTCATAATCAACTTAGATCTTTACTTCTAATAATAATAATAATAATAATAATAATAATAATAATAATATAATAACGTGTGATGAATAAAATGTATAGATGATCAGAAATCTTATATTCACTTAGATTAATATGTGCTATCACCATAAAATCCTAAGAATTTTATACATTTATATCAAGAAGATTATTATACGGTTGTGGTGAACTCGGATTACTTACAAACAATAATCGAATATAACCAAACCACAATTACACATGAAAATGCATATAATATTAAAAATACATTGATACCGTTAAGAATTAAAAGCAATGGAAGTTACGTGTATAAACTGAGAGTTTTACTCAGAAGGCAGAATGTCAAATATTCTGCAACACGATTTTATCTAAAAATTCCCAGAATAAGATAAAGATAAACAATTACTGAGTTTGTAAAACAAATTTAAGATAATCAGGAATATATTATCGGGTTTAATATTGTAACGACCTAATTCCTCAGTATGTAAGCCTAATATTTGTATCTTTAATAAAATAAGTGAATGAATGGTAAGAATTTTGGTTTGTGACTGAGTTTTGCAGAGATTATTGAAAGTTAATTTGATATCAAATCCACTGATCACCAGTAGGCAATGCATGAATATTTCTTCCTAGTATGAGACTCCTCGTTAGTGTGCATCCAAGACCCTATCAGAGATTGTATTCAGGACCCTTTAACTCCGTGACGAACGCCTTACAATTAGACCATTGAGTCCACTCAGAACGGTTGAGATTTCTAAATCGGTCATTTCGTGATACATTAGTGCGACCTCATCCATGGGTCTGAAAGTAAGTGAATGCGCATTTCCTTATTTAATATATCTGATAAGGTAATATGGGGGGGAATAAACCCTTTTGTAATGTGATCAATGGTTATTAAATATGGACTAAATAAGCAAAATAAACAACTGTTTATTAAACTTCAAAAGGTATCTTCATAGTTTAGCGGAGCACATATTATGTACTTGTTCTATTAAAAACAAATATGCACTGATTAATATTTCATAGGCTTTAGTTAAATAAATTGTCTACATGGTGTTTTATTAGCAAATGAGAAAGCATTTAACCTAACTTCTAACTTATAGCCAACAATACTAATAATAATTAGCGTGACACAAAGAAAGATAAGGCTATGTATAACCTATCAATAAATTTCAAGTCATAGAAAAATCTGTTTTTCATATCGTTTATCCATATTGTGTTGACTGAATAAATCACAGATTGATGTTGGCAGGGTACCATTAAAAACCAGGGAACACTGGACAGCTGTTTCGTTCTAGTATGGAACTCCTCAACAGTGTGAACCCCAGATTCCGCATCAAGGGATTCAGGCTGACGCCGAGCGCCTAACCCTCTTCATCACTGGGTGATGATGATGAAATTCCCACTTCCCTCACTTTGTGATATATATCCACGAAAATAACCATCTTCTTTGAATTATCTACATTTATTCTATCTAGTTTTTTTATAAAAAGAACTGATTACATTTTTATTATTAAATTTAATTTAGAACACATAATTATTAAGTTAGTGAAACGTTTGATTGTAACTTCATTACGTCATTGTCAAATAATGTAATGATCATCCGAATAAATAAATAAAAATAATAAATGACTACAGCAAATAAATTAAAATTCAAATTGTTTATAAAATAAATTGACTCTAGTTAATGCATAGTTTTACAGTCTATATGCCTAGGTTACATAAAGTAAAATATCAAGATGATACGACTTTTTATCACCCTCCCCCTTAACTATTACGTAACACATTTCCTATGTGAGAACGTTTTCGATCGATTCTAATCTCTCATTGCTTACTTTGATAACTTTGTGAATAAACTGATGTATTACTTTTACCTTTATTAGAGAGTAGTGCATGTAAGAGTTTATTATACTGATGAAGTAGACGATATCCTCATAGGAAACCTATTCTTTACCAAATATTATTTATTTTTTCCTTAGTATAGATGTATTAGTAATTTCGTCAATAAATTTATAATGTAACCAACAAGTATTTCACTTATTCTTGTCAAAAATAAAATAATAAACAAGATATCAGCCTATGATAGACGTAGATTAGCTAGAAGACCGTTAAAAACCAAAAAATACTCAATAGTAGTTATCGTCTATTCAAAGGCTCGGTTATTGAATAGTCCCATACTTAGACACTGCAGCTTCCATTACATCCAATTTTTACAGTTGTTCGGATTGCGTTGCTCTGTAATGTAACACTACAAAAGTTAACAATCTTTACAACCCTTCATATTAAAGACATATGATTGTTATAATAAAGTGTTTATGAAGGCTTTCAGTTCACAAAGTTGATGTTACCATAATTCGTCTCAGACAACATCGATTTACACAATAAAGAATACAGACACTATAGGGCAATAATTTTCATTGTGACATAAAGTGATTGTTAGTTTTGCTTTGTAAGACCAGTCCGAATAGAAACATATTCGACCGTTCAGAAGAGAATCAATACAAACCAATTCGTCTCTTATTTCAACTACCACATTTTATCATAAAAATCACTCGTTGTACTTAAGATGAGAGGTCTGTGTATTATTATTAATTCTTACTTGAAGTTGATTACATAGAAAAAGTAGTAACAAACATACAACAGTTCCATTAATGTCCAGGAGTTAAACATATGGGTTGTTTAACCGGCCGAATCTGGAACGGTTAAGCGTTATTCTTCATCGACTAAAATTAGAAGTCTACTTTAAAAGTTATATGTTTATTATGATACTGAAGTTGGATTTCTAAAGGGATCTCAGTAAATACTAATTAGAGGTCTTATACTTGGATAAAACAGTTGTTCGGGGATCCTTACCTTTTATTATTTGTCTAACTGTTGTAAGTCAGCGATGTAAGTTAAACAATACATAATGAAAAAAAAATAGTATTTTTTGTTGTACAATAATAATGATCAACAGGATACGGAAAGGCCCTTTATTTGAATTGGTTTTGTATTTCAGGACTTGTAGGCAACCGAAACTTGAAGCCCGAGCTTTGACGAAAAAGGTTTATTGGTTCTGTTTCTACACAATAGCCTTAGTTCATATTTTATTTCATATGATCTATTTATTTGTACTAATCTCTTTCTTCATATCATATCTCTGCTTTTACAAAAATGCTTTATTTTGCTCTATCTTGTGACTACTATTATTATTTTGTTATTACAGAGACTCGTTTTCTCCACTAATGGATCATCATAACTTAATAATAAGAGCAGTTACCTTATGTAACCTATTGATTAAGCAATGTTCATAACAACTTTCACGAAGGAAAACGAATCAAATGTTTGTGAGGCTATACTTCGATGGTTAGCTAAAACAGCTCTTAAAGTTTTGCGCACAATACAAAATAAGGTGATGAATAATTGATACTGTATTGAAACGTAAGTAAAATCTACCATTATTTGATTACTAATACTTCTGGAATTTTCGAAACATAGCAAGAATAAACAGTGCGAAGATAACTATATGATCTTTACATTGATTTCTAGAGAAACCTTACTATATCATAGAAAAATAACAAATATAGTTTGAATCGCTTAACTTTTAGGAAAGACTGATTAATAAAAATTTGTTGCTTCTGCATCATTAAGAAACTGGAATGTGATTTACTTCATTATGGATCTTTTTACAAATTTTAAGAAACGCCGGAAATTTCTCTACACATATGCAATCAGCCAAAGTGTGATGTAACCGCTTAATATGAAACGTCTTTTCATGTGGAAACATTTGAACTATAAATTTTGTGTGAGATTTAGAATTAATGCATAAATAAACTAACTATAATCCTAACCCTAATTTCTGCTTTAGTTCCTAATCCTAACTTTAGACTTATAACCCCAGTGTTTGCTCATTTAAAAGTAAATTCCTTCATTTTACAAAAGATTTATATGGTGAAGTGCAACACAGTCGGCCTTGTCTCTTTTTATAAGTTGATTGGTAGCGTTAAAAATTTATGAAGACTTCAGTTAGTTGCATTTTCTATAATTAATCATATGATCATATCACCCTTATTTTGATTGGCAAATGATTTCCCAAAATCAATTGGAGTAACTCAAGTTCACCAGTAAACTTTAGTTTCGTCGAAATTTCTACAGTTATTCACTGATCTATACTTTACCATATATATATATATATATATATATATATATATATATATATATATATATATATATATATATATATATATATATATATATATATATATATATAGGATTAAGTGGTGTTAAAAATGAATCCATCGAAAAATATTAATTCTCTAAATAAATGTGACATGCAAAAACTCTTTTTATACCAAGAGAACGTAATCCTGAGATAGTTTGAATGCTTAAACCAGAGATGTACAATCGTTTATGATAAATATGTTTCATGAAAACAAATTAATCATCAGAATAAATTCATTTAATTTCAGTTGATTGAATTCGTCGCAGATTAATGTTGGTAAAGTACCACTGGAAATCATGGAGCACCAGACAGATGTTCTTTCCTAGTTTGGAACCTCTCAGTAGTGTGAACCCTAGATTTCGCCCTAGAAGTTTCCGGGTTACGAAAGCCTAACCCTCTGCACCACTGGGCAGGTATCCAATGATAGAATTTTCACCTTCGACAATTTGTGATCTGGCTCGATGATCATCCTTTGTCATTGGCGATAACTGTCTCACTTCTGACAGGTTTGAACTCCACCACTGATGACTTCTCACTAAATCTTCTGGAATATCTTGAGATTAGTCATAGTGAGCTAATTATTTCAACTTAATTGGGGCGGGTTCTCTTCATTTTCAAAATACCGATATTATTTTGTAAGCAGAATCATACACAGCTGATGCAATTCCAACGAAATGAGATGAATTCATTTCATTCTGCTCAGTTCTTTGATCATGTTGTCTTCAACTTATTTAAGAGAATCATATCCAACAAAACATATGTTTATTAGGATAAACTTGTATATTCCTGTTGATTTGTTATAGACTGAAGCTGGTCAGTCATTGTAGCTATATGTGCATCCTGAGCGGATTGCCTCGATATAGCAAATTTTTCACAAGTATTCTATAAGTTGGATTGTGACTGGCAAGTGGAATCCAGGACGCGCGTTTCGTCCTATTTGGGACTTATCGGCTGGATGTACCTGCATCCCAATGTTGATGTTCATATTGGGATTCGAACCCAGTCCGTTTCGTGTCGAACGCCACCGCGTTCACCACTAGTCCCAAATAGGACGAAACGCGCGTCCTGGATTCCACTTGCCAGTCACAATCCAACTTATATAAAACATATGTTTGTTTGTTCTGCACCCATCAATACTCGTGAAAACATAAATTTAAATATCGGAAATAAAAATCGTAAACAATATAAATAATATGCAACTTTTAGTAGCATAGAAATCTCCACAAGCCTTTGATTATATCTATTTATCTAAAAAAAATGTCATATAAACCAAAATTTCATAACGCATCAACATCCTGTCTCAGTATATCAAATTCACTTTAGAAAGTTAAAATGAACACAATGAGTTACCACTTTTAGATTGCCTACTATAACAAATTTTAAACGGAACTCTTAGTCTGAGAATTTATCGTAAACCCACACATTCAAATCGATATATCGATTTCAATTCAGCACATTCATTCAGTGCAAAAATATCACTGGCTCTAAACTTATTCAGAAGAGCCAATAGACTCATTACATCTGAAGACGACAAGAAATCCGAATACAAAAATATAATCAACATCTTACGACTTAATAATTTTCCAATGAATATTATTAAAAATTTGCAATAACGAAACGATTTATTACTAACTAATAATAGGTCAATTGAAATATCATGGATTGGTCCAGCCGTTCTACCTTACCCTCCCCTCATGACACAACAGATGAATTGAAAACAATCCTAAAACAACATGGAATCCAAGCATTTTACAAGACTACTAACATTATTCAAGGTGCATTAGTTAAAATAAAAAACAAGATTCCTTTCATCTCTACACAGAATTGTGTCTACAGGCTTGGTTGTGTTGATTGTGATGCTTTCTATATTGGAAAGTCATCACGAGAAATCAAAACTCGTGCCAAAGAACATGAAAACTACACTAAACAACCTCCTAACAATCCTTTTGAACTTGAAAAATTGCAAATTAAACCAGCAATAACAGTGCATGCTATCTATCACAATCGTAAAATCGATATTAAAAATATCCAAACTATTCAAAAAGGTTTTTCCAATTATAAATAAAGATGAATATCTAAAACGCTTCACATTTCGTTAAATCCAACTGCACTTAACAACAGGGAAAGCCTTTCTATCCACCCAACATGGACTTTCTATCCAACTGACCACAATTAAAGTATATCAAATATCATTCACATGAACATATAATTTTATTCTCACATATTCACATATTTCCCTTTCACAGCGCACTAACATATGCATATATGTCTCACTTCAAACCACCTTGACCAAAATGACTCGACATGACACGACCAAACTCGCACATTGATTGTACGAGCTTATTTGTTTTTAATTTGTTCTATAGTAATATTTAATGTTGTCCTAACTCAATCCAGTTATTCATTCTTCTCTGAAGAAGCGTCTTGCACTAAGCCGCGAAAAGTCAGAAATTTTAATTTCTACTCAATGGAATCTTACAAATATATATCACTTATAAATGAGTAATTGTATAACTGATTGATAGTACACTATGAATATGCATACTATGTTGTCATTATACAACATCATGCTAAAACTGTTAGGTATTACAATCTTCATAATGATAATGTCAATTAAAAATCATTGGCTTATTGTACATTAATATCAATAGAAGAAAGTGCTTCATTTATGGAAGCTAAAAATAGCCGTTTCTATAGTTTAACAAAACCTAATTGAAACCAGTTAAAAGTGTTAAAATGTATCAGGATTACAGGACTTTAAAAGAAGAGCCTAATACTTTATAAATATAAAAAAATTTCCAAAAGAAACCTTCAGTGATTTAAATCCATATCATATGATACTTTATGTTAATAATCTAATACCTAATTCGTTTAACTTAATGTATAAACTTGAAATGTGTGTTGTAGTGTTTTATGTAATGACAAGTAAACAAATTATTGTTATAAAATTCATTATTATTAGTAGCTGTTGTATCATTTCAGTTAATTGATCTGGTTTATAGACATTTTAGTGAGATCTCTTCTTGATTGCCAAATTTTGTTGCGAATTTTCTCAGCACCATAGTATATCTATATAGGAGATAATGACAGTTAATGCCAATTTTCTATACAATTTCTATTAAAACTATGTTTACGAAAGAAACTAAAGATTAAGAAAGTGTAAAACTTTACTTATAATAAAAAAATTTACACAGAGATAGTAAAATGTCAATAAGAACGTAGTTCATTTCAGTAATTGTACTTTTAGGAAAATATCCTACATCTAGATTACATAATTTTTTTATGAAATAAAAACATAATAATATGAATAATAAAACAAATAAAAGAAAACTAATTTTTTTTTGTTAATAATAATACTTGCTTAATTCAATTTCCTATATTTGAGTACAGTATGGAAACCTCAGTAGAGACTATGCAAAATCTAAGTTTCATAACCAGATAATTTGGGAATATTTTCAGCATATATATGGAAACATTTTTAAACAGTGATTACTTGTCATACATATTGATAGATAAATGTTTATAGTCAGTCTTATTACTTAAATAACATCAGTTTTCATTGCTAAATATGTTTGTTTTATGGATCCTATAGTAATTACCTCCAGTTTCAGGGAAGAATAAAGGCAAATGATAATATACAAATCACTATAGTGATGCTTTTTGAGTTTCTAAGTTATAATTGTTTCACAAAATGTAGTAGTAACACTCGGTTCTAATACAACTACGTAGTTGAAACAAATGTTAAAAAATGTAAGAAAATTCATAACAACAAGTTTAGATATAAAAAATGATGACCTAGATGTTTGATTAGGCCACTATATAGATTTGCGAAAGAAACTCATTATGTGAAAACTTGTTTTAAATTGGTAATAGCAGAAAAAATGATTAAAATAAGTAATGTAATTAATACAACCTGATTGTGGATAAAGTCCCACTTTAGTTATGCTTATTGACTGTAATTTCCGGGTAGATTACAGTTTTTATACAAACTAGGTTAATTTTTAGGTAGACCAAACTAAGTACTTTATTTAATTAATAATGTTTGTTTGAATTTGACTGATAATCATCAAAATAGTATCCAAAAATCCATCATAATGCTTCGGTAACATCTTACAAAATATACTTATTTTCGAAAAAAAACTTACAACGAACCAAGAAGACCATCGGTAGAGTCATTAACAAAATGTTATGCCGTCAACTGATATGACGCAACGAAAACTTTGGTTGGTTGTCGCGAACGCCAATGAGGTATGCCTAGTTGGTAATGCGCGACTGCCCTATGCCCACTCACCCCCCCCCAGGCCGGAAATAGAAGAGCCAGAATCGGGAACCGGAAAACGGAAAATGTGTTGTATTTTAATCATGCCTTAATATATACACAAAATCAGACCACACAGTAAGCCAATCAAGAATCTAGCATTGTGACAGAACAAAAGAAATAGTGGCAGTGAATGGGAACAACTGGTACACAGCTAACTGTAGTTCATAGTAATAAAGAATATACAAAGAGTAAATATACTAAACGGGAGGACCGGGTAAGGGAACGTAACAGTCATAGAAATGAAATGATTACCTTATCCACAGTTATAATAATTGAAATAATGTTCTAAAACACAGTTCTCGAAGATAATCAATCTTCATTAGGTACCCGGCATAACACAAAAGTAAATGATTTAAACGAAAAATTTGAATATCTACTTCTGATGGTTGTTATACTAGTTTATGTGGTAATATAGCATCAATAATCTATAGTATTTATACGCTACATTTAGAAAACTTGCTGGTAAACTGAATGTTACTGTTGGCGTTGGGTTGACAAAATTATGTAATTTAATTATAGAGCTTTATCAATCATTTGAAAACAATAAAATCAAAGTTTAATTTATTTACAAGTCAGCTTGTAAATTACTCTACAAACTCAAAAACATTTCGACTATATATATATATAATGAAGTATTTAATAATTTACCCATTAGAACTGTTCATTATCATTTCGATCGTTATAATTGTGTTAATAAGTGTATCAACAACCAGTGATCAATTTATAAGTGTTATTCATCCCGGATTGATATCACTTTAAATGCATCTAAAAACTAAGGATTCAAGCGCTATTATAATTAACGCTTTTAAACAGAGTTAACACTTCATTTATAATATCAGGGGTACAAAATTCTCTGCTTGCTGAAGTAAGAGATGTAGTCAAATTTCTGACTTTATGATGACGACCCAGTTATATAACGACTAATCAAGAACGAGGATGTCAAACCAATCACTGAGACCCAGGAACAGAAAAACAGGTGGGTAAGTCACCTTGGAGAACCAGAGGATAGACCAGCTACATTGAACCCATCTATCATCATAGCAACTCTTAAAGACCTTCCTATAAATTTTACCCTACCAACAGTCAAAGAAATCAACATGGCCAGCAGACAAATCAAAATTAACAGTGCTGCAAGGCCAGACAGGATACCAGTTGAGGCACCTAAATTAGATACAAAGTAACTGCAAAAATGCCTCATATTCTCTTCGGGAATATTGGGGAGGAATAACAAGTACCAACTGGTTGGAAGCATACCTCATCACGATACCATAGAAAAGAAATTTTAGCAAGTGTAAAAACTATAGAGGCATCTCGATACGTTCAGTTCCAGGAAGTCTTCACACCAGTGTTGTTAAACCGGATGAGAGATCCAGTACATTCGTAACTTCGAGGTCGACTTGCCAGATTTCGCAAGTATCGATCGTGTACCGGTTAAATCGCGACACTACGGATCATTGTTGGACAATCAATTTATTGCAACTCATAACTTTACGTGGATTTCCTTGACTATAAGTAAGCATTTGACAGTGTGAACAGGAGGACATTATAAAGTCTTCTTCAACATTATGGTGTATCTGAGAAGATAGTCAATATCATCATAAGGATTTCTTACAACGCACTACTCTGAAAAATCGTCAATGAGGTGAAGCTCATATATTCATTTGAATCAAAGACTGGCGTTAAACAGAACTTCTCGCTCTTATCCTTTCTTTTTTCTCCTGGTGCTTGACTGGATTATGTTGACTCCAACATCTTGTGGAAGCACGAAGT
Organism: Schistosoma mekongi; assembly: GCA_034768735.1. NCBI lineage: Eukaryota > Metazoa > Platyhelminthes > Trematoda > Strigeidida > Schistosomatidae > Schistosoma > Schistosoma mekongi. Next base: position 16,233,039 of record CM068309.1, on the reverse strand, counting down.
AAAGTGGATAACTCAGATGTAGATAGAATATTTGGACTTTACAGATGACCAACCTAGTTCTTCTATCCTACATACAGAAACAAATTCAGATGAAGATGGACAGTGTAGCAGCATCCTTTGCAATCAGAAGCAAGTCCCGTCGTACGCGTGGGAAACAGCAGAGACTTTAAATGCAAAACAATGAACATCGACGCAATTACACTTGACGGAGAAGCTCTGAAAGAAGTGGAAAGCTTTACATACCAGAGCAGCATCACTGATAAACAAGGAGAATCTAGTGCAGATATTAAGGTACGGAATGGCAAGGTAAGGGCAGCATTTCTACAATTGAAGAACATCTCGAACGTAAAATAATTGTCAACAAAAACCTAAATTGGAATATTAGTACTAACGTCAAAACATTTCCATTGTACTGAGCCGAAAATTGGACAACTACGAAAGGTATCATTCAGAAAATGTAGGCATTTATAAACAGTTATCGTCGCAAGACACTTTAGATCAGTTGACCAGGCATTACCAACAGCGACTTACTGTAGAAGAGGACAAACCAACTTCCAGGGAAGGAAGAAATTAGGAAAAATCGCTGGAGGTAGATAGGGCATACATTACAAAAATTAATAAACTGCGTCCTCAAGACCAAAGCACAAGAAGACAGCAGAACACACGCATTGGGATTTGGAAGTAAGTATCGAGATAATGAATAGAACTTGAGGACAACCGAAAAAGTAAACCGAGGACAGAATTGTTTGGAGAATCCTGGTCGGCAGCTTATGCTCCATAAGGAGATAAGAGGAAAATGAACGAATGAATCTTCACCGAAAATCAATGTCTGTGAAATATTTTATTGTGTCCACTGAAAAGTCATAGCAGACAAAACTAGATGGTTTCACTTTATCTTTAATGCCAATCGATCATGCAATACATAATATCAGGTTTGTCTAGTATTCAGAACAGCAGAAATGTCTTACACGGATTCCTAAGAATTATCTCCAGTCATTTTGCAGTATATCAAAAATAAAACGTCAGTGCGAAACTTAGAATACTATGTTTTACTAATCTATTCGAATTACGGCTTAAGTAGTTTAATTTTTAGATAATTTAGTTGTAGAGGCCACTGTTACCCCTAACACTGATGTTTGTACTGTATAATTCTTTATTGATATTTATACTATAAAGTTTGATTGCAGTGTAAAAAATTATTATTATTGTTGGCGCGTTGTACAATTGGTGACGCTGGATTTTCTTGGTTCAAATATATATCTGTCGCATCTTCGTTTCTGACTTCTTGATCATACGCGTAATTGATGGTTGTGCGTGTATAAGTCTGGTTATTTACGAAGACGAAAATACGGGATATACAGTTGTTGGTTCCAACGAAGTTACAAATCCAGCAGTATAAAATAAGTCAGTCTCATAATCAGAAGGTACCAACATAGTCATCGAAGGGTTATAATTATGGAGTTCAGTGAGATAGCACTGGAAACACAAATTAATTAGAATTTAACTTGCAGCATTTATCCAGTTTGTAAAATCCTATGTTGTTCTCTGTGTGTATCTGAAATGTAAGAATTACTTTTAGACAAATTAGTTTAGGTAGAAGCAATAATAAGAAAAGTTTCTACACATTACCTAGTTCGGACTATCTTTAGAGCAGAGCCTGAGCTGCAGCAATAGAGAGACGAAATTATACTGTATTCGCCAGGTTCTTGTTAACCTTGTAGTAAACAATGAGTCAGTTTAAACTAAGTGGTCGGTACAGATAAAATATTTAACAGTCATGCATATTGTGCAAGCGTAACTATGGCCTAGTTAGTATTCCTGAACCCATACATATATTGAGACGGTTAAATGTGAGGGTATATTCAGTGAATTACTAGATCTATATATTGACTACAGAACATTGTTCTCAGTGCTTCTGTCAATAATGTCCTGCTGAGAATGTTTGCGTTAGTAAACTTTAAGATCTCAGTAGATGATTAACTTAAAAGACCTACTACGGCGTTGCTATTAAGAATAATTTTGAAGGTTTCAGCTAAACTTTTGTTTCACCGGTAATTTCAAATGAAATTCCTATCACTATATTTTATCATAAGAATAATGTTCGAATACTTTTATTTACATGGTTTCGTCAATCGTGATACAGCGAACTAGTTATTTGCGACATACCACTTCCGGTTTCAATAAACCAGAACCATTCATTACCCTTAGTGGCTGAAACGTAGGACTGTCATTCGGCAAACTGACAGATAAACCAAATTTAATATGAATCTTAAGCCTAGTTTTGTTCTAAAACTTTACTGTAGAATAAGAGAGATAATACCCCAAAGTATCCTCGATTGTTTAGTAAACGAACTTAGGACTCATAAAATTTCGTTAATTTTATAACCGTTTCGTTGTCATATTGAATACTTCATAAATATTAAACTCAGATTGTATCAGTTATTTGTAACTTTACAGCGTAAATAAAGTATACCATCACTGAAGACACCAATCTGTAAGACATCTTTCACAATTTTCTTCTTGGAAGGACTAATAACTAGACATAAAGCTTTTCTTCATCAATTCGATCCAATCGGAGCTCAAAAAGGATGCTGTCTAGAGTATACATATCTGAGTACTGGCATAATTGTATATACTACACACATACAAATCTTAAGTTTGTGTACTTGTGTAATATATGTACACTATATTTACACTACCTAAATACTCCAGGGTCTAATTTGAACACAGAATTTAAATTCACAGTTTATCACTCATTGAAATCCATGTCATTAAGCATTAAAGAATTGGGATGGTTATTTTGGTGCAGATGGTTAGGCGTTCGCGTCAACCTGAAGCCCCTGGTGCGGAATCGTGGGTGCGCACTGTTGAAGAGTTCCACACTAGAACGAAACAGCTATCCAGTGCTCCCTGGTTTTCAATGGTACCCTGCCAACATCAATCTGTGATATATCCAATCATTAAAGAATTATAATTTTTCATCCTATCGATTAGTAGATCTTGTTAGGAATGTGTGAAAAAATCAATAAAGCGATTTTCTCCTCAATATCAGTGTGTTTTCTCAAACAAAATAGAAGTTATGTAAGTAAACGTCGATTTCGTGAGCACTGTATTCAGAAACACACTGTATAGGATAAAAAATAACTGAAAAGGAGTATTGCAACTTACGTCACAGACTGACTGTAACAAGACAATCATTGAGAACCAAATTAAACTGCTATTTTAGTCCATTACTCCTCAACAAAGTACAACAGTATATATATATATATATATATATATATATATATATATATATATATATATATATATATATATATATATATATATATATATATATATATTATAAGATACGAAATAACTTAAACAGTGAATACAACTTCGCCACCGTGACCGATTTTGAGCCACATCACACAGACTCCAACTGTTGGTTACCACTTTCGTGAGAACCTCAAACAGGTAGATACATCTACCAACACGACTCAAACCAGCAGTGGACTATTACCATACTTCGGTTTGACCGCCCTTAACTCTTCTTCATCCTATTCCTATATCAGTCATCATCGCGCGTCGACGTAGACAATAGTTAGGCATACGCAACACATGTCTCAACCAACTCGGTCGATGAGCTTTTACAACCTTATCGACCGATTTACCACTTTTCCCCAATACCCGTTGTCTAACCTCATTAATACTTACCCGGTGATTCCAACTGACGCGAGCGATACTCTGATTAGAAACTAACAACCTTCGAGTGTCATCTCAGTTTAATGGCCACGTCTCATATCCATACGGTAAGATAGAGTAAACTGTTGTGCAGTACACTCTTCCTTCCGTTCAGAGAGGAAGACCTAGCCTACATCATAGGCGATGTAAGTTGGCACGAGCCAAACGAGCTTATTGAATTCGCACCCAGATTTTGTCAGACACAAACCCATCAGGGCTAATCAGTCTTGCGAGATAAGTGAAGTGGTTGACGTGCTCAACTACTTCACTACCTATCTTCCGTTCAAATGTTGACGAAGACTAATCTGTCCTAAAAGCAAAAATCTGCATTTAGATGTGGAGAAATGAGTTCCGAACATGATGCATTTTTGCCGAATTCTATTGAAAGATTGCATTTCGTCAGTGTCTTTACCAAACAGGACTATGTCATGAGCATATTCTAAGTCAATAAATGGATTTCATGGTAGGAGATCAATTCCTGAAAAGTCAATGTGTGTGATTCCCAACAGTAAATCGACTATGAAATTAAATAAAAATGGAGACAGTAGATAGCCTTGACGGACATCACTTGAAGTTACGAGTGCGGATGATACTTCTTCACATATTTTGACTCGACTACAGGTGCTCGTGTAGAGAACCCTTACAAAATTTATTTACTTCTGGTGTATGCCTTTCAATGATAGACATTGCCATGGAACCTTTTGGTCTACAGTGTTTAGTGCAGCTTTCATGGCAAGATTACCATCATCATCGAACGCCAAAAAGTATGTTTGATAATTACTGAAGCTAGTATTTTAAACACTATATTAGTCAAACTAATTCCTCGATAGTTATCATAAGACGATTTCGACCCCTTCTTATATACTAGGACGATAAACGACCGACGTCAATCAGATGGAATTAGGTACAGTTCCCAAACTTTGGTCAAAATATTAGTCAGCCAAGTCGTCAGTGGGACATCATCCTTCAAGACCTCTGGAGTTGACTCAACCAGACCCGCTATTCTACCTTGCATCAGACTAGCTATAGCTTTTTCGAATTCTGTAGTAGTCGGGCACCTAAGTCGACTTTTCATTCGGGGTGCCTTCAAATAGTTAGTTGTTCTGCAGTATGTGCCTTGGCAACTAGATACATCCACCAAACATTTTCATACACTTTTCTCATTACAGTGTTACATCACTCCTTTTGACCTCTTGTTCCAATGATTGCATTCTTAACTGATTGAGCTATACCCATTAATTTTATCCTAATCACCATTAGCGGTTATTCATTACGTAACCACTTGTTAATAGTTCCTTGACCTTTTGTTACTATTACTTCTATGGAATGATCTTCGACATATGGCATCAGTCAGCTACAACGTAGAACTTGGTACATGTGTACATCAGTTCAAGTTACCATACCCAAATTACCAAACAGAGACTAAATTGTCGGATCAAATCCCAGAGTAGGGGAGGTAGTAACAGAGTTAGTATTAATGGAAAGGAATAGAGATCGGAGATAAGATTTAAGAATATATGATTCAGTAAAGAGAAAATTATGATAAATCCAGAAACTTAGAATTTGAAGGAAGACAAGGAGTGGATGCACCAACATATGGCATATATACTTGTAATATTTTATGGTACCTCGACATACATTTTTGCTTAAACTTCAATCCGTTGTGATGACGCTAACTACGTTACAGGTTGAAATTTCATTAAAACATTTTGATTCTAGAACATTACAAGATGGAAACAGATAATGAGAGCCCGATGAAATAAAATCAATTCATAATTTTTCTAAAATGTATGTTTTCGCTCTGTTCAAGTTGAGTATATTTGCACATACAAGCAATATTGTGGCATCGAACTCGTTCATAAATACTAAAAACTAACAAATAAGCATAAATTCTTACGAATAATAATAGATCCCAAAGAATAATTTTCAAGTTTATGTGTGATTGAACGTACGGTTAATAAGTTATTCCGACAGGGCTTAAATGACGAAACAACTGTTGATATCAAGTAATTAACATTATAGGAAAAACAAAGTTAACAAACAGAAGACATATAGATTTCCTTGACCACACATTTACACGACAGAAATGGATTTCAGATGTGTAACAAAATACCCATTTCTATCATCTACAAGTGAACTACACGGAAGGCATTTACTTAGATCATTCAAAAGTGAGTAGTGAGATACTGAAAAAACTAACAGTTTTATCGATGAACTATTTACAATTTTGATAAACAAAAATTAGTATTGTGTCATGTGCATTTTATTCTATACGCATCGATACCAAAGAAACTTTCCTCTTTAAGGCGTTTAATTTGATCCGTGAATATTTTGTGTTCGAAATTATATAAACAAGTGACAGGACCAGATAAAGTGAGGATTTGATCTAAAAATACTTTCAAGCTGAGAATATGACCTTCTAGAAACCGGTTTATGAAGACAAGTTGATAGCGTATATCGAAAGGGCACGGGGTAGTGGTTGCTATAATTCAGATATTATGAGAAAGGTAATGTTAATGATACATATATTATATGTGATAACAAAAACCCAAAGACAAGGTTATATGAATAGAATGTATTTGTAAATAATCTCAGAGGATGAAATTAAAGAAAAATTCTAACGTTTCGCTCGGCAATCTGGTCCGAGCTTCTTCAGGGAAATAACCAAGATCAAAATTATCGAATATAAATGTAAATAAGAGGTCAAATTTGAATTATGAATATCCAATCGTATACAGGGTACAAACATGTTATATGAGGCATTGTAAGTGAAATAGTGTTAAAATTGTTAGTAATGTCTACACTAATGATGAACAACTACCCCAAGAGCATTGTCAAGAAGATACTTAAAGAGAAACGTAATGAAAAAGGCAAACCGAAAGTCCAACCGAAAGAATGGATTGACATTGTGGTTGTGCCATACAGAAATGGAACATCTGAAGAGATTAGAAGAATTTTAAATAAATATGGCATACGTGTTTTCTTTCGAACAAACAATACACTGGGCTCTGCACTTGTAAACATCAAGGATAGAGTACCAAAAGAGGAACAGACGAACTGTGTCTATGAGATTAAATGTAATGAATGCAATGCTATATACGTAAGAGGAACATCAAGACAATTGAATGTAAGGGTGAAGGAACATATACTTTGTTCGAGACATATTCCCAAGTCCTCTGACGATATACGAAAACTTGAAAATAAGTCGGCAATAGCATTACATTCAATAGAATCAGGACACAGTATCAATTTTGACGAGATTAAAATCCTTCAAAAAGGTTTTAATCCCTACAAAGAAAGGTTAACATTTGAGACCCTACACATATGGGCAAATCCGAATAATATAAACCGACGAGGTGGAGTACTGTTAGCTGCACCATGGCAACTAATGATAAAAAGATGAATTCAAACATCTACTACTCCAACTTCCAGCGCAATTCATTTTATTGATTTATTTTAGAATTGTTTACTCCTGAGTAAACAGTTTCATCGTGTTACCAATTTGCGAATATACACCCAACCTTTGACTCATAATTGTCGTTACAATGATTTACTTCTACCATGATTTAATAGCAAGGCTTTCTTCAGATTGTCTACCCCTCTCCGTGAACATAACTCATAGCAGTATATGTGCATATGATTGAAACATGAAAAACTACACACAAAGTGCACACCTCCCATCGCCGACAACAATTTTACAATTATTTCACTTACAATGCCTCATATAACATGTTTGTACCCTGTATACGATTGGATATTCATAATTCAAATTTGACCTCTTATTTACATTTATATTCGATAATTTTGATCTTGGTTATTTCCCTGAAGAAGCTCGGACCAGATTGCCGAGCGAAACGTTAGAATTTTTCTTTAATTTCATCCTCTGAGATTATTTACAAATACATTCTATTCATATGTCTTGCATACACTCGGCGCCCAAGTTTTGTAAATATTTTCGTTCTTTGTTGGACGAAAATACCTATAAAGACAAAGTTGCTTGAGACCGTTACTTAAGCTCACAGCAATACCAAATCTGCAATAAAATATGAAAAAAATATATTGCAATTTAAAGGCCGTTTTCATACGTATACTAGTACTCGACAATTCCTTGTTAACAGCCAAATCCGATTTTAATATTATCATTAAACCTCACAAAAATCTTTGAAATATTCCACACACGCCACCAATGTCAATAACTCAAGTTCACCAAGTGTTGCTCAAGATTTTACAAAATCATATTTTAGATTTGTTGAAGCTTTCACTGTCCAAACCATATTCCAAATACAGAAACATGTCCCACTAAGACTCTAGAATTTCATGCCGCTTACGTATAATGTAATGCCAAAACAAGTACATGATATCCTAGCCTGGTAATTTACTTGATTTCACCTAGCAAGTGAGGACAACCAAAGTGATTTATCCGTAGTTATCAATGAAATAATGATAACGAAACCAGACATGTATCACTTACAATGTAAAAATAATAAAATTAACGTTAATAATATTGGTTATTAAATGGATAAGAATGGGACCAAAAAATTAAGTACAATACAGTAAGTAACCTGACCACCGAAACAGTTGTAAGTGGAAGGTGAAACAGGTAAGTGATAGTAATAAAAATAATGATAATAAACAAAGCCTAAAAACAGAATGTGGAGTAAACGACACTGGTGTATATCCCTCACACAAAATAATAAAATAGAAGAAACCACTCTAAACTAGACAAAACATACACAAAACTGTGATCATGTTATAAACTAGAAAATATAATAAATAAACACTAGACAATTCAAATGAAAACAATCCCAGTTGATAGTATTATTTTAGTGACCGGTAAGCCATTGATAGATATGTAGGAAAAAAAAGTCAGATCATAATCATCACCGAACACACAAGCAGACAGCTTTGAAATAAGAGAGAACTCGAAAGAAACAGCAAAAAAACACAAAACAATAATAAAAAATAGTAGAGTAGAATAATTCAGCAACATAAAACAATCTGATCGCTTAAAGTGACCATCTACATCTTTGTAATAATAAGAATAAAGATACAATGATGGCGCGAAGAATGACAGCAACAACAGTGTTTTAATCTCTTTCTTCTCCATTACGAACAAGTGACACCAATAATAGTTTCATAATAAAACATAAAAAAATCAGTTTGCAAATTATTTGTCTTCCAACATTTTTTTATTGAGATTATACAAACATCTCAGACAAGAGATGACGCAAGAAAAGCAACACCACGTTCATAAAAACGGTTAGATGATTCTGATGAGATCAGTTGCAAGGTAAAAAGAACAACATTGCGTGAACCATTCATATAAACTGGGAGCCGTACGTTACCTTCTTTTTCCAAGAATCGTTCAACTCGTTCATTAGTAGATAGTCTAGTGGGAAATGTTAAAAAAAATAAAATCACAATCAAGTAATATGGAGTTGAAATAATAATCATCTACTATTTACTCAATTAGAAAGTAGTTAGGTAGTTGACTAGGCGCGATCAAACCAGAACGTAACAACAGTCAATGAAGTCATTGACTGTTAGTCTGGGTTGTTGGTAGATGCAAACCACCTGGTTAGGGTCCGCAGGATGGTCGTAACAAATGTTTGGAGACTCTGAGTGACAGTGTTCAGAATCAATTGCAATGGAACTAGTGTATTTACTTTTTGAGTCCTCTTAAATCCTGATATTTTAAATTTTTTCGAATCCTCTTCAAAAGTATGTGTAAATCTTTACACTACTATTTTTATTTGCTGTGCTAATGGGGTGTGATGACTTAGACCGATGTATATGTGTAAGGTTCTAAACAGCATATGACTGGTGGACCTGAAAAGTAACAGTCAATTCTATTGTAGAAAACGATAATAACTTTGACTTTAAAACTTTAGACTGCAACAAATAATATTCATAAGCTTGCAGCTTACGTTGTTAATGCTCAAAACTACAATTAATCAAGTTCTGTTAACATATCAACGGAAAATTACAAACAATTTTATTAGTATTTCCATGAAAGATGAATGAGCTAATTGCTATCTCGAACTAGTAGGTTAGTGGGTGGATGGGTTGCAAGTGATAGACAGAGGATTCGAATCTCAGCATGAACTTTGACACCAACATACAGTTATATTCAGATAAAAAGTTTTGAATGGGACGAAATGCGCCTCCTAGATTCCACTACTAGTCACAATCCAAATATGGGTGGAAATGACAGAATAAGTAATAACCAGTGCATAGGATTATGGTATAGTATTCAACAACAATGATTCCTAAGGTAGTTTTATCAGACGTCTTATCAGCAGAAAATCAACCCCAGCGGATATCATAATAAATTACTGCTAGGTTTAAGATTGATAACTATTATCTCCTTGGAGTACAAAATTAATTTCTTTACCGGAGAGACTTTGTCACCGAATATTTTGCGTTCTCTCTTATGAAATAATATCACATAAAGAATGTCAAGAAGAACTCTATAACTTAAAGCTTATGCCGATTAGAAACAATGGACAACCCTGAAGTTATTATAAATGATTTAGGTAGCGTAGTAGGAACAGTTACAAATATATAGAACACCATTGTGGTAGAGTTGCATTCTCTCAGCTCGATGGCCTAATCATGAAGTTTTCATTGTTTTACAAGACAACATAATTGTTACAAACCGCAGATAGGAGTATATCAACAGAATTTATCCATAAGTAGCTAATTTTTTTGTGTCAACGTGGAAGTTGTTCGGTTACCGTCAATACGTATTGAGCGTTGTTTGCATACTTATTTTGATTGCCTTCTCCTCAGGCTTAATCTCCAATGTGTATTTTTGCAATTTTTCTAATTAGATAATTAAAGCCCAAAATGAAGACGTTTCAGTGAAGAAAAGCTTCGTTTGGATGGAATCATTAACAGGAGTTGTGCATTCGTATTTATAACAAATTGAGTGAATAATTATCTATGGTAAAATAAAGAGGCAATACATTAAGAACTAGTCCCATTCTCAAATATTCAATAAAGTGGGGGGTTCTTAACTGTTTTTCAGGTAGTAATGTAGAGAGATACTGCGTTACATAACAGTGTTAAAATTAATTAAGCATCCTAAAGTATCGGATATAACAGGCCGAAATAACAGTCAGTAATAATGCAGTTGTAACTTCGGACATATCCTTTATATATGATAGAATAATCAGTTAATTTTCGCATTTGGTTTTTTGTTTCCTAACAAGCTTGATAGGGATTTTTCGATATAATTGGATGAATAGCTATTGTTTTGCCAAACCCTCAATCAATCATTGATCATGGATGAATGTGAAAACGTATTAGTGTTAAGCGAAATGGAAAAATTGAAGAAAAATCTTTGAGATACTTAAGCAATTTACTTGATCCATTTTAATACAGTCATGGGGAGCTCAACCGAGATAGAACTTGATAACTGAATTGTTGTTGAATTTAACGGTTCTGCACCCATTAACCATAAATCTCGAACAACAAAAGCTCCAGAGCTGGATGAAGGTAGTTGGGGCGGTTTCTTACTCTTTTCCATCATTACAAGTTCAACATCAAGGTATAATTCCTCAAGAGCCCAACCATTCGACTGAGCTACAAATTGTCTAGTAGCTGTTACGTAAGCTTCAGGCATAAAAAGACCACCTAACCAAACCTAAAAGAAATATGTAGGAAACACATGAGCAAAATGTTCCAGAACAAATTGTCATTCAAGTACTCCTCAGTTAATCAAAACATCTATTCACTATTTATATCCATGCTTTGACTACTATGCACTAGTAATAATAACTGAACAACAAAAATGCGTCATCTTGACCAAAATCTCTATTCATTCCTACACGGAATAACATGTAAAGCAGTGGTTCAGTGGTGACTTTCAGTCATTAAGTTGTAGGTTTGAGTACCGCTTCATTTGGATTGAAGCTAAGTAAGTAGTTCTGTAATCGATAAATGGCCAAATAGGTAAGCTGAATATCATTAATAGGTCACAAAAATGTTAGTGTACATGCACCAAAGGAGCTGTTTATATTAAATGTATACGCTTATATCTATCTTCTCATAGTAGCACTACTCAATATTTGGAAAAGAGGACATGAGACGACGAATGGCAAGTTTCTTAAGCTTTTAGTGAGTTAACCAGTACATTTCTATCCCAATTTTTCAACAAAATAAATATTAGCTTTAACTTATCAGAAAAACATGGTTCTACTGATAAACAAACAATGAATGTATTGGCGATCTACCCACTCATGTTGCTGAAGTTTTGTGTAGACAGTGGGTAAGCGTGAAACAATAAAACGTTATTCAACTTATAAAATGATCTCTACTATGAAGGCCAGAAAAGAAGTAGAACTTCGAAATGGTGAAATACCAACTAACAAATCAGTACGAAACTATTGTTGAAAGTTTAGAATCAGCTAAACCCAACTAGTTTAGTGAAGCCAGGTGTATAGCGCTTACACAAAATGTGTAGCTCAAAACCAAGCAAATCAAACTTGGTTACTGAACAATAATGTGGTTGGTGATTATGCTACAAAAACGCGGTTTTCAATTTTTAACATTGTTCAACTGGAAAAACGTATATACATTACAACAAAGTGGTGGAAGATCACTAATCAAAACTGTGGACTTAATTCATCATTTGGAAATATTTAAATGCGATTTATTTCCACCAACCAGTTACCAAATCTAACTTGATGTATGCAAATTTGAATCATACTTTACCAAAGCACGGTTAGAGTCTGTGATCAAGTGTTTCAACAAGCAAGGTACTGTTCCATAGATTCCCTTATAACTAACTATAACACTTAGAAAGTGTCCTTTAATGAAACTTTAATCTAGACTCTAAAAGTGACAAAAGTCTGACACGACTTGTGGATAACTGACAAAATTAAGGTGACGACTAGTGTATATAAGAATATAGAAACTCGCACAAAATTCCTTAAGTGTAAGTATCTAACCAATGTGAAAGTACAGAAAATGTAAATACAACATGAAAAGTGGCCAAGACTGAATCAGCATCATTGTCACGGTAGTTAATGAAACAAGAAAGATTGTGCCGACTTCAGGATGACTTTCGACTAGATTTTTAGGAAAACGTGGAATACAAAACAAACCTGTAAATCTCTCAACCCAGCAACACCGTTTGACGATGATGTTTCCACCACTAGTAGTAGCTGTCTCAAACGAGAAACAAAGTCATTTATCCATTGTATAACGGTCAAGCCTCCAGGGAAAGTGTAACGACGCCAATCTTTTGGAATAATTCCTTTTGTTAAGTCGGACATTAATAGGCGATGATGATTTGTTGGTTTGCGTTCACCAGAACATACCTATATCAAGTAAACAATCTCCATTTATTACAATTTAGATATGTTATTTGAATCGATCTAAAAATTTGACTTCCTTTTATGAGGATGATAACAATTGTTTACTCAATCCTAGTCTCTAATACGATGGATCTTGCCAATTATTTACTTTGTAAAAGAAAATACATAGTAGACCAGACTCACAGAAAATACTATGTTCACTACAGAGAAAAGTCAAGTGATACGAATAGACTTTTGTGAAATCCTGGCATCAAGGCAATACAATGATCCATTTATTTTTAACTACAGGAGTTGATATACAAAACATATAAATACATATAGATACGTAAACTTCCGGTGTTAATTAAATACATTTTGCAAAACTTTAAAAGCAATTAGTCAGTGTAACACTTACAGCGATAACAACACTGAGATCACCCCGAACTGTCGTCAAGAGATTACAACCAGTATTAACTTCCCTTTCAAAAAATCGATAAAGTGGATCGCGTAAATTTTCAGGTGAACGTGTCAATGGTTTTAAGGTATCTGGAAGAAGTGAAAGCCAAGTTGTAGCACTGGTTAACAGTTGGCGCATCCATAGTGGTCGAGGGTCAGTGTCAACTACTGACTTTTTACGATCTAACCCGGTCCCTACAACGACCGAGTCATCATCACTGATGGCTTCCTGCAGCTTCAAGAGATTACTGATCATTACACTTCCTGAAAGTGAAAAAAAATCAAGTTATCGACCAACTAAAGAAAAATGGCCGAGATGTGGAGATGCATACAGAATGAAGAAAATGTAGATTGTTATTCTTGGAGAACGGTTATAACAGCTTGACCCCCGAAGGAAGTCGAAAAGGTATTTTTCAGTTTATAAAATTAAATGTTCCTAATCAAAACTCATATACATCAAGATAATGCAGATTTCCTATACACTACGGATAGCTTACGTATATGTTTAGACAACTTTATTAATGCATCTTGCTAAAACAATGCTCTATCAACAAGGAAAATATGAATGAAGGGCAAGTGATATATGCAATAATGAGACCAATATCAGAACGAAACAAATATCGTTTCTATATTTCAATGATAGTATAATTAAATACACTCTATAGTGTAACTTCAAAATCATGTGTACTTACAACAACTTGGCTTCGATCGCATGAAAAACTGTTATAACATGTATTTTAAGCTTACCTAGATTAGTTAGAAGTACTTTCTCTGCATTATTCGGCAAACCAAGCCAAGATGGAGTTTGAACGTCGGGTAGTTTTTCAATCCATGATAAAAGTTCATCACGTGAACTACCATCTGGTGTCACAATGTTTTTACCCGATTGTCCATCGACATCCCGAACAAGAGGGAAATCATGCTAAAAGTAGAAACAGGTTACATAAAATGAATAAATAAGAACACAGTTAACACAGATTATGACGAATATTCACTGAAAAGATATTAGTTAACAAAAAGACTAAACTGTTTCACAAGTAGGTATATTTAAATAATAAATGATAATGAGTATTGTATATATAAAGTAGAGACTCACTTCGAAGCTAGATTCCGTAAACAAAACATTGAGGAAAGTTTCCAATAAACGTTGATCGAAGAGATTATCAATCTTGCCACCATAAATACATTGACCTAATAACGTACGCAATGCAGACCACGGTACTTTATCAGGTGATAAGTTCGAACGTCCTAATGCTGCCATATCCACCCAAGTATCAATAGTATCACAAGCAACTTTAAGATCTGATTCATTGAATTCATAACGTTTAGACCAACCTAAAGGAACATAACGCAATCGTTCCTGCACTACGGCATTAAACCAAGCGAGCAAAAAGTAAAGACGAGCCCTTTCAGCTGGCGCACGAGAAATTCGATTGGCAGGAACATTAGCGAATGTCCGTAAAAGACTTGCCTGCAAAAATGGAATAACAAATAAACATGATTACAGTTTGTGCAAATGTGACGATTAAAAAAGTCAAATGAAAATACCCCCCGCTAATACAACGAAGAAATGAACCAAGCATCACAGACAGTGGGAAAAAATATAACTAACCTTAATACCAGGTGGTGGTTCAAACACTAAAACACGACCAGAACGTAAAACGTTTACGGGTAGTTTGGGATTTATTTCCATAGTAAGGAATAGTCGGAAGTTTGGATGAGGTTGAACACTATGCAGTTTTTTTTCTAATTGTACCAACCACCCAGAGGCCAAATGGACGTTTTTCAGCATAACCCATTTTCCATTTTTGGCTGCAGAATTAATTGCTTTATCCGCTTGTGAAAAACCTTCGGCAGAACCGATAGCTATACTTGTTAATTGTTTATTATATTCATTTGCTAGGTCTTCTACTCGACCGCTTGGATCAAAACCCTTAAGTCAATAAAATAGCGAAAACAAATATGTTAACAGAGAATAAATTGACAAATACTACGCCAACAATACTATATTATGTAAAAAATCAGTTGAAAAGACAGTTGTATCTCAACGTGAATAATTACGACCTGTTGTAAGAGTACTGTGTTGCACATTGCGACAAAAAGAAAAATAGGTTTTGTTTGAATACGAATAAAATTCTCTAACGCTTGAGTCTAGGAATGAAGATACCTAACTGACAATGAGTCCTATCGAAGCAACGTATACTGTTGGGTAGTAGCAGATCAGGTTGAAACTACTATCAACTGCTTTACTAAATGAAATTACCTTAACAAAAACTCCAATCAATTATCAAATTCGATAAGATCAAGCTAGAAATTATGCTATAAACAATAATAAAACGAACTTCTGAAATAAATTTGCCAACTGACAAAAATACTGTAAATTTGACAAATGAAATAATGAAAACAATTTACTCACTTGTGCAGCACATAATAGAATTGGCATATTAGCTCTGATTTCATGCTCCACAATTGACATTAAGTCTAAATGACCAGTAGCGGATTCCATAAAATTCGGTCCAAAACATGTGATGACAAAGAGATGCGCAGCAGCAAGTATACGATCAGGACGAAAAGTTTGAATAAGAAGAAGACTAAATAATTGGTTACGTACAACCCCAAACCAATCATTTGGTGAATTGGGTGCTTCCCACAACTCAGGAACATCTGCCTGTAAAAAATAACATTAATAAATAAAATTTTTTTAGAACCTGTTTCATTTAGATAAAATGGCTCGTTAAACGGTATAGGGAACAGTGTGAATATAAGTAAATCCGTAAACATGAAATAGGAAAATTTCCTTACCTCCGGTGAAACACTTTCTACCCAAGATTTGAATGCAACACTTTTTTGAGAAATCAACTTATCTAAGTTCTTAAATGCATCAAGTTTAGCTTTCAAACATTGACCTTTGTTCGCAAGCTGTAAAGTAGTGTCATGATTACTTGTCGAATCGCTACCACCTTTCTTAAGTGGTTCTTGACCATGAAGGAAACAAGTGAACTCATTTTCTAGTCCATTTTGTTGGATATTAGGCATACCACTGACTTGACCTTTAATGAATATACGAGCCAATAAAACAGACAAAGTAATTTGATCTTTATATAGCATTCCTCGTGCAACACGATTATATGTCACCTAAAATTGAAATATATAAATAGACGAATTATCGGAATGATTAATCTAAAATAGGTCAATAGAATGGGAACTATACAATTATAATGAAGTGTTGAAATAGGATTTATTACATTTTATCACATTTACTTATTATGAAAGCTAACGACAAACATATAAATATAGGACGTTTTAACAGGATACAGATTGATTTACTTGAACTCGAGATATACTCCACGTGTGAAGGCTAGTGATGTTATGTAAGCACTAAAATGATAGTAGATTAAGTATAGTTCGAGCTAGGAACTTAGTAGCCGACATTCGAAAGCCTCACCTACAGCCACTGATCAGCGCGAAAGTATATATATATATATATATATACTTTCGCGCTGATATATATATATATATATATATATATATATATATATGCATATCGCTTCATTCCCTTATAACAGCGTGAAAAAATTAATCAAAGGAAAAACATGAAAATCGAAATCTTAACACAAATGCCAAGGAAGCATTAAACATAGTAGAAGTTGATAAGGTCGTTGACGGTTGGTCTAAGGTAATTTGGCAGATGTAGGATATGCTGTCTGAAGAGTTTGAGAAAACATGTAGTTTTGACCTTAGATTAAATAGTTCAAAATCTAAATGTTATAACTCCAACTGTAACTCTCTTAGAGTTACTGCCGGTTCCAAGCCCGAGTAAAGGAGGAAAGTTGGGTATGGGACTAGCATTCCCATCCCGTAAAACACAAGCAAGCTAAAAACAGCCAACCAGATTAAACAAACAAAACCATTTAAACTCTGCCCTGGGAGTGGAAGCAATGATTATGACGCCTCATGAGAAAAGCCGAGATTCTTCGGAAATCATGAGGCTGATGCCCCCCCTTCTAACAACCAGAACAAAAATTTCTATAGGTACATGGAATGTTCAAACAATGTGGGATATCAGGAAGAGATACAAGTTGACAGTGTTCGGAATCAGCGAAACCCTTTGGACTCAAGCTGGACAGAAAACATTCTCTACTGGTAAGATGCAGCTATACTCCGGCAACGAGGAGGAAAATGCTCCTCACACCCAAGGAATTGCTCTGATGCTGTCTGAATAAGCACGTAATGCACTTGTATGATGGGAACCACATGGACCCAGGATCATCAAATTACCTTTCAAAACAATGAAGAAGGGGATTACAATTAATATTATCCAATTTTGTGCACCCACCAACGATGGCAACAACGATGATAAAAATCACTTTTATGATAGGCTGCAATCAATTATAGCGAAGTGTCCAGGAAAGGATCTGACAATCCTGATAGGGGACCTAAACGCCGAATTCGGAATGGACAACACTGAAGAAATCATGGGACGACATGGACTGGGAGAAAGAATTGAGAATGGTGAAAGATTTACAAACCTATGTGCTTTCAACAAAATGGTTATAGGTGGTACAATATTCCCCCTCACCCCACAATGGCATACACAAGGCTACATGGGTCTCACCGAATCATGCTACAGAGAATCGAACTGATCATATATGCATCAATAAAAAATTCAGAAGGTCAGTGGAAGATGTGAGAACAAGGAGAGGAGCTGACATAGCTTCAGATCACCACCTAGTGGTTTTCAAGATGAAACTGAAGCTAAAGAAGCAATGGACAACTGGAGTAACAGCATTACAACAGTTCAATACAGCCGTTCTTCGATATACTGACAACCTCAAGGAATTCAAAATGGCTCTCAACAACAGGTTCCAGGCCTTACAAGATCTACTGATAGAGGAAGAAACCACTATGGAGGACAACTGCAGAGGAATCAGAGAAGCACTAACTTCAACAAGTCAGGAGGTTCTGGGTCGCAAGAAGCACCACTATAATAAACGAATATCTATTGAGACCCTAAGCAAAATCCAAGTAAGAAGGAACAAGAAAACAGAAATCAACAACAGCCGAACAAGAGCAGAGAAAATCTAGACACAAACTGAATACATAGAAGCGAATAAGCAATTAAAGAAGAGCATCAGAGCCGACAAACGGAAATACATCGAAGGCCTTGCAACGACAGTGGAGAAGGCTGCAAGAGGAGGAAATATGAAACATCTAT
This sequence comes from Schistosoma mekongi, assembly GCA_034768735.1. Taxonomy (NCBI): domain Eukaryota; kingdom Metazoa; phylum Platyhelminthes; class Trematoda; order Strigeidida; family Schistosomatidae; genus Schistosoma; species Schistosoma mekongi. Next base: position 16,214,343 of record CM068309.1, on the reverse strand, counting down.
ATGACACAACGAAAAAACTGGCAGATAAAATGGTAAACCAGAGCGACCGATCAAGAACAAAGAAGGCAAGACACTCACTGAGATTCAAAAACAAAAGAATAGGTGGGTAGAACACTTTGAGGAACTCTTGAATAGGCCAGCACCACTGAACCCACCGGACATCGAAGCAACACCTACAGATCTTCCGTTAGATGTCACTCCACCAACGATGCAAGAAATCAAGATGGACATCAGACAAATCAAAAGTGGGAAAGCAGCAGGACCTGACAATATACCAGCTGATGTACTGAAGTCAGATATAGAAGTAACAACAAGGATGCTCCATGTTTTATTCAGAAGAATCTGGAAGGGAGTACAAGTGCGGGCTGATTGGAAAAAAGGACATCTTATCAAGATACCAAAGAAAGGAGATTTGAGCAAATGTGAGAACTACAGAGGGATCACACTACTATCAGTACCAGGGAAAGTCTTCAACAGGGTGTTGCTGAACAGAATGAAAGATTCAGTGGATGCTCAACTTCAAGATCAACAAGCTGGTTTCCGTAAGGATTGGTCGTGAGCAGACCAAATAGCAACACTATGGATCATCGTTGAACAATTAATTGAATGGAACTCGTCACTGTACATCAACTCCATTAACTATGAAAAGGCGTGTGACAGTGTAGACAAGAGAACACTATGAAAACTTCTCCAACACTACGGCGTACCAGAGAAACTCGCCAACATCATCCGGAGTTCTTACGATGGAATACAGTGCAAGGTCGTGCATAGAGGATAGCTGACAGATGCATTCCAAGTGAGGACCAGAGTCAGGCAAGACTGCCTACTCTCACCTTTTCTCTTCTTTCTAGTGGCTGACTGGATTATAAAGGCCTCCACATCTGAGGGGATGCACGGAATTCAATGGATAAGTAAGATGCAACTCGATGATTTGGACTTTGCGGATGATTTAGCTCTTCTAGCCTATACACACCAACAAATGCAAGTGAAGACACTCAACGTAGCAGCAACCTCAGTATCAGTGGGCCTGGACATACAGAAGGAAAAGAGCAAGATCCTCAAATACAACACAGGGAGCACCAACCCAATTCATTTTGGTGGAGAAACTCTGGAAGAAGTGAATACTTTCGCGTACCTAAGAAGAATCATCGATGAACAATAAGGATCAGATGCAGATGTAAAGGCAAGGCTCTACAAAGCAAGGGCAGCATTCCTACAGTTGAAGAACACATAGGACTCAAAACAACTGTCAACCAACCTCAAAGTCAGACTCTTCAATTCGAACGTCAAGACAGTTCTGCTGTATGGAGCTGAAACGTGAAGAACTACTGCAAATATCATCAGACGGATACAAGTATTTATAAACAACTGCCTACGCAAGATAATGAATGCCCGTTGGCCGAAAACCATCAGCAACAGCATACTATGGGAGAGAACAAACCAACTTCCAACCGAAGAGGAAATTAGGAAAAGACGTTGGAAATGGACAGGACATACATTGCAGAAATCATCAGACTGCATCACGAGACAAGCATTAACATGGAATCCTGTTGGGAAACGGAAAAGAGGAAGGCCAAAGAACACGCTGCGTCGAGAATTGGAAGCAGATGTCAAAAAGATAAACAACAACTGGAAATAATTGGAAAGGATTGCTCAGGACAGAGTTGAATGGAGAATCCTGGTGAGCGGCCTATGCTCCTCAATGAAGGGTAACGGGCGTAAGTAAGTAAGTAAGGTCATGTTTATCTTCTCGCTGCTATAAACATAATTTTTCGATCTAATGGCTTATTACATTGTTAGCTATCTATGTGCTCGAACCGATGCATAATTCTGTCATATCCTAGGTTGGATATGACGAATTGATGTTATGGGCAGACAAAGTGATCTCATAAACAATGATAAGAAAATTGGTAAATGATGTTAAAAGACGTAGAAAATAAACACATATAAAAATAAAAAATATCTAATGTATACCTGGAATAAATCTTTTGTTATAATTTGCAAACGTTGAGCACAATCTTTAACATCTTTTAGTCGGACATTCTGAGTCAACACATAATTGAATATATCTAACAGAAATTGCAATGAATACTGATAAAGGAAGTGAACTTGATTCATTGCTTGCAGAGTGAAATAAATGCTTGAACAGGACTGTGCAAGAGCTACATATTGATGTGATACAGATTCGACTTCTTTCATGATTACATCGGTTTCTTCGACTTTCTTAGCTACTTCACCAGCTTCTTGTTTAAGTGTCTCCAAATGTGTAATAATTTTGTCATCATCTAACAAATTGCCCTGAAAAAAACACATTATATAGAACATCAATAACAGTAGAGAGAATACCACTTCTTTGGATAAAATATTGGCATATACTATGAAAGTTATTTTTAGCATGATGGCCTAAAATAAGGTACGTTTAAAACAAGCTGTACAGTGAGCGGTCAATCCCCAGCCAATCAGCGCTGAGGAATAACCAAGAAAGTCAATTTCGATATCATGAATTGGTCTGAATTAGACAACCAACCAATCACCTTGGAGCACTATACAGCTGTTTAATTCAGACCAATTCATGATATCGAAATTGGTAGTCAACAATTTCCACAACACCCAATTACAATCAAGAACGTGCTAGAACATTCTCATATGAATATTTCTGCAAACTCTTATGCATTTTTAAGTTGGATTGTGACTGGCAAGTGGAATCCAGGATGCGCGTTTCGTCTTATTTGGGACTCGTCGGCTGGATGTACCTGCATCCCAACGTTGATGTTCACACTGGGATTCGAACTCAGTCCGTTTCGTGTCAAACGCCACCACGTTCACCACTAGACTACTGAGTTCAGACAGTGATGTTTGTACGATGGGCACATAAGGATTGGGATGAATTTTATTTTCAGTTTAATTGTATCCATAATACTTGTGAATAATCGATATATCGAGGTAATCCGCTCAGGATGCACATTGAGCAACAGAGATTGACCAGCTTTAGTTTATAATAAATTAATGGGAATATACAAATTCATCCTAATTCTTATGCGTTTATACGCTTCGCACTCTAATGTCCCTATTTTCAAATATATTTTGCTGCTCGCCCAAGTTTCGCTCTGATTTGGAATCAAGTAGGTGAAGTTGTATCGTAAAATACTAGGCAGGGATAAAACGATATTATCGGCCCAACACTACGGTGGTGTGATTTCGCAACAGTTGCTTACGTCGAAATCTACGAAGATGTCAACTTACGAATGGACCTTACTCTAAGCATTACTCATATCATTGACGAGTTTATTATGAATAAGAACGTAAATTAACTAAACAAACAATACAACCGACAAATAAAAATTTATGCATTCGTTATTCGACTACACTTCTTTTGGTGATGTTATAGGGATTTTAAAACGTAAACAGATGGACTGGTATTCAAAGTCATAACCAAATGATTAGACATTAACCGATGAGGCATTGCATAATTATATATATATATATATATATATATATATATATATATATATATATTAAAGGATAAAGGTATCTATCAAATTGGATTTGTGGGGACCTAGACACCATTTAGACCGTTTAGAGCCAGATCCTGTGATGCACCAAATACAAATGTGAGGAGAAATGGCATATGTCAGGGCCGTTAATCGCGCAATTCAAAATTTTTAAAAAACAATGCGTTAAAATTACCTTAGCGTCATTTAATGACTGTAAAAGATCTTTTTCCAAATGGCGCAATTTAAGTTGGAATTCTCCTTGCATTTTTAATAAATCAGATCTTTTTGCATCCACATCTGGACGTTCAGCTTTAAGAGCTGCATTAAGACACTGACTTTGTAGGCTTCCACGCGTAACAGTGAAGTTCACAAAGGTCACACGAGAACAAACATCGGCAGGGAAATCGACCTGTATTAATAAAAGAAGCGAAAACAAGCAACACATAATTCTCAAATCGAAAGCGAAAGTACATAAATAGGAACCAACAATTACCAAATATAGGCAAAAGTAAATATGTTGGCTATTTTCAAATTAATAGAGGGAACCAATTGTATGAAATTATAGAAAAAAAAACGTAAGAAAACATCGAAAGTGTTTTTAGTTAAGACTTACAGAGGGGTCCCTTGTAGATAAGAATATACGGAAAGTTGGTGATAGATCTATATCTTGGTCCCCAATGGTGATCAGAGTTCGGCCACCTGTTCTACGAACTTCTCGATTAAGCACCGGATTTAGAATAGAGTCATAAGATTCTACATCTTGGACGAGAAGTGGTGTACCAAATCGTAAGGCTGATTCCAGAGTTTTACGGAAAGCATCATCGAGGAAGGATGTTTTCATTATCTTTTTAGATTTATATTCATTTAACAAAAATTCAGTCGCCTGACCACTTGGATCAATTATTAGTGGATATCTATTAAAGCGTCGTAGTATGATAGCATTTTCAACACATAATTCATCATCAGGAAGAGCATTCGCCTGCCATCTTAGTCGTTCATCTGGATTTGACAGATACTATAGAAAAATATCAATAAACATTTGATTATGTACAACAGTGACTTATTTACTCACTTTTTAAAAGTTCACGTCACGTTAATAAAAACAACACATATAAGATCTCCATTAAGATTTACTGTCATATACAGCTGTATATTAGATTAAAACTTGATCTAACTAAAAACAATATTGTTCGCTTATGTCGTTCTTTGTTAAAAGTATCAAATGAACACGCAGATTATAATTGAAATATCTGATTAGTAATTTTAAGAAACTAACCTCTACTAAAGCCAATTCATTTCGGAAACGGATACCCACAGATTTTAAATGCTGACACCATGTTTCCAACAAACGTGAGCGGAAATGTTGATCAAAATAGCCACCATAAGCCATAAAGGCTGCGGAAAGCAAACAATCACCAAATATGGTAGACATTTGAGATTTAAACGTCTCAGAACCACTTTCCCAACGAGCTCGTTCGTTACCCAATGATTTGATCAATGCAACAGAACGCGCAACCTAAAATGATGAGAAAAGAGATTTATGATTATGTGCAAAATTTTAGAGGGACGCAGTAATGTAACATTTATAACCACTAAAATGGTCCAATAAGACAAAGTGCATATGCAAATACTTGAGGCTTAGATCAAACAAACATAAAAACTTAGGAATTAGTATATACTTGAATGGCATTAAAACAAATAAGAAATACAGTGGTACAGTTGCCACGGGGTGTGAATCTCAACCAGTGGGTTGCATGTCTCAGTTACACTCTACCTACTTCAGAATGGGCAGTTGCATAGTATCACTAGTTCACATAAAGTATGGCTCAAATCAAAGAATACGAATCTGTATTTGGTTAGGTACATCGTTATCGCATCGTAACACAGAAGGCCAACTTTCGATTAGTCTAATGCTTTCAATACATAACTAGATGTTAGAGTCAAATTCATGAGAAGCTCTGACAATAACCACAAAGTGAAAGAATAAGAACTGTCTTTTTCAGTGCTCATTGTCAATATACACAATATAGACGTGTTTGTGACTCACTATATTACCAACAAATGATGCTCTTATAGACTATAAATTTTTTTTTCTTCAATATAATATTTAACCCAATTATGTATTGCATTCATGTATTTTGCTAGGATGATAATTCATAAGAAAGCCGTGTAATATACATTTAAGCCTTCTCAACTAATCCATCACTTAAATCACTCAATTTTATTAAAATTTATGTTTTATGTTGTTAAACGCTAGTGTTGGGACGGCTCCCAGAAACTTCAACGAAGCCTCCAGAACCTTTGAAAAAGCCAGAGATATTCCGCCCAATCACTGACCGACAGAACCTTCCAGAATCTCGACGTGGCGCGTTTTGATTGGTAATAGTTAAAACGTCTTAGTTCGGATTGGATGGGTTATAATATTAATTTTATCGTTTCAGAAAATTACAAATATACGATTATTTTGTACAAAACTCACTCTTTATCTTACTAGAATAAAGTTTCCTGTCTACTCGTCTTCTGTCTTCTGGATTTACGACTAGGAGAGTTCAAGACGTTGGAGTGCTAAAGTTATCTGTGCCTAGTCAAGATATTAAGCACAAGTCATAACAGCTATCCAAACCACTTACGTTTGTAGACATCCATGGAATTATAGGATTACGTTAAGGTTTCGCGAATTACAGCATAGACTGCATTAAATGAAGTATTATTTTCAATAACATGCCAACTATTTCAAACAAAACAACCACAGTATATACAAACTTGATAAGGTAATTTAAAGCATTCTTAGTCTCCAGTAATCATCACCAATCTAGTTTCAGCCATTTTTCCACTCATTTAGTAGATGACTACTGCATAATATGGTTCAGTGTACATTGATGATTTTATTTCAAGCATCAACTAACTTTTTATCAACAAGTAATGATGGCAAAGATGATATGCTGAATGAATAAAACAATGGTGTTGCAATTTGAAGCTTGAAAATTACACACTTATATGCAACACTTAGAAACTGAATGAACAGAAAACTAGCTAAAATTATCAGAAAACACTAAATTGTCAGATAAATTCTGGAAATAGAGAGGAATTAGGTGAATTATTTCTAGGGTTTACAGATATTTAGATGCAAAACATTAACGGATTAAATAGAGAATAGAGGAAATTATTTTTGAAGTAGAGCAATATAAAGATAAAAATAACATGTACCAATTTCAACAATTACCTTGGCTTCTACAGTGGCTAAATCTGATTTAATGGCTTGAGCTTGACTAATAAGAGCTGCATATTCTTCTTTGTATTTAGCAATACTTTTCTCTAGCGCTGCGATTGTGACTTCATTATTTTTTGCCTCTTCTTTGTTTGTAGTTGCAGCAGCTTCTAAAGTTTTCAACTCATTTCGAAGAGGTTCAACTTTCTTTAATATATCAGCATAGTTTATCTGAAGAAGGCAGACAGAAAATAGTTCAAAACAGCTTGTAATTTAATTGTTTTTATCTCATTCTAAGTGCAAAATGACCCATTTTGATAACAATAATTCTAAGAAAGGTAAGAATGAAACTAAAAAGTTCATAACTGAGAAGTCTACGGTATAATTGAATGTCTCTTTAAATAAGCAGGAATAGATAACTAGATCAAAAAACCAGCATTGACGATAAATAAACAATAACCACAAACAGTGTGACCTTATTCTTATGTATCTTGAAACTGAGACAGATAATATTAGATGCCTATAACTCGAGCTCCAAACCTTGAAGGCAAGCACACAGCGGCAGTCTTGGAAAAATGGGTTGTATCACTAGACATCAAACTTATAGTGTGAATCAGAACCAGACGAGGTTCATGAATATGCTACTAGTTACCAAATAAGAAGAAAAACTGGAATTATATATATATATATATATATATATATATATATATATATATATATATATACATGAATATACATAACCATAAACTTTATAAAGAATAAGATATGAACCACTAACCTAACCTGAGCTATAGCCCATTTTACCATCGGTCCACAAGCACTGCTAGCTCTATTAACTTTTTCAAAGTTGTAATCAGGATTGCTGATATACTTCTTTTTCATTGTTTCTCTGATGCTATCACTAAATAAGTATACATGCACGTATATTAGAAATGATTATATATATATATATATAGATATATATATATATATATATATATATATATAGATAGATAGATAGATAGATAGATATAGAATATTTGCGCTTTCCATCCGACATGTAAGCTGAGATGCACTATTATGTTCATAATAGACAGTTGTAAATGAATACAGACGCTTGAAATGAAATATTGGCGATTGCACTCAGATATGCAGTACTTAGTAAATGAGTGAAAAAGATGACATAGAATGCTAGATATCAACACAGAATGTTGCAGATAACCTTATCCTGTACATATTACTTAAAAGACATGAAAAGCTTGGCAAAAAAGACACTTAAACATTTAACACAACATATAGCACCAAATAATAATGTAATAAACATAGAAAATAGGTGTGATGATAAATAAGCAACTGCACAAACGTTTAGAAACTACAATTATATTCTGTATATCAATGACGAGAATTCAGAAGAGCAGCGGCTTTATAAATTGGTAGAAAATAAATATACAAAGACAACAATATATCATTTAGAAAATAACGATATTACCAAAATCAACTGGATCCAAAGAAGTTTTATTGCTAATATTGTTGGTTCATATAGACTGATCATTTACTTGATAAACAAAAATTACTAGATTTAGGGTAGGGGTAGATTATGCCCTAGTAGTAGACCTCTGAAAAGGTCGATATATTATTAAAAACTTACGTTACGTCATCAGTGTTAAAATTGATAATGCTGGGAACAAATGAATCTTTCACAAGTGTTTTCAAAATTTGATTCCAATCAGAAGATCCTTCACCCAGTAATAAGCAAATAGATTCCACTGCCATTTTGACAACAGATGGGGGGTTTTTCATAGCTCTTATCTCTTGAATATCTCTTTTGCGTATCCCCTCGACAGCTGAGACGAATAATATAAGTAACAAATAACTAAATGAACATGCAACAATTATAAACATTTAAAAATAACAAACAATTGAATTGTGCACACAAAACTCGGCAGGCAAAGTATAACGGACAGTAAATTTACACACAAAAAACGCAACAAATTTAAAATGGCAGATGCTGCGGTAGCGACAGAAATGAATCAACACGATAATTAGCCTTATCACTCACGTAATATCCTCAGCGTTAAAATTCACAATAGACGAAATAAAGTTGTCACGAATTAAATAAGAACGTAATTCTTTCCAGTCCAAATCAGTCTCACCCAACATTGTACAAATAGATTCAATAGCTAATTTGACTGGCTGGGGTGGATTACCCAATGCACGAACCTCAACCAACTGTGGACGTTTTATTGCATTGACGGCTAGGATGAGAAATATTAATCATTTCGGTAATGACAAGCTACATTTTATTATGTTCGAATATGAAAATCAGTTCATGTATCAGGTGACAATAACTCATTGAATATTGCAATATTCAAACGCAACGGATATGCACTTCCATTCTGTAGATATGTATTTATTCTTTTTAATGTTTTCCAGTTATGAATGAAAATACGGTATGAATAAAATTAAAAGTTTACCATAAACATTAAACAATATTTTGCTAACAACAATTAGCAAATACGACTGATTTTATAGGCATTATTTAACTCATCATCAGACACAATAGTAAAGACTACAAAACTTCAACATAAAGAGAAATGTAAATCAAGGATATCTGCAATTCCAATATAATCAAAAGAAATCAACCAGTAACTAAATTGACTAAATCACTCGAAATGTTCGAAACCTCATACGCTTAATCCGGTTTGGAAGATAGGCAGCATAATTAGCCCGCGCAAAAAGCTGAGTACATAAACCTGCAACTGATAAGTTAAATCATTTATTCAAATTTTGAAAACCGAAGTTTTACTAGTCACTAAACATACCCTGCTTGGCATCCGCAACAGCCGGTTCAACTTGACTAAGCTCATTCATAACTAAAGAACGTTTCTCGTTAATATACAATTCTTGATTAGCTAATTCTTCTTGTAACCGCTGACTCATAGTCTTTTTTTTCTCAGCTTCTTGCTGGTCTTGAACCATTTGCTTTAATTTATCATTTGCTGCATTATTCATTTGCTCTAATTCTAGGCTTTTTTGTGTTAGCGACTTCTGCATAACTTCAACCTAAAGGAAATACACATAAGAAATGAATACAAAATAAATGCAAGTTTTATTAGTGGTTATTGTGGAGATAAATACTGAAAACTAGAAAGCCCTTTGAAGCTTCCTCTGAATGATATGCGACTCCTAGGCAGTGCACATCTATGAACCCATCCCGGATCGACCTAATACCCTAAGTCGATTCGCAACATTGTGTGACTTTATACAATGCCGCTATTGGACACAGTGCCTTCTACTTTCCAATGGTTGTTTAGCTAAGGTCGGCTCTTGATGTGAAACTGAGTAACAACTGTTTTAATAAGTAAGAAACCAAGTAATTTAGAGGACAGAAAAGAAATTAGCTGTTAAATATAGAAAGACAACAAATAATAGTATTAACAGCACTCTAACCTGTTCAACAGTTTCTTTTATTTTTTGTAATCCAATATGTAAATGCAGCTGTTGTTCCTCCAAATCAGAACGTTTTTCGGTCATTAAACTAACGAAATGAGCGATGAAATCAAGAAAATGCCTTGGTGTGATCCACATAGTACGAGCACCTCGTTTTTGAAGCCGAAGATTAGCTTCATGTAGCGTTTGATGAACAAAAACAAAGGCGTTTGCAACCATTTCGCGGAATGAAGGGCATTCTGGAAGTAACCCTTCAACAACAGAGGGTATGATATCAGGAGCTTTAAAATCTGGGCGTTCCATGTCCATTTTAATAGTAAATTCTTTACCAACCTAAAAAATGATGTGAAGCAGTTTAGCTCAGCTCACAGGAATTAATAAATTATGTAACGAAAAAGAATCGAAAAACATTAAAAGTGGAGCTTCTTCCAAACATTCGACATAATTTCGCGGCACTGTCAAACAAATGGGTAAGTATGCTTAATGCAAGAACAAGGAAACACGAAAATGTACCTGATAATATGCTTCTAAAGACCAATCACCGAACCAATTGAGAACACAACGATTAAACAGAGCAGGAGATGTCGAAGCGCGATCTTTCAGACCATCAGCTGACGGATTCATTGTGAAAACAACATGTAGATTGGTACATATCTGAGATGTAAACCATTTATACAATTCTTCATGACTGTCAATCATCAATCCTTCACGTGCAGCCCCTTCTTTACATTGTGTCATTAGAGCTGAGAACTCATCCCCTTCAAAAAGACCAGGCACTTCCCCGTTTGCTAAAAGTGTATTAATACGTTCGAGGAAACTAGAGTCTAGAACATTTGACTCATCCATTATAAACGTTATCTTCTCACCTTTGCAACCAGCACGTCGAAGAACATTTCTTAAATCATCATCAAAATCTTCAGCAGTGTATTTATTATGCACCTTAACTTGAAATACACTTAATCCGTTTATCCACGAAACAAATCTAGATAGAGTAGTTTTACCAGCTCCACTAACTCCAATAAGCAATAAATGACCCTGTGGTTGACGAAAAACTCTGTCAATACGAAGAACATGGTCTAAAACTTGATTAAACAATACTAGAGGTACATCTAATTCTTCTTCATAAAACACTTTTAAACGCGCTTTTATGTAATCGCGCAACGGTCCTTGCTCCACCGATGAATAATCCTTGGATAACCAATTACTAAATAAAATGGGTCGTTGAAGAGCTGCTACGCGGTCTATTGTAGGGAAATATTTCATAGCCACTTCATCGATGTTAAAATCAGTCCACTGGCGCTCAGATTCTTCAATCAAACGATCTTGGAACAACCGCAACGCTTCGTGAGCCCAAATACGTACCAAACCTTCTAATGGAAGACTATCTAGGGGCTTCAGAGCTTCATGTACACCCCTTACCCATCGTGACAATTCACGAGGACTATAAACATAATGCGGCTGCATATCTTGTGTGAAGCGTTTTTGAGACATTAAGAAAAACTCAACCATAGCATTAGTCAGCGCATCGGCCTGTGGACGAAGGGAAGGGAGAAGACGCAACATAGCACGATTAAATGTACCATATATTTGCTTCAGCGATGTTTCACCAGGATAGTCAACATACACGATAGGTACATGACGTAAAAAGCGATGAGAAAGTGGTTTCCTGCCGGGGTCAGTAGGTGGGTTACATGCACCGACAAACTGGATACGTTCAAACTTAACCCATTGCATATCTGTAGTTTGGTAGAAACCACCATGCTCAACCATTTGTCGCAGGAAACTAATAACACGCTGAGTACCATATTTGTCTTCATTAGGCAAATTGATTTCATCGCAAAAGAATATTAGCCATTTATTTAACTGGACAGGTGCTAATACCAACCCATTTGGTGTTTTGCGGTATTCACAATATTGGTCGAATGTTTTTAACATTAATTCTGGGGTAGTCGCACTAGAAAAATTAAGGCCAACTACTTCCATATCCGGCAGGCTACGTAATGCACTGAAAAGCGAAAATAAGGAAAGTGAAAATTTAGAACAACTTGAAAATCTTTGAAGTCAAAGTGAAAATAGTGTAACTACAAAACGTCTCTAGACATATTGTACAATGAAAAACAGAATTCAATTCAATTCAGTTTTGGTAAAGCATAAAACCAAAACTGAAAAACCTGATATTTCCATTTATTTCTTCAGGTTGGCTTTAGAAGCAAGTTATGTATAGCCATTCTGATGGATCTCATTCTGCTGTTGCTTGTAAAATACTTTGCATTAAGTAACTAAACGTTTGATTGGGAAATTATTTGAAAAAACCACAGAAAGATATCTGTGTTTAACTTGGACGATATTACAAGACCACAACATGTTCGACAAACAATATTTCCGCGACAAAGTAAGCGAACTTTCACACTAGATGAACCTTTATATACTTTATATACCCTATACGCGGTTTATTATAACTGTTGAATGATCTTAAAATTTACGTTTTGTGAGAATCTTAACTAATATTCTGAGAATGTGACATATATTTTTCACTAAATGTAACAAAAGCACTTAAATAAAACTTCACGAATAACTTGAATTAATTACTAAAACCTACCTGAAAAGTGTCATGGTTTTTCCAGATCCTGGTGGACCACACAGAATCATTGGACGATGCTCAGCTAACCACATGTATAACAAAGCTTCATGTCTAACAGTGTCTAGTGTCGGTACTACAACGTCCATTGATGTTATTTTATGTGTCTCAATCTCGATCACTGGAACTTTTTGAGCCCAAGGCTGCCATTCACCAGACAATGAAACTTCATAATCAATTACAGGTGTACCGGACGGAGGCATTGGGACGGTAGTAATTTCACGAATAAAAGAGCCCAGCTGTTCTCGAACATGTAATTTGCCATCACCACACAGAGACCAAATTATACCTGTAATCAAACATTTTGTTACATAAGATTCAACTTGATCCAATGACATTGGAAAATCTGGATGAGTCATATTGTAGGTTAAAATTCTCCGGATACATTGTTTAAGAATTGAAAATAAACTTGTTAGTGATCTTAAAGGCATAAAATCCATTATATGGTCGAGATCCTTAGCATATTCTAAACACCTACCAACCAAACCACCTTCAACAAAGAATGGAGTTAATATTGAAGCAATGTCTCGTTGAAGCTGCATTGAAGCACTAACGGTAACATTTGTTGGCGGTGCATCATCGATCAGACTTGGATGTCTGCTAGATGAAGGGCTAGTGGGAACAGGAGGAATAGTGGTAGAGCTAAAACCAAGAACCTCTTCCTCTCCTTCGTCAATACGAACACTTTGCAACTGGAGCAAGAAATGTTGCATGACAAGCCCAGGAGCAACGACATCATCGCTGAACCAAACCATTCCACAACGTGAAACAGTAGCCAGTGTAGCATATCGTAAATCTTGTACTTCAAACATTATACGAACATTTGGTGGAATGCTGAGACGTTCACCGTTAGGTAATGTTAAAAGTTTGTTGTCGTCGAGAACAGAATTGAGATTTTCCACCCACTCTGGATCAACATCACCATCAAAAATAATCCACTGTCTTTTGAAAGATTCGCCACGAATACTATCAATAATCCTGAAAATGAAAGTATGAAGATAAAATAATTGTGAAGTGAAAAAAGCAAAAGAATGAAAAAGTTTTAAACCAAAGTATTATAGTGATGGCTCTTAAATAGTTGTTTGAAAGAGACTTCGTAAAAAGAATACCAAGAAATGAATGATGATGCAATATACTAATCAAGTACGTGAAAATGTCATTTGTGTTCAGCTACATTGGATGTGTAAGGGGTAGCAATACTATCCACCTGCTTTGAACAAGTGAGCTATTGAACCACTAAGTCACTACTTAACGTGAAAAACTAACATCTACATTCATAGAATATTTACCAAAAGTAATAGTAGTTACACTGATTGTAATAACTAGCATTCGGAATAAACAAAGCGCCTGAGGAAGTCAAATATATCCTCAATATAATAGATAAGTAATTCGATGTAGTATAAAACTCCTTAGTGATCCGCACCTTAATTCTAAACGGGGATCAAGCTAGGGGATACACACTTAAATAGTATTGCCTTCAACTATATCAACAATCCATTCATTCTGGAAATCGCACCTAACAAATATGTAGATAATACTTAGTACCGAGAAGTACAAACTTATTTAGGAATATGAAATGAGGTGTGTGAATACAATCGAAAATCGATATGACCAAGTGAGAAGTACTCACTTGGTCATATCGATTTTCGATTGTATTCACACACGTCATTTCATATTCCTCATTAGAAAATAGTGAAAATGAATTAACGAGTGTATCAACATTCGAATGGAGTCCAAATATCAAAAATTCGAAGCAATCTTACTTCCTCAAAATGTGAGTAAATAAACCATCCGACCATTCACGCGTATTAGGATCGAGACAACCATATAGAGATTCTTTGCTTATTGATTTCGGATCAATTACATGAGCAACTCCTTCTACACCTTCTACACGTTCTAAAGCCTTTAGTAAAACACGCCAAGCTGTAGATTTTCCACTACCTGACGGTCCTACCATCATAAGTCCATGATGTATGCACGTGATCTGATAAAGTTGTAAAACTTTCTGCACCCACAGGCTAGCACTTGAATTGCCTCCAGACGAAAGTACAATATCATCACTATTCTCCTTATCAAGGCCAGACTCATCGTAAACAAGGTACGTCTCTTCACAAACACGACGTAATTCACGGCGCAGTTTCTCCATAGCGGATTGTGTGTAATGAACTCCAGGAAAGACATCAGTAAGTAAACTATAAAGTAAAGGGATATCTTCGGCAACTAATTTCGGTACCATTGTTTCCATTACTGATTGGATAAGGATTTCTTGTTCAGGTAACGATTCTGCAATCGATGTTTCGTTAACCTAAACGAGTAAAGTCAAAAGGTAAAAAAAATAATAGAGTAATGAAAAGTATATTCTACGCTATTTTGATTTCAAGAGACGTAAGTACTTATTGGTGGTTCTACATAAACTAATCGCTGATTTTGCTCACGTGACAATGAAAAATCAACAAATTCACAGAATACAACACAATAAAAATGGCGGTTTGATTTGAGAAACTGATAAAAATAAGTCAATAATTAGAAAGCATGGGGAAGGGTTACTAAACTACGAATAATTACTACTAAGGGTGGTCAAATCAAGACAGGCCATCAATCCGTAACATCATGGTGCACACTACGTGATACGTGAGATATGTGTAATGAGTAGTTGGAGAAATTGAGTTGTCCTAGAAAAACGGATTCATATAGCTCATCAAACAAGAAGAATAAAAGCCTGAACATATATGCAAGTTATGGTCCCCTGGATAACAAACAATACAAAATATCCACAAGATTGACACTACTGAGTGGAGCAACTAAATCGAAATAGATGATAAGGGGGCTAAAAACAGGTAAAAACGAGTGTATAGGTAGTTCTACTAATGTTAATCAATACCAAAATGGCAACGGTGAACTAAGGATAACAAACGAATATCAGTAGCGCCGATATATTAAAAACCTGTAGGAGTGGTGATGTGCAATTCCAAGTGCACGGTAAACAAAAAAACATTTAGTCTGTGGCAGACACATCTGATAAATAGCGTGTAATTAAAGCAATACGAATACCTACCGTTTCACCACGCGCCAATATGTCTTCCTTTAATTTTCGAATACGTTCTCGCTTTACATGACCGGCAGACACCAATACTGATTTCAACGCTCTTAAACCAAAATCATAATGAGATTGTGCCGAGAGTTGTTCATCACAAAGTTGAAAGAAAGGAACAATTTTACTAGCCAATTTTTCGGCTGTTCGGAAGCCCTACAAAAAACAATAAAATGTAATTAAATGAGATAAAACAGAAACAGGGTGAGCGAAAGTAGTAATTTTTAGTATTCATTATATACACGGCATTGATACATGAGAACAATGGTAGAAAGAATTGCAATTTTAAGCTCTATCAATAGTTTGATTCACTGAAATGAGTGAAAAACATAACAATAAAGCTGTAATAGAAGCGACGGCTCAATGGTTACAACACTAGACTTCAGACAATAATGCGTAGGTTCGAACCCCCCACTTTATCTGATTCGCCTTTAGCTAACTCATACGTGTACAACGTAGAATCTGACGCACATGCGCGTGGATGCAAATTGCAATAGAATGATGTGATCAGATTCACAATATTAACAAAATAGAATAATTCAATGGAAAGGAAGGAAACAAACCAAAGTACGAAACAATGGTGGAACTTAGGATCTAGCGGAACAAAAAGAGTGAAGACATTTACGCCACTGTGACCAATTTTGGGCTATCTCACACAGCGCCTCCAACTACTGATCACGACTGTCACATGGACCCCAGACAGGTAACCTGCATCTACCAACATGGTTCAGTGGACCAATAGTCAAAGACTCTACCGACTGACGCCATGTTTAGGTTTGGTCGCTTCTGTCTCTCATCCTACTCCTACTTCAGACAATGTAGCGCGATGAGCCAAACTGTGGTCAAGCATACACAACACGTCCCAATCATCCCAGGTTTATGGTCGCTTCGATTGATTTGACGTGTTTTCTTAGTACTTTATGCCTAATATCGATATTACTTATTCACTCATTCTATGATATGCAGGCGATACTATGAAGATTTGTATAATCAAAGACATGAAGCCCATGCATATCTTCCATTTTCATAGTTCACAGTTCGCAGCCTTCGGCAACTGTGCATTACTGAACGTCAAATACATATTGTGATAGGAAGTCAAGTGCATGAATGTGCACCTGGTGAATGAGTACAAAAAAGTTCCTTGATGTAGAGGTTACATAAAATAAGTGTACCAAAAGAAAACACTGTTTAACCAATGTTAGTAAATGTAACCTGTATCAAGTAGCACAATGTGATCCTCTACGAAGGTTAAAACCTATGAAGGGCTTTATGATATAAAGACAATATAACAATCGGGTAAACAGAAACCTATAAGACTGGACAGTGATTCGCATGTTCTGGAAATCACAAATTCGGCTAAATAAGGCTTGAAATTTAACAAACAAATCGAAACTAAGAATTACCTGAGAGTACAGCATAACCTGTGCAATTAACTGTCTATCCGGTTGAGTCATAGCCAATGAACGAAAGAGTTTCTTCAAATTATCTGGCAGATTAGAACGTCCAGCGTATCCAGGATTCATAGTGATAAATATAGCCATGTCAGGGTGAACATTAACCTTTAGTCAAAAAAGAAATTGGAACGAATGAGTTTGTAAACACTTTAAACATACATAAAGCTGATAAACACCAAACTATCAGTGGATAACAAACCACAAAACGCACTTGTTTTCCAAGAAGTTCAACGGTAACAGATTCTTTTGTCGAGCTCTTCTGAGAACATGCCATATCTCGTAAAGTCTCTTGAATACCTTGCACTTGCTGTGAGACAGCTGAAAGCATTCTCTCTTCTAAACGATTGAATTCATCAAAACATCCCCAAGCTCCAACTTGGCACAATCCAACGAAAATGCGACCCATGGCCTATAGAAATTTTAAACAAGTTTATTGATGTTAGGTCAATACGAAATTCGAGTATTAAATACAGAAAAAAAGAATCAACAAAGAAAAGCGGAAAACTTACATGGAAATCAAATGTTTCGTCGCAATTAAAAACAAGAACAAATCGGCCTAATTGAGTTCCTAAAGCCTTTACTGACTCTGTTTTCCCAGTTCCTGCTGGACCGAATGGTGATCCTCCGAGGCGAGCTTCAAGGGCTTGTGTCATAGTTAAATAACAACGGTCAGTGAGTGGAGTTTGGACAAGACGATCATTCAAACCCAGATATTCGAAACCATACTGGAATTTCGCATTAGCCATTTGAATTGAAACTTGTCGTAGGGGATCAGATTGTTTTGGATCAAAATAGAAGCGCATTTGACTCAGCCAATCAAATGAACGGGGTGAATTAACATCACTTCTAATCAAACTACGAATAACATCTCGTTGGTGAACATGTTCAATAATAAGATGCTCCAACTTTTGTCGACGAACAGGTGGTTGTTCATACAAAACACAATCAGCAAGCACAGTTAACATCCCTTCGACAGATGCCAAACATTTTTGAAGAGGACTATCTTGTGTGGAAGTACTCTGACCTTTCATAGTATTTAAAGCGTTTTCAACAGCTTCAGACCAGATGACTTGGGCAGCCAAAACTACTAGCTGTGCCTGGAATTTATCTAGCCATGAAAGAAAGCCAGATTTTTCTATATCTTGTGCAGTCCTCAGCTTCTATAACAACAAGATCAGTAACAGTAAATAATAATAATAATAATAATAGTAAGTAGTAATAATATTTAAGATAACAAGCAGTTAGTATATTTTAATGCTCGTTGATAAAATTCGCGGAGTTGCATAGGCTACAACATATAGAAGCGGATATAAACATGCATATAACAGATACTAAAATACCTTACAATGAACATCGAGCAATAAGTTTGGGGAAGTAGCAAAAATGGCAAAGCAAGACCAGACGAAAATAAAACAAAATATTTAAAATGATTAAGCAAAAAGAGCTGGGGATCATCTGCCGAACAGAAAACTAACCAAACAACACGAAGTAAATATTCAAAAGTCTGGAATGCATAACTTACATGAGCGTTAGGTCCATAAAAGTAACCTGATGCCTGCGCATACATATACACATACAAATGTAACGAACTCATATGATGATATAAAAGAGACAATATATAGAATTATTGGTGATGAACACAGACTCAAAAAATAAGGAATCTTTATATAATGTACTATACCACTGTTTTCTGCATCAGTGAAAATTATTTAGAAGGATTACTAACAACGTTCAAAGAACGGGTCGCAAAATTATGCGGTTATCGGTAGAAATAAAGTCTACATTGTACAGTAAGCATTCTGGAACTAAGTCCAAATTTTTAACAGCAAAAGCCGTTTCAAGCATTTTAACCTGCTATGTTTACTGCTAGGACCATAAATTTTAGTGAGGAACTGCATAGAATGCGATTACTTTTCATTTAAGTAAATGAATTAATTAGCTGACTGAGCTCGTTGGAATTAGCATTGAAAATATGATGCTAATCAGCACTAAACAACCAATTAGACTCATGAGAATCCATTCTAAACAGTATTGAATATAAGGAATTGTTAGAGACTAAAAATGATAACGCAACGAAATATAAATATTGGGGTTACTCTGTATCGCTGATCAGTTTCAGTTTGACTTTCGTAAATAAATATACAAGTGTTCAACGGTCTGATACAAAGTGTAGAGCAACAAAAAATAACAATTGTACAGTTTAGCGAGTGGCCAACTTTAAATGACAAAATAACTATGATTGTTGATCAAATAATAACACGAAATATAATTCCCTGAATACGTACTTGTAGTTCCTGTATAGCATGGCCTAGATATGTAGCCAACGAAAACCTCATCTCACGTTCAAGCATTGTGAGCCAATCATTAATAACTGGATTATCTTTTATGGAAATTGGTTTAACCAAGATAACTTCTTCGCCTTCTTTCGAGGATAAACCTAAGATTTCTGTACTGTCTTCATTTAATTTGATAGAATTAACGCCGGCAAACATTTTCTTGAAATGTTTTTGCAATCGTGGTACATTTTTACTGTTACCGATAATCTCCAATAAATCTTCATCACCCACGAAGTAAAATCTAAAATGAATGTGAGGCAAAAAAAGCAGTCGGTTCAGTTACAACGTAGAACATAGTACATGCGTACATCAGTTCAAGTTACCATACCTAAATTAGCAGATGGAGATTAAAATGTCGGGGAGGTAGTAACAGAGTTAGTATTAATGGAAGGGAATAGAGATCGGAGATAAGATTTAATAAAATATGATTGAGTAGAAAGAAAAATATGATAAGTCCAGAAACTTAGAATTTGGAGAAACACAACGAGTGGATGCATCTGTGCCATTGCAAACGATTTTGAGCCATATCACCCAAAGTCTCTAACCATTTGTGACAATCATCACGCGGACCCCAACCAGGTAGTCTGCACCTATTAACATAGCTCAGCCCAGCTGTCAATGACTTCATGGACTGGTGCCATATTTTAGTCTGACCGCCCCTAGCTTTCTTCCACCCTACTCCCACACCAAACAGTATTGCTTGTCAAGGTAGGCGGTGGTCAAACATACGTAACACATCCTAACTACCTCAGCTGATGAAGACTTACTACTTGATCAATAGACGTACCGTATTTACCTAGTACTTTATCCTTAACCCACGTATTGCTTACTCGGTGATCCCAGTGAACAGGAGGAATGCCTCGAAGACATCTATGGTCGAGTACTAAGAACCTACGAATATCCTCTATCCTTAATGGTCATGTTCCACACTCATAAAGTAAGACGGATCGAACTACTGCGCAGTAAACGCGTCCTTTGGTCAGTAGTCGGATATCTCGCCGACGCCACAGATGACGCAAATTCCCAAAAGCTAATCGGGCCTTATGTATACGCGGAGAGACTTCAGCAGACACCAGACCGTCAGGGCTGATGAGGCTGCCAAGATAAGTGAAGCGGTCAACACATTCAACTGCTTCACTCCCTATCACTAACTTCGGTGTCCAATCAATCCAATCCTGAAGTAACATTTTGCATTTGGGTGGAGAGAATCGCATCCCAAACATCCTTACATTCATGTCTAAGGTAGTCAAAAGATTCTGCATTTTATCAGCATCTTCGCCTAAGAGAACTATATCATCTGCATATTCTAAGTCAGCAAGTTTATCTCCTGGAAGGAGGTTAACCTCCCCCCCCCCCGAAGTCAGACGATGAAAATGTCAACTCTAAAAGTGTGTCAATGATAAAATTAAGTAAAAATGGGGAACGTGGACAACCTTGACGAACACCACTTGAGGTAATCAGTTCTGATGACAATCCGTCATAAGCTCTGACTCGACATGTGGTGTTCAAGTAGAGAGCTTGTATAAGGTTAATGTACTTCTCTGGCATGCCTTTCAATGACAGGCATTGCCACATAACCATACAATCGATAGAGTCAAATGCCGCCTTAAGGTCAAGGAATACAACTATTGTTGGGCGTCTAAAAGTGTGTCTATGTTCTAGAACCTGCCGAAGTGTGAATAGGTGGTCTATACAGCCACGTCCAGGTCTGAAACCACCTTGGTTCTCTCTAGTCTGCTCTTCACGAGCTTTGGTTAGGCGTCGAAGTATGATTGAAGCTAATATTTTGGACACTATATTAGTTAAGCTGATTCCTCGGTAATTGTCACAGGAGGACTTCTGTCCTTTCTTATAGATTGGAACAATTAGTGTTTGAGACCAGTCGGGTGGGATTATGCCCAATTCCCAGATTCTAGCCAGGATCCCGGTTAATCTCGCTGCTAAAACTGGACCACCATCCCTAAATATCTCAGGGGTCAACCCATCGGGTCCTGCTGCTCTACCTCGCTTTAGGTTCCCTATAGCCTTCTCGACCTCACTAAGACTTGGGGGACCAGTATTAACTTGCCATTCAGATTGTTTGGGAATGGTGGGCAACTGGGATGACGCCGAGGGCCAATTGAACTGTTCCGTAAAGTGTTCTGCCCATCGGTCCAACCTTCTGGATTGA
The DNA here is from genome assembly GCA_034768735.1 of Schistosoma mekongi. NCBI lineage: Eukaryota > Metazoa > Platyhelminthes > Trematoda > Strigeidida > Schistosomatidae > Schistosoma > Schistosoma mekongi. Next base: position 16,192,523 of record CM068309.1, on the reverse strand, counting down.
CAGTGAATAGTGCTCCCATCTTTTTCTGCGATAGTTTCACTTACAGTTGGATTTTTGATGCCCGTTTCCTTGATAAGTCTGAACAGTTGCCTACTGTTACCTATTGCCACTGCCTTTTCCATCTCTTTAGCTTTCGCTACCCACCACTGCTCACGATCATTTCGTAAGCTTTTAACCAGTTTGCGTTTAAGTTGCCTTCGCTCCTCATCGTATTTAGGACTAGACGGGATGTGTTGCCGAGCATCTATCAGTTCAGTAGATGCAGCTGAAATCCACTGAGTTTTCCTAACTTTTTGGTTTAGTTTACTAGTAGATATCACTGCTGTTTCAACAGCTTTTTGGATATCATTCCAAGCTGACTCGGGGTGGGTATCGTTTATACAGTTGACTAATTGGTTTTTAAGTTGTTCCTGAAATATATTCTTGACTTTTTCATCATTAAGTTGGACTCTGAGAGGGATCTTTGCCGTGGGTCTTTTACGTCCAGTGAAACGCAGACTAATACGCGTTCATACTAAAGCGTGGTCTGAGTCTAAACATGTGCTTTAAAATGAGCGGCAATCTTCTATCGAGCCTCTCCAACGGTGACTGATGGCAATGTGGTCCATTTGAGTCCAGCGTTGAGTTGATTGTGGAGGTCGCCATGTCAACTGATGTTTTTCCTTATGTTTAAAGTTGGTGCTTGCGAGAAAAAGACAGTTATCTAAACATAGTTATTATAAACGATCGCCATTATCTATTCGTTGAGCCTCGAAACCATAGGATCCACCTAGATGCCTTTCGGTTTCGTTTAATCTACCTACTTGGGCATTAAAGTCATCAGCCACTATCACTACATCAGTGGGTTTAGCTTTTCGAAGGAGGTCGGAAAGCTTTCTGTAAAATTCATCTTTTATTTCATCTGAGTTGCAATCAGTGGAAGCGTAGGCGGAGATAAGAAAGAGTCAACGGCGTGTGTGCAAAAAGAAGCAAAGCCATTTAAGTAATTTAATAAACACTCGCTTAGCTGAAGAGGTTAAATCGACAGTCAAGCACATCATCGCTAGGGTTCCCAAAACAAATGATAGCCAATGAAGCAATAACTCAAAGGTTCAAGTATAACTGTTCCAGCCAGTAAGTTACAAGATTCGAATGACTACTAATCGATGGTATCAGAGAACTACTGATAACAGCCAATATAGTAATAATAACATTGACACTATCACTATATTACTATGAGTCACAAAGAAACGTAATCAACCGTACCGTGGGAAAGATGATCTTTGCCGTTCTAGGTATTCTCCAAGAGACCGCTGTATCTTTGATAAAAGATCTGCCAATCGCTCCAGTTGTCGCTGAACATTCGAAGTATTTAGTACATCCATAACCAGAGGTGACTTCGAAACTTTCTTCATTAAACCAAGGAATTCTGTACTCACACTCTGGAATCTTTGTGATTCTTGTGGCAGCAAAACCTTGATATCTGCAGAACCGGCGAAAATGCCATCTAGATATACCCAACGACGTTGCACATCTATCCAAACATCAAACAGAGCATTAATTCTGTTTAAACGATCTTCCCAGGCTAATGCTTCTTCTTCAAATTGCTAAACACAAATAAATCAAAAAGATTAGTATCAATTCACAAAATGTGTGTGCTTAAAAGAAGAATTTGTATGTCATAAGTATTCCAGTCCTTACTCAGCTTTAGCTGAGCACTACATTACCAATCAATACTATAAGGTTAGGCTACTCAAAACAATTGACAAGCAAACATACATAAACTACATTAATATATCGGGTGATTAAACTTTATTTTTCGACGAAACCATTTAGTTAGTAAATGAGTAATAACCAATAATATTTACCTAACACCAAAACTCACTTTAAAGTAAGGTGATAACTTCATGGCACTCAAACTATTTATATGTTCCTTGACACGATTAAATAAATCATCCCACCCGCGAATTAGTCGACATTTATCTTGATAAGGAATAAGTTCAAGCGTATAATTCTTCCATACTTCAGTGACCTAATAAGAAAATAGTACTAATAAAATTTTAAACTCTAAGTTACTTGTTTTAGGAATTCTTCTAAAGCCTTCTCACCCTGAGCAACGAGTAAGACTTCTTTAATCACTGCTTCATTTTGCTGGAGATCCAATTCCCATATATGCCCAAGTGTTAATTCAGACATGGTCCAATCAACGTTAAGCTTTTTCATTAAAGTTTTCCAATGCCGATCTTTTAGTGCTTCAGATTTCAATTCCACTATCATAACGTTGGACTTGGCATAATTTTGAAGGGTACGCTTGACGTGTTCATAAGATGAATATTGCCTAAGTCTGACCGGAAGTTCCTTCAGTTGCCCCGCCAATGCATCTAACTGTTGTCTTAGCTTGCGTGGTTGGACAGTTTGCCAAGGAGTCTCCTTCATTAATTCGATTTGCTCCCAAACATGAGAAAGTTCCAGCCAAACGTTTTTGAGATCCTAAATAAATAAATATAGCAAAGTACTACTTTTAAGTACTGATAATTAAATATAAATATATTAACGTTTTTATACAGAATAATCTGCACATACAACCTATAGTATTGAAACAGTGAAATTCTTTAAACTATGTATTGACTATTTAGTGTTACAGATTATGTTAACTTTCACATAAACAAACGTAACATTAGCATCAAATGCTACTTATTCAGCGGTACCATATAAAATAACCGGAAAGTTTAATATAGTAGTATGAACGTTTTTTGAATATTATGCATAAATATAATCAAACCAAAGAACTTGATACTTCAAGGTGACACCGGTGGCTAAATAATAAACTTAGCTACACTAAAACACATTGTCAGAAAACTGAATTAATTGTACTAAATTCAAGTGATCTCTAGAAGACGACAACTAAGAATGGTTCCACAAATCAAGTTTAACAATATCGAAGCGTTGTACACTGAAACTTATGTAGCTGGATATTATTATTAGCCTTCACAATGTAGATTAAAGCCAAGTAGATTAGCCTGTACTTGAGTTATGTACAGCGTTAAAACAACTTTTAAACGCTCATCAAAATTTTAAATAGGGTATATTCTAGAGGAAAGAATAAAGAGTATGTATGGACTTTGTTCATCAGAAGAAATCTAATAACCATACATTCATCCAGGATCTTACCTGAAGTTCTTCGAAGGCTACTTGTACGCGTTGTTCAGTTGGTGACAGCACTCCTGATTCAGTCAATTCTAAGGCTTCTTTAGCACGTTGAATATTATCACGTTCTTCGCGAAGACGATTGAACTTTCCTTCTAAAATAGTTAATTGATTGACAGCCTCTTCTGGTTTTAGATTACCGGCAATTGGTTTCTCCTTTTCCCAAGATGATAATAATTCAGAGGTTTTACCTTCAACAATCTTATCCTCAGCTACAACTTTCATTTGAAGACTGGCTACCTAGTATGAGGGGAGATAAGTAAGAAGTAATATCTCAATTTATAGAGCATCATAAAAAAATAATACATTTGTTGCAAACAACTTACTTGAGTACCAATACTATTTTCTTTTCGTCGTAAAATCTCTTGGAATGCACTCCATTCACCCAGAATATTTTCTGAATCCAACCAATTTGAAGGAAACTGGAAACGATCACGATATAGAATATTTTGACCAGAACGATACAGCTCTACTTGTTTCTCCCAAACTTTCATTTTACGTTTGACGGCTTGTGTGTAAGTAATAGCATTAACGGCTTCACCTGTACTTCCAGCTTCAATGGCCTGTTGTTCTAGATCGAGACGAGCCTGAAAGGAAACATAAACATTGAATAAATTCGTCTTTTATTTGAAAAGTTAATTCATTACAATACGAAATTGTTTGACGTATTTATACAAAGCATAGTGAATCTAGGAGTTAACAACCAAAATATATAGCACTAACCTTCGATACTTGTGAGAATAAGTCTTGCATTTCAGAACCCAAATGACTTCCGAACTTGCTTAAAATATCTTTATGCCAATTATCATACTTTAGTGAAACTTTAGACTGAACTTTACCAAACATAATGATGATTGGACCGAATGCTTTTTGTGTTTCTGCAACATCAAAATGTTGACGCATACTTTTGATTTCATCCAAAAGGCTCATCCAAACCTATGTAAATATTTGAAAATAAAGTATTTTTATTACATGGACTGAGGAAGATTTACAGATTCGATTAGTTACTTAAATATTTTTGAAAAATAGAACTTGACCAATGAAATAAAATCAAGAATCATGAATATAAAATTCAGTATCAGTAAATGCAAAGTACTGGAAGTGAAATTGTTCTTATCTTGTTTGGAGAACTGGCCAATAGTATAGGCACTAGGTTTCAAACTACTGGACTGAACGCTTACAGATTACTTTGCTAACAAAAGTTTGGGATGGGTGATATAATCGACGTTAAAACAATAAATGTGTTTTAAAAGCATAGAATGACAATGTTTACATTATATCTGACTTCAGTTAACTTTAAATGAAAAAGACTTGACAAGAATACACAGGTAAATGAAGATAACGAAATCAACGAACACGAACAATCACAAGCAAGGTTACTAGGGGGGAAGTGACTTAATGGTCATGGTATAAATAAAAAGCTAACTACTGCAAGTAAGCTCTGATGATGTGACTAAGAATGATAATGAAAACTTTACAGTTAGACTATCTAGCTCAGAGAACTCAACGGTACCAGCATAGTCCACCTAAGGTGCAAACCTTCCCTATCACTTTTTGCATAAGAATTTGTCACTTTTGGATTACGGTGACGGTGACATACATGACGTATCGCTAAGTTGTTTGAGGTTAAGTGCAAACAAGGGAATTAATTACTAATAGTAATCCATGTAATGTTTGTCTAATCCATAGTGCTGATCAAATTTTATCGAACAAGTTATAATGTGGATACTAGTCTAAATGACTTGATATCGTGTGATTAGTAGACAATTTGTTTGTTCGATAACTTAAGACTTTGGATTTTAAGTCAGTGGAAGAATGAAGTGTGCTGAGAAGTCCAAGAGTAAATAAAACATCTATCCAACACTGAGTGAATTTGAATTCCTAAAACATAAGCTGACTATGGATGGCCGTGAAAAATTCAAAATATTTAGTTTCAATTTGTTAGCATGATTTTCACAACACGCTGAAATTAGTACCTTAAAATACGAAAATGTAGAATTCAGTGATAAAGTTAGAGTCAGTTAGATTATTTTCGGTGACTGACGGAGTGTATTTACAGCGGTGAGTAGCGTTAGTTGTCGACTTTTGGTAAATAATTTAGTACACAAAAAAATACCAGTGATCGGAAAACATCGAATACAGTATAACTGAAAGGCAAATAAACCTGGAAAACAGACTAAAACCACGTTTTTTGAAGCCGCGTAAAAAAGAAGCTCACCTGAGTATCAGAACCAAGACGGCCGTAAACCTGGTCGCTTTGTAGATCCCAAAGAGCTTGATAACTTGTCCATGTCTTAACATATTCCTTTGCGTCACCAGTAACTTGAACTATCGCTTCGTGAGCCTTCGCCAAAACTTCTCCCGCATTCTCTAACTTGTATATCAGTTTTTTATAATTCTTCTGTGTATCGGTTTCAGAATCAATACCAACCTATGTATTCAAAATGAAAATGATATCTTATATCCCGTGATTTTGAAAATTTATATTATATAATATAACGTATTTGGAACAGACAATATTCTAGACAATATAAATCTGCACGTATATAGGAAACAATACAAAAGGATATGAAATCACTTCATAAGAATTGGTCCAAAAGGGAATTAAGAACCGTTATCAATTCCCAGTTAATAACAATACTAATGTAATTAGTGACAAGAGTATGTGGGGTGACATTTCTTTGTCTTGCCAACTGTATGTATGTATAATCAACATAGAACCTGGTACATGTGTGCTAACTGTCCAATGAAGGCCCATATATATTATATATATATATATATATATATATATATCATAGAAAGTATCACTACATATGACTTTTGGTTGGCATATCTATTAATTTTAGTGAACACTATTTGTAGTATTATCCCTGAAACTAAAAAGCACATTTTTGTGTACACTTCAGTCATTCGAAACAATTTACGCTTTACATATGCAGAATGATAAATCAGTAACACAGGTACCACAAACCAAGTCTATCTAATAACTAATGCTACACTGAACAATGAGGGCTTTTTTTATATTTTCGATAAACGAAGACGCAAGAATAAATTATTTTCGAGTATAAAGATAAATGATAAAGTAGTTAATTGTCAAAATTAAAACTTCCAGACATACAGACGATAGCTCGTAAACTTCTGCAAAAAACATGAGTTTATGAATAACACCACTTACCGAAAAACTAGAAAACAAAATGATAATAAGTGAAGTATGTCTCACCTGGTATCGTGAATGCTGAATTCGTGGTAAACTTAAGACTATGCTTTCCCAAGCACTAAGATTAACAATGAGTTCATGCCGAGCAACTTCAATGCTAGGATGCAAATGAATCTGTTGGTTAGTTATTCGAAGTTCATGGACAAGGGCTTTAATTTGTGGTTCACCACCTAAACGGTTCTTAGATTGCGGTGTTGAATGTGTATCATCTGATTCACTGGCCTAAAAATAAGAACAAATAGACTGTAGTCATTTTTTGACAAAGCAAATCACACGAAATATACAATTAAAAAGCATCAACAAAGCAGGAAATTGAAAGTACCAATCCCGTTAGAATACGGAACAAATGTTATAATAATCCTTAATAAATAAACTGACGTAAGAGAGATGTTTATTTAATACAACAAAGTCCACCACCCACCCTCTCTCCAAGTATCGGCGAAATTAAGCTGGTCGAGACAATCCATAAGATCTTACGAAGCTGGGCAGGTCGGTTGAAGAGCAGTAAGACTAAAAAACAGCAGACTTGAGCTTCGAGGACGAAATCGCACTGCGTACTGTACAGGAGTGTGGCGGCAGTAGGATGTTCCCCTCAGATAACCAGCATTGCAATGATGATGGCTTGTCGCAAATGAAAGGTGGGGTAAAAAAAGAGTAGGGTCTGAAAACGAACGCGTCACCTTATTCCACGAATTGCTGCTCCTTTCATACGGCCTTTAATGTATGTTGCTAACACACTGATATGTCGGGCACCTAAAGACGATTGATTATCTTCTAGAACTGTTTCAGTAGCCTATTTCATTTATTTTCGTTGTTTACAAAGTGGATATTTTATTGCATTATTCAGTTCCCCGTGCCCCATCCTCTTACTTAACACATTAACTGCTAGTACATCATTTTACAGTGATGAACTATGATTAAGAAATTGTGCACACGGTACTCCAGTTCACAGTCACTGTTACTCATATTTTGTGTTACTCTTAATTTTTTAATTGGTTGACTGAGTGGTCAGGTTTTATGTATATATAAAGGATTGTTTGAAATAGTTTGATTCTGTCTGATAGTTGGCTCAGTTGTCTTATCTTCTTCATTCCTGCTTTGGGGGCTAATAATTACAGGGCAGACGTGTGAGCTTACTGATTAGTCATACGCATCAATCACAACACCTTTTTTGACGTTATAACGTACAGCTAAAAGCAAACACGTGATAACCGCCTTCACATCTCTAAAGGCACACGAGGTCACCATGTTCATGAGTAAACTCCTTCACTTCCTAATATTTCTTCTACTTCATCTACTTCATCAGCCCTGTCTCCACCTTTGACGTTTCTACACATAGTAGAAACCGCGCTCTAAACCTCAAGTTGGAGCTTTTAATGTACGTACGCTGTGTGAAATCGGTTAACAAGCTGCCTTGGCTAAAACACTAGAATCTCTTGCAATTGATGTATGCTGTGTCGCCGAAACACGTATATAGGACCCTAGAATGATCATCAGTTTCACTTCGCCTAGTAAGAGCACGTATCTCTACGCGTTTTGCTGGTCTAAGAATCGTCACATCAGTCAAACCCTTTAGATATCAATCCGAGACTGAAAATGCTAAAATTGCATTTAGAAATGGTTTGGCTAAGCATTTGGTTTGCTCATAACCAACAGGTTCATCCCGAAACAGCTTGGAACGATTTTAAAACAGGTGTAAACGCAGCAGCGTTATCTGCATCTAACTTCAATCCAAAGGTTATGAAAGACCATTGGATCTCTGGAATTTCTAGTGAACTGATGGAGGCTCTAAAACTCATTCCAGCAGGCTCGGAGCATGGTGAAGAACGATGATAATTGAGACGTAGACTGACAAAGAGTCTGCGTAAGGATCGTGAACAGTGGTGGGCAACAAAAGCAAAAGCGATGGAAGCATCAGCGGTGGCGGGCAATAGTAAACAGCTGTTCCGACTTATCAAGGACTCCGGTATCAAGAAATCGACGGTTAGTGAAATTATCTCTGAAAAAGATGAGTCTATGATTCACTTTCAGTCTAGATTACGGCGATGGATGGAACACATTCAGGAACAGTTCAACTGGCCCCCAGCCACTCTCAGCTTACCCACTATCCTCAAGCTACCCGAATGGAAAACTGACACAGGTCCCCCAACTCTCAGTGACGTTGAAAACGCTATAAGTAAATTGAAACAAAGGAAAGCAGCAGGACCTGATATGTTGTCTACCGACATGTTTAAGGATGGTGGCCTAGTTTTAGCGTGCAGGTTGACTGATATACTAGCCAAAGTCTGGGAACTAAACACCATCCCATCTGACTGGTTTCGATCGCTGATTGTTCCAGTCTACAAAAAGGGACAGAAATCCTCTTGTGATAACTACAGAGGAATCAGTTTGACTAACATAGTATCTAAAATATTAGCCTCTATAATCTTTCGACGTTTATCCAACACTAGAGAACAGCAGACTCGAGAAAACCAGGCTGGTTTCAGACCTGGCTAGGGTATCATTTATTAAATATTAACCCCGCGACAGATAATTGAGCATAGACATATGTACCAACGTCCGACTATAATTGTATTTCCTGACTTGAAAGCAGCTTTTAACTACGTAGACTGTGAAGTTTTGTGGCAGTGTTTGTCATTAAAAGACGTACCTCAAAAGTACATTAACCTTATAAAGACTCACTACTCAGTCGCCACCAGTCGAGTCAGAGCATATAGCGAACTGTCACGAGAAATTTCATCTTCAAGTGGGGTTCGGCAGGGTTGCCCCTTATCCCCTTTTATATTTAATTTCGCCATAGATGTACTCTTAGAAATCTCACTCACTTCTTTTATCTCCTCAGGAATTAACTTCCTTCCAGGAGGCCCTCTCGTCGACTTAGAATATGCAGACGATATAGTCCTATTTGGTGAAGACGTGAACAATATTCAGTCTCTTGAACACCATGAGTAACAATGAAAGCATACCTGGAATGCGCTTCTCCCCTTCCAAATGCAAAATGTTACTCCAGGATTGGCCTGCTTCTTCGCCTGAATTAGTTATAGGGAAGGAAGTAATTGAGTGTGTTGACCGCTTCACTTATCTCGGAAGTCTCATCACCCCTGGTGAGTCGGTGTTTGACAAAATCTCAGAGCGGGTTCAGAAAGCCCGGTTGGCATTTGCCAATTTACACTTGTGGCACAGGCTAGTTATTCGTCTCTCAACGAAAGGCCGGGTGTACTGCGCAGCAGTCCGCGCCATTTTAACATATGGCTGAGAAACTTGGGCCATGAAAACCCAAGATATGCGTCGACCTCAGGTATTTGGCCATAGGAATTTTCGTAGCATCGCTCGTATATCATGGAACAGTCAAATGAGTAATATTGAGGTTAGACAAAATGTTCTTGGGAAACACGACAAATCAGTCGAAGAGGTTATTAACCTTCATCGACTGAGATGGTTGGGACATGTATTGAGCATGCCCAACCACCACCTGTCTCGTCGCGCAATGTTGGCTAGGGTTGAAGTAGGATGGAAGAAAAGTAGGAGCGACCAAACCAAAACATGGCATCAGTCAATGAAGTTCTTGACTGTTGTTCTAAGCTATATTGATAGATGTAGATTATCTGATTGGGTTCCACGTGATACTCTCAATGAATGGCTGGAGACAATTGCCGGCATGGCTCAGAATCAATCACAGTAGCGCAAGTGTATTCACTATTTAACCTCGTCTAGATCTTAAATTCTATTATTCTTTTCTGCACAATTTTACTCTTCCCTCTTGTATTCCGTGATTTTGTTACCTCTGTTATCTCGTAGTGCTAATCTGGTATGGTAACTTGAATCTAAGGGCGTATGTTCCCGGTTCTACGTTGCTGCTGCTGCTGCTGCTGCTGATGATGATGATGATGATGATGACGATGATGATGATGATGATGATGAATCTGTGTTTACAGGGATTGATCTTCTAACAAGAGATCCACTTACTTATTTAGAGCACGTAGTACTGTTTGGTGAAAATCCTGACGAAATGCAGAATACACTGACAGCACTGAGAAACAATTTAACGACGCACTTTTGGTATGCATTTCTCACCCTCTAAATCCAAACTATTGTCTTACGGTTAATCCGTGTCAATGACTAAACAACAGTAGATACAGTGTGATAGTTGATTGCAAAGACTACTAATCAACGAAGTCTAATCAAACTTCATGAGTTGATGTCTGATGAAATTTCGAAGCAAATTCGAAAAGCCCGTTTGGATATTCCAGCTTACGTCACCTATGGAGGTGAGATATCCGTCCGCCAACAAAAGAATAAGTATACTGTACCTCAGTTACTACCACTTCGCTATACGGATGTGAAACATGAGCGCTAAAAGTAGAAGACACTAATAGGAAACCAGTATTTGATCATACTTATCTTCAAAATATTTCTAATGATTGATGGAACCATCTAGTAAGCAAATCATAAGACAGAGGTAGAGTACGAGGCAAAAATGGTAAGTCAGTTGATAAGGTTAAAGATCACCAAAAAAAGAGGTCATTGAAGAACAAGTATTGAGTAGGCACAACTACCTCTACTTAGGTGTGCGATGCTGACAGACGTATAATGGAAGAAAGCTAATCGTCCCCAAACAAGAACACAGCATCAATACGTGAAGGCATTGACTGTAGGTCTGAAGAGTGACAGTAGCTGAAAATCACTTCAATGGAGACGGCGTTATTGTCGTAATTAATAACTGGACACTGAATAACATGACTGGGAATTGGTCATAGAGGTGCAGGTTTGTTCACTATCTGTCTTCCCTCGGACGCTGATCATAAAATTATTTCATTCCATTACTTCCACGAATTAATTCAAACTTTCAGAATCATTCTGTGCCCAACTTTTCGTGATATGATTAATACCTTTACTACTTTGATATACATCTTTCTGTACTAATGGGGTGTGGGAATTTCTACCGATGCACATATATGAAAGGTTCTACGTTGTATACAACTGATTGACTGTCGTCAGCCAATCTATCAGTTTTACACCTTTACCAAAGAAATTGAATATACCAGACTTAGTCATCAACAACATCGAGCTTGAATATATGTGCATCAAACCAAGCTGCTACACCACATCAACACAGAATACTAGATTAGTAGGAGTAGTGTCAAACAAAACGTGAACTAGAAGAATACAAAAACGAATGTTTGTATACGATGCGTAATTGCAACACTATGTTCAACCTTAACTTGATTTCCATTCTGATAAACTTTGCTATACTACTATTAGGAAATATGTTTGTAATAACTTTAAAGCTTTATTTCAACGGTAGATCCATACTTTTAGGGAATTATTTTAAAAGTCAAATGCAAATAATACATAGTACGCTTACATCAAATTGATCTTTCTGACCTAATAAAACACGTGTCCATTCGAAAATACCAGCCTCAAGTCGTGCAACCAAACGATGTTCAACTTCTTCATCTAAACGAGCAACCCACTGAGGAAGATTTGAATACTGATGGAGATTCAATTCGTCCACTGATTTCTGAATTTTACCTATTTACGAAAAATGTTATTTTTGGTAAAATCCTCGAAAAAAAAGATGAATATTTAGTTTCACGATAACCACCTTATGGAATTAGTATATTGGACCCAGTATTATTTGCAAAAGTAGCTAATAAATCATCCCCCCCTCCTGGAAATGCTTGATATTATGTTTAGTATGTATTCAAGCTAGAATTCAAGCAGGTGAAAAATACGACTTTAAGTTATGGCACACAAAGCAGAATTAAAGTGTTAATGGCATCACAATGGTTGACATCCGAAAAAAAATGAAAATTACAGGTTATGGGTGTCTTGGGTTTCCAGACTTAGGAAAGGCGAACACATTTCCCTTCAGATTTACTCTGCACATTCCTGCTCCCTCAATTATTAACACTGATTTGTTTATATACGTTAACAACGTTAAAAAAACGATACGAGTGCAAAGATCATAACACAATATAAATTCGTGAAATCATTCATCACTGGTCTGAGCCATATCGACAGGTGAACAGGTTTTTAATTCTGCTTTCTGACAATTATCATACATTTTTCCAAATTCAGGAACCAAAGTTGATTTACATTTGCATCATGTTAGTGGTTGAATGTACAACTCGAGCTGGTGGCAAACCATATGAAAATCAAACTACGAGTATATGAGACGCATATCGACCACAAAATAGCAATATTTTAACAATAAAAGTCAGTCAAAATGGTGAACGAAAATATGAGCAAAGGAGAGATTTTCTTAGTCACGAAGAAAGTAGGTGCATTCAGTGCATTATTCTGTAAGTTGTACGCAGAACACTGTCATAAGAAATCAAAATAGATGTTACATAAAACAAAGCCTAGAATCTAAGGTTGAATTACCTAGAATCTCCTCGAAAACTGACTTTGAAAAAACACAGGTTTCCAATGCTTTAACTTCTCTATCAATTTCTCGGGTGGTGATCAGAAGATCATCTACTTTCTCTTGAAACTGTAACACCGTTTCTGCAAAACGTTGAACAAACAGACCCAAACGATATGATTCCCAGACTAAAGATATACCCTCAGCAATTAGGAGCTGAACCTCGCGTCGCATTCCGGCGCATAAAAGACCAATATTTTGTCTCTGGTTTTCTTCTATCTTACTACAAGCACTTTCATAGGTTCGTACACTTTCAATAAGAGATATTGCATACGGATAAAGTTGATTCGTCTGATGAGCTCTGTTAACTATCCCAAGAGGCACACGAAAACCAAGCCATTTCATATTTCGTACCTGTATAGGCAACAAAAATGGCGTAATAGAAAATGCACATAAAAATAATCTCAAAGAATAATTTGGAATATATTTACATCTTATTAGTGGTAATCTGCACATGTGTGTTTATCAGGACTTCTCCTTTTTATGATCAGGACCAAATCGTTGTTGGAAAATTAATCTATACCCTCATGGAGCATTTAAGATGTTCACACGGTTGAGAAAGGTCATGTTTTGACACATACAGACTTACCCAATCTACATCGGTGTGAACGTTGAAGATCATTTTCTTCGTGATTACCAATCATTGTAAATGCACGTGTTTATGATACTGCCTGCACGCCTAAACATAATTAGGTAGTTTTCGCGGGGATACTCCTCGAACCTTGTACCGAACATCGTTAGAAGATGGAGTCCCCTGGTAGCCAATGATCAAAACAAATTAATATCACCCCCCCCCCGCCTCATACTCGTTCCACCAGGATCATGGGGCCTATGTACAGACAGACAGACAGACAGTCGCAACGTAGAACTTGGTACATGAGTACGTCAGTTCAAGTTGCCATGCCTCAATTAGCAGATAGAGATTAAATTGTCGAATCAAATCCCAGAGTGGGGAAGGTAGTAACAGAGTTAGTATTCATGGAAGGGAATAGAGACCGAGAAGATTTAAGAAAATATGATCCAGTAAAGAGAAAATTATGATAAGTTCAGAAATTTAGGATTTGGAGGAAGACAAGGAATGGATGCACCTGCGCCATTGCCAACGATTTTGAGCCATATCACCCAAAGTCTCTAACCATTTATTACGAGCGTCACGCGGACCCCAACCAGGTAGTCTGCACCTATTAACATGGCTCAGCCCAATTGTCAATGACTTCATGGACTGGAGCCATGTTTTGGTTTGGCTGCCCCTAGCTTCCTTCCAGCCTACTCCTACACCAGACAGCATTGCTCGTCGAGGTAGGCGGTGGTCAGGCATACGTAACACATGTCCTAACCACCTTAGCTGATGAAGATTTACTACTTCATCAATAGGCTTACCGTATCTACCTAGTACTCTATTCCTAACCCACGTATTGCTTACTCGGTGGTCCCAGAAAACACGAGCAATGCTTCGAAGACATCTATGATCGAATACCAGGAGCCTACGAATATCCTCTATCCTTAATGGCCATGTTTCGCATCCATAAAGTAAGACAGACCGAACTACTGCGCAGTAAACGCGTCCTTTGGTCAGTAGTCGGATGTCTCGCCTACGCCACAGATGACGCAAATTCCAAAAAGCTAATCGGGCCTTATGTATGCGCGCAGAGATTTCAGCAGACACCAGACCGTCAGGGCTGATGAGGCTGCCAAGATAAGTGAAGCGGTCAACACGTTCAACTGCCTATGTACACGATTGGTTTAAAATCAAGGTCTTCCGATTCTCCTAGATAGAGCCTCCATATCCACCAACCCGGTTCAAGTGCCAGATGTCCACTTTTGCATACAGCATTCCGGAAGTATTAAGGCAAGGAGTAGGACTTCCGCGGCAGAGACTGAATGCGTGGTTATACGAGAGCATCTCGAAAGAGAGAGAACTCTCCATTCTTGGTCTCATCATGGAATTCTAGTTGTGATCACCTTTTCAACTTTATTTCTTCATAATATCATGTTTCTAATTATGTGGTGCATACATTAGGTGGTCACTTGCGCTACATTTTATCCAAATAAATAAATAACGTATAAACTAAAAAAATGTAGTGCCAACACTTCAAAAGCTAATGTTTACACTTAAACTTCTCATTAAATTTTATGGCAACATTAAGATGATGGACATCAGCGGTACATCTTCATAAGGTGTAAGCTGCGCTATAACAAACAAGATCTTAGAGAAAACAATAGACATACATGCAAAATATGCACTGAATGTAAGTACTATCCGTTAGGCTGACTAGTACTTCGTAACACTAATCATATGCAATACGATTAATTATTTAAAATCTTAGAAAATATTTGTAGAAAATCTATTCAGTATGCAAACTCACCTCCTTGGCAAGCGTTATTACTTCTAACTGAAAATTGACCTTCAACTTCAAAACAGTTATGGTTTGTGTCTCTCCTTCCTTTGTAGCAACTTTGGCTCGTATAGGTTCAATGTTGAAGATACGACCAGAAACGGAGATTTGTTTCTGTTGAACTTTACGTGACCAATCTTCAAAAAGTTCATTCGTATTTAGTTTAGCTTTAAAACTGTCACCATCGGCCTTAAGAAGTTGTCCTTCACGATGATGCTCCCATCCTTTACCTAAAAATAGCATAATAAACTTGATGAACTCAAAGTATATTGAATAACAATAAATACACTCAGCAATTGCAAAACAGAACGCATCAATGAATTAAAAAGTTATTTAAAAAATATACAAACTCCAGTATAATTAAAATAATGTTAAATATACCCAAGACATCTTCAACCCTTCTCAAATAAGCATTAAGTTGACGCTCTATTTGACGAGCCCAAATTATTGATCCAGCAACGGGGGGTAAATCACGAAGTTTTGTCATATGATAAGCCTTGCTAGACGTATATTGTATTCTGAATTTGGCATGTAAAGCCTCAATATCATCTTTAACACGCTGTATAAGTTGAGTTTGGTACTCTCGTATAGCACCTCTAATATGTGGACGTACAAACAAAGCATTGAAACGTGAAAAGTACCGGAACATTTCGTTGGCATTCTTTGCAGTCCCCAGAAGATCTCTAAGGCGTGCAGCTATTCGGGTTTCCACGCGATCAATGCGTTCATCGTAGCTAAAAGTGAAGAGAATTTAGAGTGAGGAATAAGGATATATTTTATCAGTATTTAGTGAAACAAAAACGAAATGCCTTGAACTTACCGTTTAACTGCCGCTTCCCACACTTCGCTGCCTTCTTTAGTAACGTCCAAACAATCGATCTCTTTCACTATCTCATAAGCTAAATTCACCTCTTCTATTGCATTAGCATCCGATGCATCTAGGAGTGGTTGTTCTTTTCCGACAGCTTTTTGGGCAACCTTGTTACTACTCTCATTTACAACAGTACCATTGATAGTTGACACGTCATTCGATTCGGCTGGTGCATCTTTGGTTTTATCTACTTGAGCACTACGCGCAGGTCGTAGAACGCGAACTATCACCTGCCTTAACTGCTCATGTTGATGTCGGAACCTTAGAGTAAATGAAGAAGTAAACCATTAGTAATTGACGTCAGTAAAAGTTACTGTATCTAACGGAGATCTTACCAGCAAACATACACGAAAATATTAAACGTATGTAAGATACAAAACGCTTCGCAATTTTACCACCAAGAACTGTGATTGTATTTGAAATAATTCAGAGGCAAAGAACTAATAGTAGATTGCTATTAAGGTGTAAACAAAAATGACCTAGTGTAAATGATTATCAGCCGCGATATGTCCGACTGTTAATCAAATGATAAGTACACTGTTCGACGGTTGCATTATAGTCAGGAGGCATGGCATATGAAAAAGGCATCTATACATGGGTAATACTTGATCACATGTCTCCCTGAAAAATACTCCGCGCATGACGGAACCATGAGTATGTGTGTAGCACTAAGAAGAAATCTCAGACTGGTTACGAAGCCTATCAGTTGATCAGGAACAAGGAAAAACCAGGTATATGTTTTGTTGAGTCAGAAAGATCAGTTTGATGTAAGCGTACTATGTATTATTTGCATTTGACTTTTAAAATAATTCCCTAAAAGTATGGATCTACCGTTGAAATAAAGCTTTAGTTATTACAAACATATTTCCTAATAGTAGTATAGCAAAGTTTATCAGAATGGAAATCAAGTTAAGGTTGAACATAGTGTTGCAATTACGCATCGTATACAAACATTCGTTTTTGTATTCTTCTAGTTCACGTTTTGTTTGACACTACTCCTACTAATCTAGTATTCTGTGTTGATGTGGTGTAGCAGCTTGGTTTGATGCACATATATTCAAGCTCGATGTTGTTGATGACTAAGTCTGGTATATTCAATTTCTTTGGTAAAGGTGTAAAACTGATAGATTGGCTGACGACAGTCAATCAGTTGTATACAACGTAGAACCTTTCATATATGTGCATCGGTAGAAATTCCCACACCCCATTAGTACAGAAAGATGTATATCAAAGTAGTAAAGGTATTAATCATATCACGAAACGTTGGACAGAGAATGATCCCGGAAATATTGTGATTGAATACAGGAGGTCAACAAATATGGATAGCGTCTTTTTTAAACTAGTAGCGCAAATAGGCCATCGTGCCCTGAAAAAGTTTCGTGAAACTATACTGTTAGCACCTACCACAGAATTCCACAATCTTACGAGAGGTTTCGATAAAACTGTGTTACACTGAAAGAATTCTAGCAACACAAAAGAATATCCAACACGCATTTTGGCAAGCATTGTAGTGGCATGAGTAGGTCGAATAAAGAATAAGATTTTGACTACTTACTTTCTCATCTGATCCAGTCGCAACTGTAGTCGACGGTGGGCTGGATTACTTCGCCATATCATTCGTAGTTGTTCATCTCGCTTTTTCTTGATAATATCTCTCATTAGACTTTGAAGTCTGTCATATTCATCATCCCATGTTGAAAAGACTTCAAAACAAGCAGCCATTACTCTTTCAAACTCTTCAAACGGCATGTGCATAAGACGTCGTGTCCCTAAAACCTAAATGTCATCAAAAAGCATTAACTGAACTTTAATGTATATCAATAGCTAAACACAGCACAACGCTTGCAAATAATTTGTGACATACAGAATTCGAAAACTTTAGGAACCCTGCCATCAGGTGACTTTTAGATTCACGAAGTATTATATTTGAGAAAATGATAGCCATTGGACACATTGACGAACACGTTCTTACCACAAAATGAGATACATAATCAAACAGAACATTCGAATGAGATTACGCCCATGTTAATGGGACCCGAAAAAAGGTACACTTGATGTGATTTTCCCTACTTCAACCATGTCAAATAACTGTAGGCCCTTTCATATTTCATAATTTGGGTTTGTTGCGAACAAATGATGAGGATAGAACTTTCATTTTCACCTGACGGTGAAGAGATTAGTAACTTCACGTAACAGCATAGTACAAATGAATAGGTGATCGCTTAGCCTGTCTCAAAACTTAAGTTTAATTGTTGAGCAAAAAATTACCACAAAAACATTACGAAAATAAATGAATCCAACGTACTTTCAACAACTGTGAAGTGAGATCCCTGGAAATAGCTTCTATCAAACGTAAAGCCCTTTGCAAAGGATACTTTGTGTTGCGAATTTTGCGTAAATGAGTAAAAATTGACTGGACAGCTAGGCGAATTTTGTCAAGTTCGGTAGCCGACAATAGGTCATTTAATGGAAAATCCTTCATTAAAGGATTATAATCATTTACCGTCCCTAGAGCCCTTTGCAGTCCTTAAGAAATCGGATTATGTCAACAAGAATTTACCTGTATCAGTATCAAAACTGACTAAAGCATGGAATCTCTTTGCATGTTTCAGAATGTCTAAGGTTAATGTAACCTCAAGAGACTCTCTTTTTTCTTGTATACGAAATAAGCTGCGTTCTAAGTTAAGCCAAAATGTGATCTCCTGTAACGCAGTGCCAGATGAAGGATCACGATCCAGTTTAGTAACCTAAATAATTGGAATAACAAACATACAAGAATAAAACCTTTTGAATTTCTTTAATCCATCTGTTGACCCCAGATTGGAGAGCATTCAAGAACTGTGCATCGTCAAGCTTATCTTCAAAATCCGAGGTTTTCGCCCTCTTCCCTTCGTCTGCACGCTGTTTTATGACCTGTGCGACGAGAGGATGAACTGATAGAGTTATTTCAGGTATATCAATGTTTTGTTGTAAATGTAGTAGACCCATCTCCAACTCCGTCATTGTTTTTTCTACACTTGGTGCCATTTTGTCCCCATCCCTAGAACATTATTAGAGATGCATGTGGGTTACCTATCAGCTCTTCCAGACTCCCGGATATATGACTTGTAGAAGGGACTTATTGCATTGCTAATAGTTGAATGCAACGTTTCATATGGTGACCCATCCGAAAAGTTAAGGAATCTCAATTGAGAGCTAAAGCTCTTATCGGCCTCTAGGACCCCTCCACGCTTGATAAACACGATGCTTTAGCAATAATTACACAGAAAAATGCTATTACCTCTGAACTTTGCTATTTGTAAATCTAACTTCCAGAAGAACAGTGTAAGAAACACAAGAGTCTGTCGATTCATCGTCATCGTCTGGTATGTTAGATAAAACACTATAACCGTTACCTCTGGTGGAAAGCTTCTGAACAACAAGTGAATGGATTTGAGCGTCTGATATAAATTTTTTGATTAGCTCTTGATGATTCGGATCATTTAAAGTTGTTTCTAGTGCTAACGCACCATCACTGGACTCTTCTAAAAGAGTGCATACTATTTTGTGCACATATTTGCTAAAAACTAGAGTATCAGCAAGTGAAACAGTTGGTGGTAAAGTATTAGCAACAGGGTCAACCGATGCATCTGCCATAAATACAAACGACGGTCGTGCAATAAAAAACGAAGTGGGCGCCCAACGTCTCAAGTGTGAAACTATTCAAATAGTTGCGGATCGAATGAGAAAAGCTTTCGCTTTACGGGCTTCTGTGTCTAGCAGCAATGAATTACCAATTCCAACTTGATGAAGGGCTACAATTTCGGCATAAGTAATAATTACTAACCAAGCTCTGAAGCATGAAGTAAAATTATCGTCGTATTCAAGTCAGTAAGGTTTACAACAGTCGTGATTACTTTCCTCCATTAACCAAACGTTTATCAAAGTAGTGAATTCATATTTCAAGTCTTAAAATATTGTGTTGCATTATGGGTACTAAGTACTTGTTATAATGGCAGAAACTATGATGACAATCGGTACGGGAACTTAAGCAGTGTAGTATTAATTAACTAGGGAAGGGTGTAGGGCGGCTCTAAAAACAAGGTCACTCAGAAGCCATCCATACCTTATGAATGACAAAGCGCGTCCTGGCAACCCCTAATTCCACCAATACTTCGTGATGTTGGAAAAGCTAGTCGTTGGGTGTTGTGTGTTATTATCTGACATATCGTTGGTTGGCGTAACAAGAATGGTTACATTCAGACAGTAAGAATTTCAGTTGACTGACATCGAATGTTTTCATCTTTTCACTTTCCTTCTCTTGTAAAGCCCTTCACCTATCATACCACAAAGCCAATTTGCATAGACGTATGTACTATAATACCGACGTGTTGATTGAAGTCAGTGCAAACTAGGCTAACCAAACGCATGTTTCTTACAAGACAACTCTCTATGTTGGGTCGAAATGATAGATCCGTTAATTATTCAGAAGACTAAGAGGAATTTCTATAGGTCACTTCAGCAAAAGTATATCCAGAATCAGCTTTCACTGAACTATGAATTCTGACAGACGTAAATGGAAGTACGTACATTCACGGTAATGTGTTCGTACAAGTTGAGAAAACTCAAAACATGAAATGCAAAAGAGTGGGTTGGATCGCAGGCCCAACTGTTTCTCCTTGAGGATAGTCAAATCCTAGGATTCTCCACTGACTGAAGTAATCCACGCGAATTCTACTGAGACCCTTAAGAAGAAACTCGGTTTATTCCCAAAGACTCAGACCAAATTCCCTCGATAAACTGTTGATACTTTGTTTATTTATCTATACATGTTTTATCTACTTAGTCCGTACCTGGTGGAATCGATGATCTATTACCCATAAAGCGAAAGCTTTTTCACTTTTTCGGAACTACATGAAACTTTTGAAGTCCCCCATCAGAATGGTTAGGTCCTCGGCTAAACAGTTCTCGATGATTGACTGCAGCCTCGCATAGAACTGGTCTTTGTAGTCTTCGTGGCTGTCGTTGGTGGGTGCGTAGCACTGGATGACATTTATTGTAATCTCTTCCTTCTTCTTGAAGGATGCTTGATGATCCTAGGTCCATGTGGTTCCCAACCTACAAGAGCCTTCCATGCTTCTCGGGACAACATTAGTGCCAACATTAGTGTGTGCGAAGCACTTTCTTCTTGGTGGCCTGAGCATAAAAGCACTTCTCCTGGGGATAATCGTTGCTGTCCAGCTTGTAGCCAATAAGTTTCGCTTATTCTAAGTAACTTCAAGTTGTATCTTTTCACTTTTTCAGCTATTTGAATGCTTCTCCCTGTCTCCCATATCGTACGAACATTCAATGTACCTATATTAATTGTTGCCCTGGTTGTCAGAAGAGACATCGGCCTCGTGGCTCCTGAAGAAACTCGGCTTTTGCCATGAGGCGTCATAACAGACCTTCCAACTCCCAGGGCAGAGTGAAAATGGTTATCAAGGTTTTTACTGGTTAGCCTTTTTTAACATGGTTGTTTTTTTACGGGATGGGGTTGCTGACCCCTTGCCCAACCCACCTCCTTTATCCGAGCTTGGGATCAGCAGCAACCCTAGTGGCTCTAGGCGGAGTTTTTGGGGGTTTCTAACATAATCTTTTTAGAACTAAATGTTCATTACAATTATTATTGTTTGCCACATGACACCGTATGACACGACATCTATGATAACGAGTTTTCGATTCATATGCCTGAAGAAACGCATAGCGTGGCCTAATGTCAGTCTTGTATATATTAGAGAGGGTTTAGGAACGTCCAAGGATCCATTTTAAAATTTTGATTTTGTGCACTATATATGTAAACTGAATTTTATGACAACCATGGCAGTTAAAATTCTTGGTCCATATATGAATTACCTAGGCGAACTTTTTCATAATATATGCTATGAGATAATAAAATTCGATCACGTAATTATAAATGAATGTAGATTACTAAACTTACTGCCTTCCCTAATCATTTTCACAATTCTTTACTGCGTCAGTATGTTGAATATGACCATATATATTCTCCATAAGGGATTTGAACTAAACGATAGCTTTTCCACCGCTTTTATGGCTGTTATACTTTCGAAATGGAATACTTCAGGAATGCAGCAAAGATATCTCACGTTTCCTCAAGTGCAATAATGTTTCTAGTAATTTCTTTCCTGTGTACTTCTGACGACTAAACTTGGCAAGATAAGATAGGTATATAATACCTAAACTGGCTATCCATTCTGTGTTAAAACCTAATATGAGGTTGGATTGTAACAGCGAGTCACCATCACGTACCATCAATATCAGGTTTATTTTCTATACAGTGTATATTTGATCAACGCCACATTGCAGATTATAATCAAATTTGGAACACCTGGAACACTAGTGGTCTGTTTTTCATTCACTGGATAGTTACAGGGGTCGGAGTTTGCAGCCTTACTAAATCACTAAGAGCAGACACCATTGACTCAAAATTCGGCCTTAATTAATTTTCAAAATTCATTCCAGGAAGCGTGAAGTGATACTTGTCGGTACCAACCCTTATATTTTCATAAAGAAGTAGGTTGCTAACCCCCCCCACTTAATACACGATCTTCCTAAATATCTTAGCGGATAGGCAACGAAAAAGTATATTAATTAGTCCTAAAGCTAATGTCTGGCTACCTAGTGCCATAGGGTATAGTTTGTGCTGTGAAATTAGCTCGCTTTTCCCCTTGTTATTTAAAAGCATAGGAATAGGCTTCGTAGTAGCTTAATGTTGTGTTGGGGGGTTAGGGAAGAATAACTAGCTTTCAGGACTATTATGTCCCTCGTGTCCTATCCTCCTATTTAGCACATTTACTGTTAGTATATCACTCCTCATTTGTGAACTACAGTTAATTGACTGTGTACACGTTACCTCAATTCACTACCATTGTCTCCCATGTTTTGTATTCATGTCAGATTCCTAATCAATTAAATGTGTAACCTGGTTTATGCATATGTATAGGAATGCGTAAAATATATTAGGATTTGTTTGGTTGGCTTATCAGCTTGTGTTATTCCTACCTCTGGATTGGGACAGAGTAGGAATCGGGCAGACGGGAAAAGACCGACTGGATAGTCTCATTAGCATTTGTTATTGGTACTGTGTGAGCACAAGAGCACACCAACCAACCAGCCATACCCATCAGTTCATAGCTGTTGTTTTCACCGTTATATTTAACTGGTTTACTCGCATTAATTATCTACTCAGCCTAATTCACACTTTGTGAAAAGTAGAGTGGTGTGACTATTCAAGTTGTAGAGATGATGGAGTACTTAGCCCTACCATACGTTACATCATCCATACTGAATGCCAAATGAACAGCATGTTGTTTAAAGACGGCTAAGAAAGAAGATTACTGATGATGGCGCATTAATTAATCTGTATCAAAAGGCGAAGCATGCAGTGGTGAAATTGTGTCTTATATGAACCCTTCGTTCTTAAATGTAACTTGTCTGACATCTGGCTCTGCATTATCATGAAGCCTGGCTACTGCGGTAAAGCTGGCCAGTCCAATGGAGTCATCAGGTGATATGACTTCTGTTCAATTTTGACTAGATCTAACGGTTTCATCACAACAGTTACTATGCTGTGGAAATTATGCTAGTAGTCATGACATTTGTAGATACTATTGATTTATTCTAATAAACTAATGTAAATTCTCGTGTCTGTTACATTGTCTAAGTATCTCTTTGATCTGCTCCACTTCAACCATAACGAATAGGCTTTTTGATTAATACGAAATGAGCTATTGATTAAGATGTAATCAAGAAGATAACTGCAAAGATAGGCAGCAATATAAGTCCATTGCATATGCACTGTTTCACAATGTAAGTCAATTATTTTGTCATCACCGGCATCTTTCCCTCTTTATCGCCATCTTCAAACAACGTGATGTTTATTAAACACCTAGGACTCGAGACGATAAGTATAGTAGTGTCGGATATCCAACTGATCGTGTGGCTACCCAGAGACTCTTAAGATGACTTCATTATTTTTGTATACTGCCACATAACCAGACATAAAAATCACAATTAGATAATATTAATTTTATTTTGGCATATGATTTGTTAAACCAAATATTAAAAATTCTCGATTGCAACAGCGATAACATTCGAAAAATGAAATAAACTCTCAGACGAAACTAGAAAACTAGGAACCAAATTATCATAGTCTAATAACGACTCAAATATTTATTAACGTAACATCTTTACGTCACATAAAGAGAGCGAAACTTGTAAATCAATTAACTAAATTCTTATAGCATTTAAGGCCGAAAAGCTTGTAACAAAACCAACCTGCGAAATCTGTGACTGATGGAAACTAAAATAAATTACCCCAAGTGGCAACAAACAATGTCATTAATACAAATTTACAACGTACAAGCATATATAATAAACCTGAAACACCAATAACCACAACAAAACGGCAAACTAGGTGGGAAATCACACGATTAACACGCCGCATTAATCAGGGCTGACGGTGGTAATGGTTTCGGCCGTTGGAACACGATCCCTATTGTCTACATAGTCTTAAGCCGGATGGATCCCCAGCAAAAATTCTGAATCCAAAAGATGGTCAACGTTCATCATATATATCTTAAAAAGGTAAAGGCTTTAGTCTGTTTAAAAGTCCTCCACATTCTGGCGTACGCAGTTAGTCGGCATATTAATAGCGCATATCATTATTTGTCAGGTTGATTTACAGGGTTGAATGTTTAATAATTTAAGTATGTACTGGTCACAACTTTTGTGCGACAAGTTATCGCAAGTACAAGTTCATAAATATAGAACACTTTTTACCAACTTGAGATTCTAAACATGATTATGTCTAACAGGAATTACTTTACTCTGCTCGTGCTGCATTCGTTATATTACTATGAGTTCGGTTCAGTAGGACAAACCGTCAACACGTTTGATACTAACAAGGCTGATGGGTTAGGAATAACTAATACCCTGAAGCCCAGTAACACAAGCTAACCGTAATCCATAGCACAGGTAATACAAAACCCTTTGCAGTCAAATCAACCTTTTTTCTTCTTCACAAAAGGGGATTTTGCGTATGATCAGTGCTGTCAATGAATTTTCAAATTAAAAACGTTTTTAGGCTGTTAAACTGAGAACAGTATAGCTTATACGCTTGTATTCCATTTTAACCTCAGATACTTCTAAACAGAAAAAAGCAGACTGTTACTTAAATACAACAGCGTAACACTCATTTCGCATACTGAATTGTTACGCTAAAAATATCAATCAACACCTTACTACAAGTTATATAGTAGTGGATATCAAGCTTACGTAGTCTACTGTTAAAGAATAATTTGTTGGGCACTCGTATATCAAGGTATGCAACTTTCGAAGGGCAGGTTGGGTGTACATAGACCTGCAGATTTCTAATATCCATGCATTTAAGTAGTTTGTATATGGCGATGCGGTAATATGAAAAGATGCTGGAAAATAAATATTCATTTCTTAAAATGCAAACATAAACTTGAAAAGTGTTTAGCAACTGTTCTCCGTGAAAGTTTTATAGTCACGAAAGCAACACACAATAGTCAACCCAGTGTTGATTCATTTTAAAATGTTCCTGAAGTTACAATGAGGGGTTGTTATGT
The DNA here is from genome assembly GCA_034768735.1 of Schistosoma mekongi. Classification (NCBI taxonomy): domain Eukaryota; kingdom Metazoa; phylum Platyhelminthes; class Trematoda; order Strigeidida; family Schistosomatidae; genus Schistosoma; species Schistosoma mekongi. Next base: position 16,166,794 of record CM068309.1, on the reverse strand, counting down.
TTTCTCTCAGGTGAGACAAACACGTGGGTTCTTATTGGCTTAGTACTCTTTGCGATACGGTACAGCTAATTTATCTAGGGTAGCCGGATTATATGTCTGATTCCGTCGATAGCCCGTACGGTTAGTGCAAATCGTTATCTCTGATACATGTACTTTAATCGGGTACCACGATTTGTTCCTTCTTAACCCACAGCTACTCCAAGAGACTAGACTCATAGAAGGATTTAATTGTGGGGCAAAGTGTATCTATATCAGACGAGACTAGCAAACAATGTTTATATACATCATATTTGAAATTGAATTAATTGATGAAAGTCTACAAATCAATCCAGTATTTCGTGATTTTCAGTAGTTTCCAGCAGACATAACTCTGCGACGGCTGTAAACAAATTAACTATTTTATTCTTAAGATTTTCCTCCCTGTGTTGATCGATTAAATCCTTCATAATCAATATCTTTTGTTTACAAGGGAATGGACTCTTCCAAAAAACTGAATTGCAATATTGGGTGATAGTATAATTGCTCGCGACATCCAATGCCACATTCTTTATCGCAAGAGAATGTCTGTGGATGCGCATAGTTATACACTAAACGTTGGGCTTTAGTAATTCTGTTGAAACTCTGTATGTTACTCCTATCATTCCCAATGTTTCTTTGGTGTCTCAAGACGGACGAGTAATAGGAAGCTAATGCTCATCGGAGGTCAAGTATTTTATCTTTTAACATGGCACGTTTTAAACAATTATGCATGTTTAGTAACGGAAAACGTAATTACGAATCTTTAACTATGGGTGCACCCAAACCCAGCGATCTCTTCGATTCGTGTTAGGTGTAACACCTTTCGACTCTCAAAACAGCTGTTGTTAGCTAAGGTTCTAAATTTTTACACACACAATGCATTCTTATGAGATTATTTTCCATGTCAACCCGAGTTATCAGTGATATAAGATTATACCCTGCCATCATAGTCCCGAAACATATAACCTTTTAAATGAGGTTGGTCAATATAGGTCACGTTGTTTAAATACGAGAGATCAAGGGCATTGATTGTGGTAACCGAATAAGTAATTCGCTCGAAACTAGCGAGTGTAGAAGTTATGGAACCTTTCGTCCGTATCAACAATGGAACTCATTTCACAAGGGACGACTTTAACAATTAGCATAATGATACTGAGCCCTATCACTCATTAACAGTCCTTCGTTATTCCCAGCCCAATAGGATGGTGAAAGCTTATTGCGAATGTCAAACAATACCATTATATTAGCGAATTCAAGTAATTAACAAGAACTTAATAGTTCCTGATTTTGATTATGAAACAACGAAAGTTAACCCAGACCTTCTAATATATCACAGTGTAAACTAATTTAGCTGATATTGCTTCATCAGAAGATTTGAATTATTTGGGAAATTATTGACCACTAGCTGCAGTAACCACAAACAACTCGAATAGTAGAATTTCGTAGGTAGCGTTAGATAATCCCCGAAAATAATATGGTTATTTGTCATCGAAGCTGGCCATGTTAATTCTAATAAACAATGTTACCAGAAATTATTGGGTCATACACCACCACTAGGTCACTAGTCAGCACAGTGTGAAAAAACGATTACTCTTCTTGGTAGCTAGTGTGAATGTAGCAGGTCTACTTACATTCCGTCTACGATCAGGTATACCTTTTATCTAACCCACCGTTATTTTTCATCTTATATCTGAAGTACCCTGGAAAGATATTATGTGAAACTTAATTACAAGCATAAAGTTTTTATTTGATTTGGGTAATCGTCCAGTTTATAATAGGCATACTGATCAAATCCATTATCTAATATTTTTATGACGAGCTGTTATCAGTCAACTAATTTCTCTTCTGTCACACAACAGCTCTTCAGCACTGCGTTTTAGAAAATCAGTGAAGTAGACCATTTTTATATTACTTAATAATTACTTCACTAATCCTAATTCACTGCGTCATTCTGAATTACAGATTAACGATGTGAATGTGGATACGAAAGGTTTTTGAAAATACCTGAGGATCAGTCATCTCTTAAGGCATCACAGACGAGTTTTTAGTGCGAAAGCGGATTGATTAGTGATGCGATCTTCAGATTATAAGACTGACTTATTTTTATGCTGCTGGATTTGCAAATTCGTTAGGACCAATAACCATATATCTCGTAATTTCACCTTCGTTAATAACATGACTTATACACGCACAATAATCAACAATTACGCTTATGATCAAGAAGTCTGGAACGAAGATGCGACAGATATATATTTGAACCGAGAGAGTACAGCGCCACAAATTGTACAAGGCGCTAACGATAAGTTGAACACTGCAATCAAACTTTATAGCACAAATTTCAATAAAGAATTATACAGTACAAACATCGTAGTGTTAGGGGTAACAGTGGCCTCTACAAGAGTTAGTGGAGTGATGGGCAAAGATCCACGGTCGTTAAATTTGTCGACATAATACGCCTGGCTATCCAACATACAAACACCGACAAAGTCCTGAAAATGATTATTGTATAATAGGTATCACGAATTAGGTGCGTATGGATTGCTTATTAATTTAACAACCAACAATTATGAATTCAAGCATTAAGCTGTTACGAGAGCGTTCAATGTACATATAATGTTGCGACTAAATAACGTCCAATATTACTGCGAAGTGCACCCGATATATGACTAGGTTACATTTGTGGTATTGCCAGGGCAACTTCTAACGTTTGAACCCACTCTTACGAATGAGAATAAATCAGAAGGCAATAAAGGATGGAAAGAAAGTTATATTTGATTGTGAATACAGCGACAATGAAATAACAACTTCTAGGCTGGCAAATTAGAGAGAGATGCTTTCCACGATGCGATGTAACGTGATCTGGTGGTGATGCGTGACCAAGCTCCTTCAACTCAGTAGTGTCCGCTAAAACAAACATGGTCAGCATCAATGTCGGAACCTATGTAACTACTTATTTTGGCGATTATTTGCCACTACAGCTCACTCCCCTCCTAATGGGTTCGTGAGGACCCTGTGACGTACCAGCCAAAGGATAAAACCCAATGCGTTAAACATTGGTAAACGTTCCTTTGATAGCTTGGATATTGGGCAGCTTCTGGGCGTCAGTGCCTATGCTAAAGTGTCGTTACATAAAAAAAATTGCACAAAATGTAATCGTTCTCTTACGTTTTCTTCTGGTCGTTTCCAGGCGTCCTGAAAATCCAAAAAATGATTTAAATATATGCATTTCATTTATATATATATATTTAAAAGCAATTTGGGGGCTAAATACAGCGTCAAAAATGCATAAAATGTCGACAACGCTAACATGAATAAAAAAAGGCTTTGTGATATATGTTTTCTAGCATACGAAAATGTGTAAAATGCGTACCGTAAAGTTAAAAAAAGTAATTTTATTCAATTTTTCCTTCTTTCTTTTTTTTATAAATGGAAAAACGAAAAAACTTTACAATCCACAGGAAGTGGGATATAAGGAAAAAGTTAATAGACGTAACATTCGTTTAAGTGTTATGGAAATCGTACATTTCTACCAGAACGTGTAGCTTTTGGAGATACGGAACTCTTCTAAATTCCCACTTGCTTATTAGTCAGTGTTTGAGGCGTGAAGACTTCGTTCATGTTAAGTTTCGGTGTTGTGACGAGTTCGACGTCGAAAGGTTTACCTTCTAGGTAGGCTGCTTTGAGGTGGTCAATGCTGACGTTCTCCTTGTGGCCATTTTTGTCGATCGTATGGCACTTTGTTTCTCGTTTTGAGACTTTATATGGTCCTTCGTAAGTCGCGTGAAGAGGTCGACGTAGAGCATCACGACGTGTGTACTATATTTTAAGGCGGGTTGGATAAAAGTGTCTGTCGATTGTTGTCGAGTCTGGACTTGATTAACTAAACGCATAGCATTTGTAAGCCGATTCACATAAGAATTGATGTCTAGGTTTGTTGAAGTGGAAGCGGTTTCCACGAACTCACCTGGTAGTCGAAGAGTCGTCGATAAAAACTTATTCCGCCACACTGAACCCGACATCTTCTTTTACAGAGCATCGAATTCCGAGTGAGACTAGTGGCAAAGCCTCTGTCCACTGCGTGATGTTCGCAGCTGAAAGTGATGCCTTCAGCTGTCGATGAAATCTTTCTACCAACCCGTTAGATTGTGGGTGGTAGGCAGTTGTTCGGAAGCGCGTCGCTCCAAGCAGTTTTGTCAGAGAGTGGAACAATCCAGATTCAAACTGACGTCCGCCGTCTGTCGTTACTGTAGATGGACAACCAAAGTTCGCTATCCATCGTTCGATGAAAGCGCGAGCAATCGTTTCACTAGTGATGTCTTTCAGTGGAATCGCTTCTGGCCAGCGTGTAAAACGGTCCACGCATGTCAAAAGATAAGAAAATCCATTTGATTCTGGTAAGGGTCCTACCAAATCAAGGTGGACGTGGTTGAATCGAGGGTCGGGAGTTGGAAAAGTGCCAAGAGGACATTTGTTGTGCTGAATTACTTTGTTTTTTGGCAGGCCACACAGGATTGTGCCGATTCTTTGACGTCTTTATCCATCCTTGGCCAGCATAAGCTCTGAGCAATGAGTTTAGATGTAGCACGAACTCCAGGATGAGAGGTTGTGTCAAAGATGAATCGTCGATAACTCTTGGGGACGATTGAACAGAATGTACCTGTAGAAGAATCGCAAATTAAAGTTTACTTACCCTTTCCAATCGTCTTTGTATGAAGTTTGAGAGTTGTTGTGGATAACTCGTGATGTAGATTATTGTCTTCATTTTGAAGTCGAGCTAGTTCAACAAGGTCGATACCTTGGATACGATTCGAGGCATGTATTCGTGATAAGGCGTCGGCAACTGCATTGTTAGCTCATGATATATGTCGTATATCAGTAGAGAACTGGGAAATGTAGTCTAGATGACGCGAATCTCGCGGAGAGTACTTATCTGAAGATGACTTTTTAGCGCCTAGGTATATCCCGATCTAGTGACACAAGAATCCAGAGTATTATGGGAATAGGTCTTTATTCAGTAGTGTGGACAGGAGACAGTGGAGCGCGGTTCTAGTTATTCAAACACACAAATAATTCTCAACGTTCAATATAAGCTAATAGGAAATATAATCCCTATGCAGAATAAGGAAGTAAATGGATACTGGAGCCTAATTGTTTTGGCGTATGCTTAAGTTTTGAAGTGAACTTTTAACTAATCAAGCTAAGTTGCTACATTAGCTCCCTCCTAGAAACGACTTCCGTAGGAACGTTGGTTTGATCAACATACCAAACAAAATCACCTCAGTTTTGCAGCTGTAGCTTAGTTCAGAATTACTAGCTCGTCCAGCGCCTGACACTCAATCCGTGGCAAACAGTCTGTCAGTATTCGACGACATTGAGTCGATGAAATTTACCTTTTTTGAACTTGCTATCTAAGCTAGTATCATTTACATTCTCCTACAAAGGATGGTGTGATACTTGGTGAACTTGACCTTCTAACGGTGAATGGAGCTTGAAAAGTAAGAGGGCAAGAAAATAAAGTAGGAATATCAGAGGAAATACCACGAGCGGGCTACCCAACACCATGTTGGTGAGGTACGATTTTTCCATGCTCTGTCCAGCAATCAGGTGTTTACTCACCTGCCTCTTGAGTCGCTCTCAAGTAAAAATTAAAGAAGAATCTACCTTAGGACAAAACAAAAACGATGAAACTCAATCACACCTAAAGGATTGCTCCACTGTCTGAATAAAAATTTAAAGTACAATATATACATATATAGTTATAATTGATAAGTGTTCGTTTCTACGTAAGTTTTTGGTTTCCGCGACGGCTTGGCCATCTGAAAGAAAATAAACATGATGTAGAATCATGTGTACGCAAATGCATTTTAAAAAAATTTCATAAGAGAAAACAAGAATATATATATAAGTGCCTGTACTTGATAGAAGCCAGATCAACTAGGCAACCTTGAACATTGACGGCCGCTTTTTATGACTGGTTCGTAACAGTGGGTACTGACAGTACCCGTCAGGTTGAAAATTATAGCAAACGCTTAGGAAAAAAAATGAATTACAGCAAATATGAGGATGTTTAAGCTTATTAGGGTCAGATGAAGCTATAAGCCAATGCGAAGAATATAGCTAATGTAGAAAGTTTACCGAAACGTTACCGGATGATATCTCCAGTCGATTAAGAGTTCGAATGCTGATAAAATGGATGAAAACTATGTGGTTATCTGAGAGAGCATAGATTTTAACCGAGGGAAGTATTATTTCTAACCTATGTCTATGATCATGTATGGATTTATAATAAATGTTTGTATGATGCTATGGAGGAACCACATCAATTAATCATAATTTTATATAAGTTTATCGACCAGGTTTGTTAATAGTTTCATTAATTATATCAATCATATTACGTGATTGCAAGGCTAGCCAGTGCTTTATGATGCTATCCTGAAACTATTATGAGTAATTAGTTGTAGTGTTAGTTTGCTATAAGCTAGTGAAGAAAAATTTTTTTACTTATTATTTAGGATCTAAAAGATTAGAAAATCTAACAACAGAATTTAAAATCTTAAATATGACATCACTACAGTTAGAATGATGCTACAGATACTATAGTAATTTAGTAAGTTACTCTAATTAGCTTAGTGATATTTATAAATTGTGGCCAAAATAAGTAGAACTAAGAAAAGTCGAACAAATATGGAACTTAATATGTTTCGCCTGAAAACAACACACTTTTTCGAATAGTATGTTGCTGTATAAAGTTGTATCCAAAGCAGAAAACGTTTCTAGTAGTGGTTTACATGAAATATACGTGGTTAGTCTAAGTAAAATATGTACATACCAAGTACTAAAGGTGAGTATAGTAAATCAAATGGTAAAAGTTTAAAACTCACCTGGGTTCTTTTTGGAATTTATCCTGATTTCTAAGGTTCATTGTGTGATTTGTGGCATTGTCAACTGATAATTGAGAAATCTAGAAAAATGATTAGTTCCGCAGCAAAGCATGCTCACAACACTCACCTCAGTTGATAGGTTTACCACTTATATTGCTCGCCCAATTGTTTAGGAATTGGTTTAAGTATTCAGTGTTTAATAAAAAACAAAATGACTACCGTTCCTACATCAAAAGATAAGGTCTGAGGAGAAGTGGGTAGAATAGTTCTAATATTCCTATAACGTTTGTCGACTTAGGACAAAGAGAAATATATTGCTTTTTTGTTTCTGTTTTATTTTATGTTTACTTTTTATTTATTTTTTTCAATATTTACTAACTCGAAAATTTTAGGAGTTACGTGATTATTATTTTTTAATATTTTTAGGCCGAAACTAAAACTGCGGCTATCTCCGCCTGAATAATCGGTTGTGCCCATCTAACACTTTTAGTTACCTTTGTAGCCTTTATGTTCTTATTTGCTGATTCCGTGTCTATTTGATTAAATAAACGGTCTAATAACACGTATGGTGGTTCATTATCTAGGTAGGCCGATTTTAGCCTATCAATACTTACTGAGCCAAAGTTTCCTTGTTTTTGTATTGCCAAATACTTAGGTTTTCTTTAAATAACTTTAAATGGACCTTAGAAAGGAGGGCTAAGAGGTGCTTTCACTTTATAATAATAATAATAAAGTTGTATCCAAAGCAGAAAACGTTTCTAGTAGTGGTTTACATGAAATATACGTGGTTAGTCTAAGTAAAATATGTACATACCAAGTACTAAAGGTGAGTATAGTAAATCAAATGGTAAAAGTTTAAAACTCACCTGGGTTCTTTTTGGAATTTATCCTGATTTCTAAGGTTCATTGTGTGATTTGTGGCATTGTCAACTGATAATTGAGAAATCTAGAAAAATGATTAGTTCCGCAGCAAAGCATGCTCACAACACTCACCTCAGTTGATAGGTTTACCACTTATATTGCTCGCCCAATTGTTTAGGAATTGGTTTAAGTATTCAGTGTTTAATAAAAAACAAAATGACTACCGTTCCTACATCAAAAGATAAGGTCTGAGGAGAAGTGGGTAGAATAGTTCTAATATTCCTATAACGTTTGTCGACTTAGGACAAAGAGAAATATATTGCTTTTTTGTTTCTGTTTTATTTTATGTTTACTTTTTATTTATTTTTTTCAATATTTACTAACTCGAAAATTTTAGGAGTTACGTGATTATTATTTTTTAATATTTTTAGGCCGAAACTAAAACTGCGGCTATCTCCGCCTGAATAATCGGTTGTGCCCATCTAACACTTTTAGTTACCTTTGTAGCCTTTATGTTCTTATTTGCTGATTCCGTGTCTATTTGATTAAATAAACGGTCTAATAACACGTATGGTGGTTCATTATCTAGGTAGGCCGATTTTAGCCTATCAATACTTACTGAGCCAAAGTTTCCTTGTTTTTGTATTGCCAAATACTTAGGTTTTCTTTAAATAACTTTAAATGGACCTTAGAAAGGAGGGCTAAGAGGTGCTTTCACTTTATAATAATAATAATAATAAAGTTTTTATTCTCATGTATCATTGTGTACATGAGGGCACATCTTATCCAGACGTGCAAACAACTGCTTAGATCCTTAGGTAAAAATGTCGCTCGTGATTGTTCACGAGTATTAATCGGTTTAAGGTTAGACATTTGGTCCCGCAGTTGGTCTGCGTAAGTTCCTAAGTCGAGCGTTTTACTGTCGGTGTGAGGGCTAATGAATTCTCCTGGGAGTCTCAGAGTAGTCCCGAAAACTAGTTTTGCCGCTGAACATTGTGAGTCAGTTTTGACAGCTGTTCGTATTCCCAACATAACTAATGGTAGGAATCCTGTCCACTGACTGGGGTTTGAATGACATATAAGAGCGGCCTTTAGTTGACGATGGAACCGTTCTACCATCCCGTTTGCTTGAGGATGATATGCCGTGCAGCGAATTCTGTTTGAGCTTAGGAGTTTAGTCAAGTTGTTGAATAGTTCAGATTCGAATTGAGCCCCTCTGTCTGTCGTTATTGTAACAGGTGTACCAAAAATGGTCACCCAGTTTTGTATGAAGACTTTGGCTACTGTTTCGGCTGTGATGTCCGCGATCGGTACGGCTATAGGGAACCTCGTAAACCAATCTATGCATGTAAACAGATACGTAAAGCCATTTGAACGCGGTGAAGGGCCCACTAAATCGATATGTACGTGTGCGAAACGCGCATCCGGTTGGGGAAAAACTCCGATGGGTGAATTTGTGTATCGGCTAACTTTTGATTGTTGACACGTCGAACATTCTCTGACTCATTTATGTACATCTTTCTGAAGATTTGGCCATATGTACCTAGTGTTGATTAGTTTAGTCGAAGATTTCACGCCAAGGTGAGACAATGAATGAAAATTATTAAATATTAACCGCCGCATATTTTTGGGAACAAAAGGTCGAGGCACAGCTTTTGTCGTGTCACAATAAATCAGGACATCTTCCTTAGGTGATGGCAGCTGTTTTAGTCTCAGGCTAGAGCATTTAGTTGACAGTAAGTTCTGTAATTCTTAATCAGTTTCTTGACTGTCTCTTAAAATCTCTAAGTCTACTATAGACTATTGTATTATATTCATTTCTAATCGAGATAAAGCGTCTGCCGCCTGATTGTCTTCACCTTTTACGTGCCGGATATCACTAGTGAACTGTGATACGTAGTCAAGGTGTCGGACTTCTCGAGGCGAGTATTTATCAGTTTTCGCTCTGAATGCGTTGGTTAGCGGTTTATGATCAGTATAAACTGTGAATTCCCTGCCTTTTAGCATGTGCGGAAGTGCTTGATGGTTAGGTAGATTGCAAGGAGTTCTCTACCAAAGGTAGAATATCCCGTCTCTGCTGGAGCGAGTTTTTTTGAGAAGAATGCCATTGGTTTCCAGGTGTTTTTAACTAGTTGATTAAGAGTACCGCCTACGGCTTTGTCTGAAGCATCTACCATTATGGCAAGTGGGTAGTGAGAATTCGGGTAGGTTAATGTGGATGCTTGAGCAAGTTTATGCTTTAATTGATTTATAGCATCGACGGCCTCAGAGGTCAACTTGAACTCCTTCGGTTTTCCTTTAAGCGCATCTGTTAATGGTTGCATTAGTTGTGCACAACCGGGTATAAATCTGCGATAAAAGTTTATTAAACCGAGAAAACTTCTAAGTTGTATTATGGAGCCTGGGATGGGATATTGTCTAGTAGTATCCACCTCTTGTTTAATTGGTGTGATTCCATCAGGGCTTATGGTATGTCCGAGGAATTCCAACGTTTCCACCCCCAAAACGCATTTACTTTGGTGTATGTTCATGCCATTTTCATTTTGTCGTCTAAGTACTGCCCTCACATGTTGTTCATGTGATTCCAAGTCCGGGCTGGCCATTAATAGGTCATCTATATACCCTTGAGCAAATGGCATATCTCGAAGTAAATTATCCATAAACCTTTGGAATGTTTGTGCCGCGTTCCGTAGGCCGAATGGCATGCGTACAAACTCGAATAATCCAAAAGGTGTTGTGATAGCTGTTTTCAGAATATCTTCCTCAGCTACTGGGATATTGTGGTAGGCCCTGACTAAGTCGATTTTAGTAAATATCTTCATACCCTGTAAGCCATTTGTAAAATCTTGGATATGTGGTATCGGGTACCTGTCTGGTACCGTTTGACGGCTGAGGGCTCTGTAATCCCCGCACGGTCTCCAATCGCCTCTATTTTTCTTTGGAACCATATACAGCGGAGATGCCCATCGACTATCAGATGGGCGTATCATGCCCAGCTGTAGCATGTAATCGAATTCAGTTCTAGCTATTTTAAGCTTATCGGGTGCTAGTCTCCTGGGTTTAGCGAAAGCAGGTGCCCCTTGCGTTTTGATTGTATGACATACTTTCAACTTACTTTGGGAGGGTTGAGGGTTCGGTTTTGTTAACTCTGGAAATTCCACGAGTATATCCTGGAACTTTTCCGTTGTTACTGGCGTAGTTCGTATTAAATTTAGAGAAGTGATACGACTTTCTATACCTTTAGTATATTTCGAAGTTTCTTTTAATGTCAAACGTCGTTTATTAAGGTCAACTAGAAATTCATATCTCTCTAAGAAGTTCATTCCTAATATTGCCAGATCTAAATCGGCTACAGTGAAAATCCGGGGGAATTGTCTTCTAAACCCCAAATCTATTGTCGTTGTTTTCTGCCCAAACGTCGCGATTTTAGTTTTATTAGCAGCTTCAAGTGTGACTGAGGAAGTTTCTCTACCCCGCTCTGTTTTGTTCTGAGGAATGATACTAAGTGCAGCACCAGTATCCACCAAAAAGTTTAAGCCTGAATTCTTAGCTCCAACGTAAAACAAGCGACTGTTTAGGCACGCCGCGTTAGTCGTTGCGACCTGGGGAGGGGTTATTTGTTTCTCCATATTCTTGAGGGTCTCTTTGGGCCAGGCGCATGGTTGATTGAACACTGAATTTCCAGTGGTACCAACAAAATTGTCCAGATTATTTGGACTCTTGCGACCTGTTACGTGACTTGAATCCCGATCGTTGTGGTGGCCTACTCTTGTCTCTATGGCCCATTTGCATTTTGCTGACAGCCTCTGTGAGACTTTTAACACTCGCAATGAGTTGTGCTATGACTGGGTCATTTGCTGATGCTTCTTTCTGAGTATGGTGTATCATACTTGATGCGGTTGGGGGGACCTCTTTCCATTATTCTATCTGCAATACGTGCTAAGTGAGATAAGGAGGTGTCGGGATCTTGTGCATCCAAACAGTGTTGGGCGTAGCATGGAAGAGCTTGTATCCATCCTTGTTTCAGGACTGCCTCACCAACTGTGTTGTCGCCTACTAAGGCTTGGAGATGACGCAAAAACTGTGACGGTGACCTATCACCTAATGTTTCCCCTTGGAAGAGCCTTTGGATTATTTGCCCATCTGATAATGATAGACGATTCATTATTTTTTGTCTTAGGGTGGTGTACGGTTGTAGTGTCGGTGGACTCAAAATCAAGTCGCGGACTTCTTTGGCTACTGAAGGTGGTAGGACTGAACATAAGTCTTGATAGCGAACTCCTTCAGATTTAATATTGTGTCTCGTAAAATAATACTCTAGTTGAGCAAACCATCAGGTCGGGCTCACCAGTTTAGCCCCCCAGGTATATCCCGATCTAGTGACACAAGAATCCAGAGTATTATGGGAATAGGTCTTTATTCAGTAGTGTGGACAGGAGACAGTGGAGCGCGGTTCTAGTTATTCAAACACACAAATAATTCTCAACGTTCAATATAAGCTAATAGGAAATATAATCCCTATGCAGAATAAGGAAGTAAATGGATACTGGAGCCTAATTGTTTTGGCGTATGCTTAAGTTTTGAAGTGAACTTTTAACTAGTCAAGCTAAGTTGCTACAACTTCATTGAAAACGTCAGTGGTTTATGGTCAGCGAATATTGTAAATTCCTGGCCTTCTATGGAATGTTGAAAGTGTCGTACAGCACAGTACATTGCTAGCAATTCACGTCCAAAAGTGCTGTATCTCGATTCGGTGTTGTTTGGTCATCTGGAGAAAAATGCTAATGGTTGCCAACTTTGGCCAGCCCATTGTTGCAGAACTGCAACAATGGCTGAGTCGGATACGTCAACCGCGAGGCTGACAGGAGCTTCGGTATTGTGATGTGCCAGTATAGTCGCATTAGCTATTGCTTCTTTAGTAGCAGTAAAGGCTCTCTTTGACTCTGCATCCATTGTGACCACTTTCTTGTTCCAACGAAGCTGATCCATTAGTGGTTTCAGGATAGATGCACAGTTTGGTATAAACCGTCTGTAGAAACTTACCAACCCACTGAAAGCTCGCAAGTGCTTGATGGTGATTGGTTCCGGGTACTCCAGAATAACCGCCACCTTGTGTTTTTGAGGTTGTATACCATTCGCATCAATAGTATGCCCCAGGAAGTCCAACGAGGTTGTTCCGATTTGGCATTTCTGTATGTTTATGGTTACTCCATATTGTTGCAGTCTACTAAAGACTGTGTCCAAGTGTTTCATATGTGTTACCTCGTCTGGACTTGCTATCAATCAGTCGTCGACGTATGCATGGACATAGTAAAGCCCGCGGAACACGTCATCAATGAAACGTTGGAATGTTTGTGCCGCATTCCTCAACCCAAAAGGCATTCGGAGGAATTCGTAAAGGCCAAATGGAGTTACGATAGCGGTTTTCGGGATATCATTTTCAGACATCGGTATTTGGTTGTACGCCTTTACCAAGTCTAGTTTTGAAAATATATTGTCATTCCCTTCAGAGTGGCCGTTAAATCGTGGATGTGCGGTAAAAGGTAACGATCAGGCGTAGTTTGGGCGTTAAGACGTCGGTAATCACCGGTGGGACGCCAGTCATTGCTATCTTTCTTCGGGATCATATGTAATGGAGATGACCATGGACTACTGGGAGGTCGAATTATCCCCAAGTCAATCATATGATCGAATTCGTTTTTCGCAATCCTTAGTTTTTCAGGCGCGAGTCGGCGTGCTTTGGAGAATACAGGTTGACCTGTAGTCGTGATGTGATGTGTAACATTGCTGGTTACACATGATAATTTCGATGACGCCTTATTCAGATCTGGATACTTGTCGAGAATCGGCTGAAAATAACGGTTAATTAAATGTTAAAAACGAAGAGGACATAAGCTACAACCTGTAGCCAGGGTTCCACGAACGTATAGATTTGTGTTACTATCCACTAATCTCTTTTTACTAGGGTCCACAAGCAAGTTGTGGTGGCTAAGTAAATCCATGCCTATGATGGGTATTTTCACATCGGCGATAGTGAAAATCCAGTGTATGGGTTTTCGTAAACCCACGTTTAAGTAGACGTATCGTTTGCCATACGTAGCTATGTGTTTTCCATCGGCTGCCTGTAAATCGAACGCAGCTTCATGGTGGCGATCAGACGAAGCTGCAGGAAGAACGCTAACTTCTGCGCCAGTATCGACGAGGTAGCGAACCTTCGTTATCACATCAGTGATAAATAACAGGCGGCTGCTTCCACCGGCTACGGTTGCCGCTAACGCGTGCCGGTGGGATAGTTTCCCAATGCGTCAACAATCGGTTTATGTCTAGGGAAACAACAGGGGTCTCTACACTTCTTGGAATTTTGTCCATAGGTATTGTGGTACCAACACCAATGTGAATTTTCGTTTCGTCGAGGTCGAGACGACGACCTTCTCCGTGACGTACTTCGTCGACGAGAATCGTTCGGTCGGTGTCTTTCCTTTAGGTCAAGAAAACGAGAAAGAGCATTACACAATTTAGTTACGTCGTTTTCGGTGGCATGGGGTTTTTCGGTAATGGAATAAACATGATTGTCGCGAGTTCTGGTGATCTCCAGAATTCGATCAGCAGATGAGGCTACTTCATCTACTGGGTTGTTATTAGACGTTACCAGAACTGCTTGCACTTGTTGTGGCAGTTTTGATAAGAAGAGTTGACGGAAAAGACCTTCGTCGAAAGTGCGTTGACCAATTACCTCTCGCATGCGCGATAACATTTCCGTCGCTGAACCACCACCTAGCTCGATGGTGTGGAACAACTCATCAAGACGTTGTCTATCGGACAAGTTTCCGCGTTTGAGAATCGATCTTTTGAGTTGGTCATAAGGTTCTAGGCAGTCAGGGCTGAAAAACAAAGTGGTGACGTACCTGTTCAATTCACGCGGAAGTGACCTTACGACGGCAAGGAATTGAACACGTGGATCTGTCACAGCGTGGTCTCGAAACTCGGCTTCTGCGTAGCAGAACCAAGCTTCTATGTTTTCTGTCCAGAAAAAAATGAGCTGGAAGTTCGGGGGTGTGGGAGTTTTAATCTTAATGAACTTAGGAGTCTGATCAGTCATGCTATATATGCAATATATAAAAATATAAAAATAAATGCGATCAAAACGTGCAAAAAATGATAATCACACCAAAAATATTGTTAAAAACTACAAACAGGAACGAACTCACAGTTATGAACGTGTCCAGATCACGTCGGGCTCACCAATGAAGTTGCACCCGGTATATGACCAAGTTACGTTTGGATTATTACCAGAGCAGCTTCTAACGATTGAACCCACTCTTACGAATGAGAAGAAATCAGAAGGCAATGAAGGATGGAAGAGAAGTTATATTTGATCGTGAATGGAGTGGCAATGGGTTAGCAACGTCTAGGCTGGCAAACTAGAGAGGGTTGCTTGTTTCGGTACGGCGTGGCGAGATCTGGTGGTGATGCGTGACCGAGCGCCTTCAACTTAGTAGTGTCCGCTAAAACAAACATGGTCAGCATCAATGTCGATACCTATGTAACTATTTATTTTGGGGATTATTTACCGCTACAAGACATACATACACTAAAGCTACAGGGTTCCACGACAGAATAAGCTGAAGTGCACTCGATATTTGACCAAGTCCCGTTTGTTGTGTAACCAGAGCAACTTCTAATGATTAGACGCACACGCACGAATAAGGATAAATCAGGAGGCAACGAGGAATGGCGAAGTAATATATGCTCGTGAGTAGAGAGCTAATAAGACAGTAACACATAGACTGGCTAACTAGAATAGTTGCTTTCCGCTTCGCGTCATGATCTGGTGGTGATGCCTGACCAAACACTGTTAACGTGCCCGCCAAAACAAATAGGGTAAGCATCAATCGCCTGATCCTATACAACTATTTATTTAGTGATTTATCTATCGCTACAAAAGGTAAGTTAGGACCCCGTTATTTGCGTTTTGCCCTACAGAACGTTACATTGCTGAATTAGCGAAACGTTTGGTTAGTGTTCCTAAGGAACCTAATTCTTAGGTAAATATTGGCTTTATCTGACTCATTAAGTGAAATATACCTGTATAGCTCAGTAATTATGTTTAGTCAACGCCAGGGTACTTCACGTTGTTCAGAGCATTTTATAAAAGCAAAAGATTAGTTCATCCGAGATAGTTAACTTCAGTGAGCCAAACTAAGCAAACCAACACTCAGAAGCGCTGGTAACGTCTTATGTTCAATCACGCCACAATATACATAACACGATAAGAGTGTACAACAAAAAATTTTATGTCCAGGGTTACCAATGGCGGCTATGGTGGTCACCTTATGAAATGCCTCATCTGGACAAGTGGTGCCATCACCATCTGTAAACACTGTCTTGATGTAACTAGATCGTCATATGTGAAAATAATTTCATTCACATAGCCATGTGAAATACCATCCTTACTACTGAAATGAAAAGGGAGCATGTAATAAATACATTAAAATGAATCTAACATGTGAAAGTGTGATGATTAATAATTTCACTCATTGTGCGATTTAATTGTTCCGTTACTTCGTTTTAATGTGTAGATGATTGTTAAAGGTGGTACTATGCCGCATTTCCCGAACTCTGGGGATTTTAATTTCACGCCTAACTTAGTGTGTTTGTTTCTCGCTTCTTTTATTCATTTTTGTGATTGATTGCATTCAGTATTAAATGCAAATGAATTTGATGTGCTGAGTGAGACGTCGGTTAATCTTTTTTGTCTTTTTTTTTTGAGATTTTGTTCCGCATATGCTCTTTTACACCCTAAACAACCTGTAAATTGTGAATAAATTCGAATTTTTAGTGGTAAACAAAGTATTCGCACAGCCTAGCCCTCCTATCGTCTACATACACTATCCAGTCTACGTTTCGCACAAACATTTCGTCCTTGTCAACTACTGTAAACGTTTACTTCAACAATTTACGTTTACAAATCACTCCGTAGGGATGTTTCCAGTAGTTCAGCTTCCTCTTCCGTTGATAGTGGAAATTCTAAGTTTCTAAACCCAGTTTAAAATTGGTCCGTTCCTCAGGTGCCTGCGGAATACTAAATTCCTTGCTAGATACGAACTATTACGGTTGTGACCAACCGGTAATTAATGTAGTTTGCAATTTAGA
The DNA here is from genome assembly GCA_034768735.1 of Schistosoma mekongi. Lineage (NCBI taxonomy): Eukaryota > Metazoa > Platyhelminthes > Trematoda > Strigeidida > Schistosomatidae > Schistosoma > Schistosoma mekongi. Next base: position 16,149,881 of record CM068309.1, on the reverse strand, counting down.
TTTGCAGGTCATCCAGACGGCCTTGTAAAGAGAACTAGTCATATGGAAAATAAGTGTGAGAGCCGACTATGAATTAGGTTCTACTGAATATAGTCACTAGTAGGATGACATTTTTAAACATCTCTGAGTAATATATAGCTTGCACTTAATCGTCCTATTAGGTACCACCTAGCTGAAGACAATACCTGAGTTCTATTTGGGAATCCTTAGTGGTCGCTTTACTTTCTCTTAAGACGGTAGGTTTAAGTACATGATTACTTGGGACATTTGACTTGTTCCAACATATGGTACCTGACATCTATTACGATTTATTAAATGAAAGGGGTTTACAAATGGCTGTCAGGTTATCAGCAAAAGGCACGACTATGGTCCATTCAGTCCTGGAGACTAGGTCAAGGTGGATAGCGCTACGGAAATAACCTACCTAGCTTGTAGTTGCTCACCATCCCCAAAACAATTGAACGGGTCCTTTTTACCAAGACCAGTAAGTTAATGAGCTGTTGGTGGGTGTATTGTATCTCAACTAAATTCATTTTCTGTAAGTGTCTGATCGCGCACAATCCGTCACAAGCTTTTTTTCCTGTGAATACGCTATAAATATGCAGATTCTCACCTTAAGTGACAGTGCAATCTATTTGGTTTGAGTTTCTACCTCTCTAAATACAAAGTGTTATTTGACGACTAGTCTGCACTATTACCTAGTTTATCCATAGGAAATGGAGTAGCTGAGTGCGTTGACTAAATCGCTTCTCAGAAATCCTACTAGCCCTGATGGTTTTTTGTTTGACTAAATCCCAACTCGAATTAACATCTCGTTTGTCTTCTTCAAGCCTACGCCACGAGATATCTATTTTTGAATGACAGATTGTGTACTGCGTAGTAATCTGTCCAATATTAACTTGTGGATGAACTGATAGATGGACTATGAAGGCAGATGTGTATAGGCCTTAGGCCTTTGATCACACAAGTCTTTGAAGCATATGCCGTATATCATTGAATAATCGAGCAAGCAATATTGATATTAGACGCAGAACACTAGGAAAAGTGTCAAGGCAGTGGATGAAGTTGTAGAGGTTCAGTGACTGAGGTAGTTGGAAAGTGTATTACGTATTCATAGCCACCGCCTACCTCGTCGCACTGTCGACTGGCGTGAGAGTATGATGGAAGAAGGCTAAAAGTGGCCTAACCGAGACGTGACGTTAGTCCATGAAGTACTTAACTATTTGTCTGAGCTATGGTAGTAAATGTAGACTACTTTGTTGGGATCTGTGACAGTCGCAATCAGTGGCTAAAAATACTGGGTAATACGGCTCAGGATTGGTCACTGGCACAAGCATATTCACCCCTTATTAGGATAGAAAACAGGTAAAAACAAGCAAACCATAATATGACACTAGTCATTGATTGTGTTGATAGGTTCAGACTAGCTCGGGTCTGCGTGTTAATTCATGATCAGTGGTTGTAGACTGAGTAGCGTCTCAAAATCAGTCAGTAGCACAAGTGTCACCTCGAACTGTTCAGTTATGTTGCTCCATGTATTTCCGTTTCTTTCATTGAAATTATATTTTGTGTTTCGACCGTCTCTATTATTGCTACTGCATTATTTCAACTCGTTCGTTCAATTATTCTAGGCTATACATTGTTGATGAGTGGCTGTCTTATTGGGAGCTACACAATGAAAATTAGTGTGTAACTGGTACTACTCATTCTTGGTTTGTGATGTGTATGTAGTGTTTTTCGAGAAAACCTTTTAGTTGTCAACGAGATTACTTCTGCATTCAACATTCTTTCTAGAGCTGTGCTGTAAAACATGTGCTATTTGATCTGCACACCTCATAACTAGATAGATTTTTCAAAGGTTCCATACCGTATCCCGATATCCTTTTTGTTAAACGAACGTGAGCAGAGTGCTCAAATAACAAGCTAAATTTACCCCCAACCCAACTCTGTTAGATATTTGTTTCTTTTAACGGAGGGGGATAACGTGTATTCGTCAAGCTACAATTTTCATAATTTAATTAAGGGTTTGTATTAAAGGTGTTCGTGAAGCCAGTTTGTTAATGCAGCTTTTATCAATGAGTAGTCAACCTGAGATCAGCCTGAATATCCAAGTGACTAAGTTCATATTTTGAAGTCTCACTCCCATTGGAAGCTGTAAACGCAGGCCCATTTAAAGCATAAGAAAATGCTTCTTGATCTTCTTGCTACATACTAACGGTAGCAAACTTTCTGACATCCGGTTTACACACAATCCCTGTACATCTGATCTTGTAACAGTTATTAACCAAATTTATTCAAGTCTTTTTTTGAAAATGACTCACTATTAACATTTAGGGATACAGACTTCTTGGTTGCGGCTGTCAATAATCCACATTTTCTCCCAGTTGGAGGAAATGAAAATAAATGCGATATGCTCAGATGGCTATTGTTTGAAAGTGATACTGAGAAAATAGTATGATATTACACTGCTTACTGGTACAAAATACTTTATAGGTCTCGAAAACATAAGAGTGTATTATTATAAAACAAATCATTGCCCATGGCGTGCTTTATACTGCTTCTCACTAATTATTCAAATTTTTCTTTGTAGTAATTATGTCTCTTATGGAAATTGTTAGATCTATTTCATCAATTATTAAAAGGACTGTTGATCCTACTATGCTATTTGATAAAGGTAAATGACAAGCATGTCTTTATTTCCTAAATAAAGGTGAATATATGGATGAAGTTTTATGGCAGCTTCTTTGTGTTCTTTATGATATACCTGTTACAAATTTTAAAAAAGTGGATTACTTAAAATTGTTGATGCTGACGGCTACTAACCTGGGATTTGCTGGAAATTTCACTATGAGCAATTTTTTTCGAGATAAAAAAGATCGGCGAAAATGGATACCCTTTCTCTCATGTTTGGTCTCCTGGTTTGAATGCACTGACACAGGAACTCTTCAGGTAAATACGCTTTTTAAGCACAATTTCTTGAAAGATAGTTGACAAGGCAAGAGAAAGGAAAGACAATTATGCAAAGCTTTTGAGTTTAGTCGAATCGCGAGAGAATGATTTACAGACTCGTCGAGAGGCTGAGTTCCAAAGGCGTAACATTGTTGAAAATCTCGAAAAGGAAGTGTATAATACAAAGTATCGCCTTACTGAAATGAGTGGAAAAGTATCATCAGCAGAAAATTTATTATTGTCTCTGGTTTCGTCAACAGAACAGCAAAGAGATAAGGTAAGTTTTTATCGTGGTTTAGTCGCGGGTTAGTACAGCGCCAGTTATAGGCTTTATGTAATAAGATCTGTTTCTCATTTTATGATTAGTGGACATAATAGTATTACTGTAGTTTCAACCTTGACAAAGACTATGAAGGAACACCCATTCTTTGAAGCCCTATGATCCCAAGTAGGTAGGCTGGACGATAATAGGAACGGAAGCGGCGAATTTATGGTCCAAGTGTGAAGTCTAACTATCGACTGTGCTGAAACGTAGCAATAAAATGTCTCTCATGGGTAGCCACCATTTTAGTTATGCCACTTTCTCTCGGCAGGAGTTTGAAAAATGGCACATTTAACCCTTTCCCATAGGTTAGGGGCGTTAAGGATGTGATTCGAAAGTTAGAATTTCAAACACAACAAAAATCACTCACGAGGACGTGTGTGACCGGTTTCGCGTGTTTGTCCTTTCATTCCCATTTTTTTACGCTAACAGTGATCAAGTCAATATTGTCTAACAAAACCCCCTTGCTTCTTAGCATTATTCCTGTTCGATTGATTCGCCTCTGGTTTCATTCCTCCTACATTAAACTAGCTCGAACAATCAGATTTCGCAAAACGTTCGAAACTGTGCTCTTAATGGCGTGTGAGACTTATCAGTTATTGAGTCTAGTGTCGGATTGGATAACGGACTTTATTATCCAAAACGCTAGAATTCCACCACGTTGATGTATTTTGGCGACCTTATTTAGGCAGTGTAAAGAACTGGTACTATTTCATCCTTGGTGTGTGTGAAAGCTGTACACTAGTTTCTTATGTTCTTTTTGACGTGGAAATAATTTGTTTATTGGGATCTTGTCGATACTCACTTAGATGCTCTCTGAATAAATGGCACCTCAACAACTCGGAAGAGGGATATGTATATTTTTCTTTGTGCATTCCTACTAACTGCAGCTCGTATCATGATGAAATTGAGTTCTATTTTAAATCTTCTGACCTCCAAGAAGTTATGTGCTTAGATGTGATTTGTTGGGTAGTTTCACCGTCCGCATAGGCATGGTAGGTCGTTTTTAGATTTAAATCTTTTAATCATCTTGACTATCAATGCGAAGATGTTTCATACCTCTCTCTCTCCAAACGTAATATGTCGTTACATAACTGGTCTGCATTAATACCTAGTTTACCTGTAGGGAGTGAGGTAGTTAAACGTGTCAGTCATTCGGCCTGTTTTGGATGTCTCATCAACCCTGGTGGTTTGGTAGCTGAAGAAATCTCAGCACGTACAGAAAACTCCTCTGGTTTCTCCCAACCTATATCCGTTGGTTTGGGTGGGTCGTCTATCTACCAGCTGTCTTATTTAACCACAAATAGCACCGTAGTCACTAGCTAACAATTCTTTGTCACTTTAGATAGAATCTTCTCGAAAACGGCTTCAAACATTACACGAAGAATATGAAAATATACGCTCCCGTCAACTCGAAAATTGTGAAATGTTACCTGAGTCTATTTCAAAAGTGAAGTGTCAACTTGAGTCAATTGAGTCACATATGCATAGATTATTTGAAGCATTCAATGGCCTCGTAGATCGTAATATAACGCTCCAAAGCTACGAGTGTTTACTGGAGTCAGAATTAAAACCAGCAATGGATCAAGTGTATTTGGTGATGGATAAATTAGAATCTCTTGAAAAACAAGAGAAAGTAAGGTTTTATTAAAAGGAGTATACTAATTGTCTTTTTTAACACTTAATTTTTTTTATAATGTTTGGAAATGATCGGGATTCTTCGTAAGTCTGTAGATCGAATAAATTAGATAATATAATTGATAATTGGTAACGCGTCATACTTCTAACAATATTTAAATACTAATTTTGCCTCACTTCTCCTCGTTTAATGGTAAAGTTAATTAAGTGCTGAAACTGTTTATTTGCACTCAAACCTGTCCACTTTTTAAGTATCCATATATTAGGAGTTGGGAAATACCATTCTCTTAACTATAGGCTCGCTATAATTTTATCTAGCAAGTTAATTTGACCTCACTTCAACTGATAGGCCAGAAGATTGTGGGCAGATCACATGCTGTCTCATGTGATAAGTGAAGTATTTGTCTAGCCAAATTATTGGGACTAGAGCTTACTTATTCATAGAAAGTCGGGTCAGGCGTTAGGAAGCGTATATATCTTAACTAATTAAAGATGATAGATCATGGCTCTGGCTACCTTTATGTTCGAGACTTGATTATTCATTTTGTTTACATAAATCAAGTAGTTACTCATTAAGATCTAATAATCACATTTGCAAACATTTTTCGCACAAGGTATAAAGATGAATTAAGAATAATTCTTTTGTTCTATAATTTGTAGTTAATACCGTTCTCCTTGATCCCCAATAATTAGTGTAGCTTGTATAAAGCGTTAATCCAGTTGATAATGTGTTCGACTTTCTGCCACTATGTTCTGGGTCCGAACCCCACTTCATCTATTTCGGTTTGGGCAGCCAGATAGTATCACTAGCCTTTTGTAATCTTTTTGTCATAAGTATGCAGATTTGCTAGTAATATCCGACGTCTATTATGTAATCATTACAGATATACCGTTTTCAAACCATTCCACGTGGAATTATGAATTGGAATAATCAGTTCAACCTTGTTTTAATTTAATTTGATCTATAATATTTTATCACTGATATATTTTAAGCATTATATTCAACTGCTTCCTGTTGTAGAGTACTCAAGGAAAAATTGGTGTTCTGACTACAGATCTAAAAAACATGGAGATTTCGGTAAACGATGCTAAGCAACACTTGGTGGAATTTCGATCACAACTAATGAGAAAGAAAGTATTGTTGAATACTAAGAAAAAAGTAATTCATAATTGATGTGTTTGTATAAACGTGTTACATATTCATTCAATGCGATAAATGGCTTTCTCAATTAAACTAGTGTACATCTGTGATTCGATTATTTAAATGTTAATTTACTCATACGTTAATATCTTTGTCTTTAAAGTGCACTCCAATTATTTCCTGCTTCACTGGCTAGCGTCACTAGCCACTAAATTAAAATTATCATCATATTGTGTGAATCCGTGGTTGGTTTGTATTTATTATTACTTATAATCGAATTGTTAGGCTCCAGACATTTGTATACTTCAATAATCTAACAATCATGCCAACATAAACAATTAGGGCTAAAACTCCATGTAGTCTGAATACATAAGCTAAATGAACCCAATCAATTCCTATATTAATAAGGTCATTCAGCAGAAGACAATTATTTTTAAATTGGACTAAATATACAAAATAGTCAGTTAATCTCAGCAGGAAATATCAAGTGATCAGAGATATGATGGACACTAAAAATGCCTGGAAATACAAAATATGCACACAAGGTTAAAAAACGGGCCGTCAGTTATCGAATACTTAATAGCAACCATTTTCATTTTTTTTTTCTCTCTCTCTCTCTCTCTCTCTCTCTCTATATATATATATATATATATATATATATATATATATGCAAATTTTATTACGAAAGGATTATATTGCCGACTACGGATTTAGTATATTATTACTCTATATCTTACTCTTCAACTTTGCATTTCTCAGTGATAAATTCGGTCATAAATAATGTAGAACCTGAAGCATGTGTTCATTGGCACAAGTTGCCACACTATCACAGCAAAGTGAATAACAAAGTAGTGAAGGCAACACTAATATCAATGGTCGTAAGAACACTATTCTTCGGTAAGAAAGGATTCATTCACAAGAAGGTATAAAATAATTTTTAAGCCTAAAATGCTCCTGTGCCATTTTAAGTGATTCTGAGCCACGTCTTCCAGCTACTGGTTACGTTAATTACACAGACACAAAGCTTGTACCCTGTACCTGGTAATATGGCTTAGACTGGCAGCTAATAACATCGTTGACTGATATCATGCTTTGGTTTGGCCGTACTCTAGATTTCTCTCATATTGACCTTACACCAGTCAACACATAGGATAGTGGTAGGTGTGCAAACCCAACACATGCCTCAACTACTCCGGTAGGCGAAGTTCTACAACCTTACCAACTGAACATCTTTCCCTAGTATTTAGTGTTTAACCATAGTATTTCCTATTTGTTAGTTCCATTAGATATAACTGTTTTGTGAATACGTATAATCAACTGCTAATCGCCCTTGAACTTCTCCAATATCCTGCTTTATTTAACGGTGGATAAAAAGGAACATCAAGTTATTAATTCAGGACTTGGTAGTGGGCTGTTTTGTTGGATGTTTCTTACTAACCTTCTGGTTTCTTTTACTATTGTACTATAGTACTTACTAACAATTAGTAGTTTGTATTCTTAACCAATTCAGAACGTCACACGAAGCGTCTGTTAAAATCCCGAAGGTAGGCCAGAAATAGATATCTAAATAGATGAGATTTGTGTATGTATGATCAACACAGAACTTGACATATTTGTTAATCGGTCCAAGTTAACAGACAGACAGACAGACAGTTGCAACGTAGAACTTGGTACATGCGTACGTCAGTTCGAGTTGCCATGACTCAATTAGCAGATAGAGATTAAATTGTCGAATCAAATCCCAGAGTGGGGAAGGTAGTAACAGAGTTAGTATTCATGGAAGGGAATAGAGACCGAGAAGATTTAAGAAAATATGATCCAGTAAAGAGAAAATTATGATAAGTTCAGAAACTTAGGATTTGGAGGAAGACAAGGAATGGATGCACCTGCGCCATTGCCAACGATTTTTAGCCATATCACCCAAAGTCTCTAACCATTTATTACGAGCGTCACGCGGACCCCAACCAGGTAGTCTGCACCTATTAACATGGCTCAGCCCAATTGTCAATGACTTCATTGACTGGTGCCATGTTTTGGTTTGGCCGCCCCTAGCTTTCTTCCAGCCTACTCCTACACCAGACAGCATTGCTCGTCGAGGTAGGCGGTGGTCAGGCATACGTAACACATGTCCTAACCACCTTAGCTGATGAAGATTTACTACTTCATCAATAGGCTTACCGTATCTACCTAGTACTCTATTCCTAACCCACGTATTGCTTACTCGGTGGTCCCAGAAAACACGAGCAATGCTTCGAAGACATCTATGATCGAATACCAGGAGCCTACGAATATCCTCTATCCTTAATGGCCATGTTTCGCATCCATAAAGTAAGACAGACCGAACTACTGCGCAGTAAACGCGTCCTTTGGTCAGTAGTCGGATGTCTCGCCTACGCCACAGATGACGCAAATTCCAAAAAGCTAATCGGGCCTTATGTATGCGCGCAGAGACTTCAGCAGACACCAGACCGTCAGGGCTGATGAGGCTGCCAAGATAAGTGAAGCGGTCAACACGTTCAACTGCCTCACTCCCTATCACTAACTTCGGTGTCGAATCAATCCAATCCTGAAGTAACATTTTGCATTTGGGTGGAGAGAATCGCATCCCAAACATCCTTACATTCATGTCTAAGGTAGTCAAAAGATTCTGCATTTTATCAGCATCTTCGCCTAAGAGAACTATATCATCTGCATATTCTAAGTCAGCAAGTTTATCTCCTGGAAGGAGGTTAACCTCCCCCCCCCCGAAGTCAGACGATGAAAATGTCAACTCTAAAAGTGTGTCAATGATAAAATTAAGTAAAAATGGGGAACGTGGACAACCTTGACGAACACCACTTGAGGTAATCAGTTCTGATGACAATCCGTCATAAGCTCTGACTCGACATGTGGTGTTCAAGTAGAGAGCTTGTATAAGGTTAATGTACTTCTCTGGCATGCCTTTCAATGACAGGCATTGCCACATAACCATACAATCGATAGAGTCAAATGCCGCCTTAAGGTCAAGGAATACAACTATTGTTGGGCGTCTAAAAGTGTGTCTATGTTCTAGAACCTGCCGAAGTGTGAATAGGTGGTCTATGCAGCCACGTCCAGGTCTGAAACCACCTTGGTTCTCTCTAGTCTGCTCTTCACGAGCTTTGGTTAGGCGTCGAAGTATGATTGAAGCTAATATTTTGGACACTATATTAGTTAAGCTGATTCCTCGGTAATTGTCACAGGAGGACTTCTGTCCTTTCTTATAGATTGGAACAATTAGTGTTTGAGACCAGTCGGGTGGGATTATGCCCAATTCCCAGATTCTAGCCAGGATCCCGGTTAATCTCGCTGCTAAAACTGGACCACCATCCCCAAATATCTCAGGGGTCAACCCATCGGGTCCTGCTGCTCTACCTCGCTTTAGGTTCCCTATAGCCTTCTCGACCTCACTAAGACTTGGGGGACCAGTATTAACTTGCCATTCAGATTGTTTGGGAATGGTGGGCAACTGGGATGACGCCGAGGGCCAATTGAACTGTTCCGTAAAGTGTTCTGCCCATCGGTCCAACCTTCTGGATTGACAGTGAATAGTGCTCCCATCTTTTTCTGCGATAGTTTCACTTACAGTTGGATTTTTGATGCCCGTTTCCTTGATAAGTCTGAACAGTTGCCTACTGTTACCTATTGCCACTGCCTTTTCCATCTCTTTAGCTTTCGCTACCCACCACTGCTCACGATCATTTCGTAAGCTTTTAACCAGTTTGCGTTTAAGTTGCCTTCGCTCCTCATCGTATTTAGGACTAGACGGGATGTGTTGCCGAGCATCTATCAGTTCAGTAGATGCAGCTGAAATCCACTGAGTTTTCCTAACTTTTTGGTTTAGTTTACTAGTAGATATCACTGCTGTTTCAACAGCTTTTTGGATATCATTCCAAGCTGACTCGGGGTGGGTATCGTTTATACAGTTGACTAATTGGTTTTTAAGTTGTTCCTGAAATATATTCTTGACTTTTTCATCATTAAGTTGGACTCTGAGAGGGATCTTTGCCGTGGGTCTTTTACGTCCAGTGAGATGCAGACTAATATGCGCTCGTATTAAAGCGTGGTCTGAGTCTAAACATGTGCTCCAAAATGAGCGGCAGTCTTCTATCGAGCCTCTCCAACGGTGGCTGGTAGCAATGTGGTCTATTTGAGACCAACGTTGAGTTGACTGTGGAGGCCGCCATGTCAACTTATGTCTTTCTTTATGTTTAAAGTTAGTGCTTGCGAGAAATAGACGATTATCTGAGCACAGTTGTAATAAACGGTCGCCATTATCTGTTCGTTGGGCCAAGTTAACACCTTTGCAGCACAGGAAGATTAACACCAGGAGCAGTAAAGTAGTAGTTACTTCAATAATAATAAAAACAAAATAGAGTGGATATTTAAAATATGACTCAGGGAGAAAGAATTAGTGGAAAGATGGCTATGAAATAATTTTAAGCTCACGATTTAAGGAAGACAAAGACTGAATACACCTGCACCACTGTGATCGATTTTGAGCCTTATCACCTAGTCACCGACCATTGGTTACGACATTCACCCGGACCCCAACCAGGTAGCATGCATCTGTTAAATCAGTAGTCGGTGACTTCATGGACTGATGCTGTGTTCTGGTTTGGTCGCCTTTAACTTTCATCCATTTTACTTCATTATTAGTCAGCGTTGCGCGTCTGATTAGGCGGTGGTAAAACATAAGTAACATATCTTAATAACTTCAATCGATGATTATTCATAATCTCATCAGCTGATTGACCTTCTCTCCTTAATATCTGGCGTCTAACCTCATAATTACTTACCCTGTAATTTTAGCTAACGCGAGCGTTATTTCGAAGACCTCGATGATTAAATACCAATAACCTACAAGTGTCGTCGACCCTTAATGGCCTTGTTTCACATCCATATAATAAGACAGAACGGACTGCTACTCAGTACACTTGGCTTTTCGTTGAGAGACGAATATCTCTTTCTCGCTATAGATTGATCCGAGTTAATTTCATCTGTAGCTGCTAATCGTGAAGTGACGTATCAAGCTATATGTTGTGACTGGCGTAAGTTAGCAAAAGCCAAATCAACTTTCTGAATCTGTAACGAGATTTCATCGGATACCAACCCATCAGGGCTCACCAGCCACATTCACCACTGCTGTAAACATTAGATACACGGAAATTTTAGTAACTCAGCATATAATTACTAAGTTAAGTATTGATTCAGAACCCTGCTAATATTTTTAACATGCATTTCAGCGACACAGAATATACTAAAAAGCACTGATCACTTGGTTAGGTGCGAATTGCAGAGCCTTCATTTTGTAAAATTATTTTTCAGAGTAACAGTTTCAGTGCAATTAATTAAAAATGAAGCATAACTTCGTGCATAAAAATATTCTAAGAAGTACAATATTTATTGTCACAAAAAACTGCATATACTTCTCATATGTTGTATATATTATGTTTAGTTTCCTATATGGACTTATCTTTGTCTTCTGTCCATTTTAGACACGTGAAGCTGATTTTGCGAACAAATCAAAAGAGAATGATACATTCCTCTCTGAGCGACAACATTTCAGAACTCGATTATCTAAACTTAACCAAGAGAATTCCTCTACAATTGAACAAATTAATTTAGAAGAACAGAGGCTTCAAACGGTAATAAAAACTAATAAAGTTTGTGAGGATTTTACTTTTGTTAATTTTGCGACAAAATTTAAATGGTAGTCTTTTTTAATGTCTTAATATATGGCTAATAAAGTGGTTTACAGTTGCGATGTTTATTTTCTTCTATAACCCCTACCGTTACTCCAACCTTAAAGTGGTAGTCAGGATTGCCTATCGTGATGAGCCACTAGAGCTAAGCTAGCTGGAACAATCGTTCTCATAAGACCTTAACTTATCTGGCACGATGGTTAAGGAGAGGTAAGATTGAACGAAGGGAACCTACGATCCGAGGGCGAAGTCGCACTATCAACTATGAAGAGGTACGACGACAGTGTTTCCCTCAGACAATGACAAAATGACAGCGATATAGTCTTCCTACAACGGAAGGGTGGGACTTGGAAATGTCGACCCTAAACATGCACACCTCACCCCACTCTGGATTTCCATCTACGGTGGTAAAACTGTTTCAAATAGGGAGCTAAGTCACTAAAAACCACTTGTAAAAAGGTCATGTGTAAGCGACACAGCGGTCACACATTCAAATTTTCAAGGCCTCAGATCCATATTCCTTTTCAGGCATTTCAAGAAGAACCATTCCAGGCTATGGATAAGCGATAACCACTGTCATACCGCCAAAAGAACTCGAGATCAACTTGTTCATGACCAAATCTGTTTACCTCCTAATGTTCCTATTACATTCACTTTAATTCTACCCCCCCCCCCCTACGTTCTCCTGGCACATCTATGGGTGCCATTAGTAGTGGTTATTCGAGTTCTGGAAATGCTATCTCGGGGTTCCTGATACCACGCTCTAGACTTCATGTTGGAGCTTTTATCATGCGAACTGTCAGTTAGCAGGCCTCTCTAGCTAAAACTCTAGAACCTCTTGCCATCGATGTATGCAGTGCCTCGGAAACACGCATAGAGGATACTAACGTAATTACTCACTTAGCCTCACCTAGTCAGTACGTAAATACGGCACGATTCTCTCTTACGGCTTTGCTGACATAGGCATAAAACTAAGGTTGTTAGCAGAACAGGCACTTCTCTGGTAGATTCTTGTAAACAGTCGTTTATGTGATGTCTGTAAAAGTGGTACGATACGAACTCTAGTACATGACAGTACAACCCAATGCCCTTTTGTCGCTACTTCCTATACCCGCACTAACTGTAGCTTGTGTCTAACAAAATACGAGATCTACAGGAAGTCCTCTAACCTCCGGGTGTACTGCGTAGCAGTCCACTCTATTTTAACCTATAGATATGAAGCATAGGCCATGGAAATGTAGAATATACGTAGGCTGAAGGTCTTCAATCATAGCAATCTTCGTAGTATCGCCATGCATCAAGGAATAACTGAATAAGTGATACTGGTAAAACACAACAAATCAGTCAGAGGTCGTAAACCGTCATCGTCTGAAAATGGTTGAGATGTGTTGCTTATGCCCGACTATCGCACCGTGAGATGTTGTCTGGAGAGAGGGGACGGGGTGAGAGTAGAGTGAGAGAAGGGTAGGGGCGACCAAAGCAAAACATAGCATCAGTCGATGAAGTCTCCGACTGTTGGTCCACTGAGCCTTGTTGGTGGACGTAGACTACTTGGTTGAGGTCTGTGTGATAATCACAATTAGTGGCTGGATACTGGGTGATGTGGCTGAGAATCGACCACAGTGTCGTAAATGTATTCATTCCTTTTCATTCTCTACTTCTTAATTTCCTTTATTCTGTCGTACATACGCCTGCTTCATCTCTATTAATTGAATCATAATATGCTAATCTTATAATATGTTCTCGTTGTTAGTATGGTGACTTTCGCCTACGCGCAAATTTACCAGTTCCTAAGTTATCCAATATTGACTGTCTTTTTGATGAACATGGACACTGACTCTATATAATATCAGAACTTAAGATAATTTTTAAGTTACACTGAAGCTAAGCCATATGTTCACCAACTAAGGGATGCGTTAATTACCGATTGATCTCTTTTTTACTATATGAATATGAAGCCTAGTCATCAAACGTAGTGTTGCTTGTTCCGAGGCATCCTTAAACAGTACGCATGTTTGTCGACACTACCAAATATGGAATAATGAAACAAGGTACTAGGAAAGTTCCTCAGTTGCTAAGATTGTGGGATTTCATCTACTGAAGTGTTTGATGCATGTGTTGGGTTTGCATACCTACCACTATTCTATATGTTGACTCGTGTAAGGTCAGTATGAGAGAAGTCTAGAGTACGGCCAAACCAAAGCATGATATCAGTCAGCGATGTTATTGGCTGCCACTCTAAGCTATATTGACATGTGTATATTACACGGTTTGTAACTATACAGTTAACGTAACCAGTTATTAGATGACGTAACTCAGAATTCATCATCTTGTGTAATCTGTTCTAACTGATTTGTTGTAGATCTTCTGAGGCTCCATATATATGGTTGATTTTATTTTATTTGTAAATAGGGTAGGTAGAGGATAGTATCATGTTTATTTGTTTTCTAGTATTTTGGTTACGATACGAACTCTAGTACATGACAGTACAACCCAATGCCCTTTTGTCGCTACTTCCTATACCCGCACTAACTGTAGCTTGTGTCTAACAAAATACGAGATCTACAGGAAGTCCTCTAACCTCCGGGTGTACTGCGTAGCAGTCCACTCTATTTTAACCTATAGATATGAAGCATAGGCCATGGAAATGTAGAATATACGTAGGCTGAAGGTCTTCAATCATAGCAATCTTCGTAGTATCGCCATGCATCAAGGAATAACTGAATAAGTGATACTGGTAAAACACAACAAATCAGTCAGAGGTCGTAAACCGTCATCGTCTGAAAATGGTTGAGATGTGTTGCTTATGCCCGACTATCGCACCGTGAGATGTTGTCTGGAGAGAGGGGACGGGGTGAGAGTAGAGTGAGAGAAGGGTAGGGGCGACCAAAGCAAAACATAGCATCAGTCGATGAAGTCTCCGACTGTTGGTCCACTGAGCCTTGTTGGTGGACGTAGACTACTTGGTTGAGGTCTGTGTGATAATCACAATTAGTGGCTGGATACTGGGTGATGTGGCTGAGAATCGACCACAGTGTCGTAAATGTATTCATTCCTTTTCATTCTCTACTTCTTAATTTCCTTTATTCTGTCGTACATACGCCTGCTTCATCTCTATTAATTGAATCATAATATGCTAATCTTATAAATATGTTCTCGTTGTTAGTATGGTGACTTTCGCCTACGCGCAAATTTACCAGTTCCTAAGTTATCCAATATTGACTGTCTTTTTGATGAACATGGACACTGACTCTATATAATATCAGAACTTAAGATAATTTTTAAGTTACACTGAAGCTAAGCCATATGTTCACCAACTAAGGGATGCGTTAATTACCGATTGATCTCTTTTTTACTATATGAATATGAAGCCTAGTCATCAAACGTAGTGTTGCTTGTTCCGAGGCATCCTTAAACAGTACGCATGTTTGTCGACACTACCAAATATGGAATAATGAAACAAGGTACTAGGAAAGTTCCTCAGTTGCTAAGATTGTGGGATTTCATCTACTGAAGTGTTTGATGCATGTGTTGGGTTTGCATACCTACCACTATTCTATATGTTGACTCGTGTAAGGTCAGTATGAGAGAAGTCTAGAGTACGGCCAAACCAAAGCATGATATCAGTCAGCGATGTTATTGGCTGCCACTCTAAGCTATATTGACATGTGTATATTACACGGTTTGTAACTATACAGTTAACGTAACCAGTTATTAGATGACGTAACTCAGAATTCATCATCTTGTGTAATCTGTTCTAACTGATTTGTTGTAGATCTTCTGAGGCTCCATATATATGGTTGATTTTATTTTATTTGTAAATAGGGTAGGTAGAGGATAGTATCATGTTTATTTGTTTTCTAGTATTTTGGTTACGATTTACTCATGTACCAAATGCAAATTTATAAATTCTGTTTTAAGCCACGCTTATTTATCAAGGTAAATGGGAGAATGGTCGGACCAGGTTGCCTTTCAGCGGTAGGCAGGGCGAAGTTCAAATTAGCAATCTACCAGTTATAAACCAAGTTCTTTAGCCACTACGTCTTTTTATTTACTCCTTGATATCATTCACTATCTTCTGGAAAACTTTTAGTGGAAAATATAACTTTGTTGTCTACATACGTATTCATTTTTCGAGACTTGGTAAATCATTTTAAGTGATTTCTTGTTTTTTAATGCTAGTTAACATGGTTTTTGTGCTGATTTATTCTATTCTTTTAGATCTTAAAAAACCGTGTTCACGTTGAAGAGCTTAATACAATTTTACTCGCAATAAGCCAAGTGGTAACGAAAGCAGCATCTGATCCACTATGAAACTTGTATGAATTCCATGCTTGACCTTGATATTTGTCTTAGTATTGAAGTCAAAGTAAAAATCTTTGCGATTGTTATCTATATATGTATATATCGTCTATCAATATACCATTGATCTTGTATTTCTACAAATATTAAACAACACTTAGTTATTCAGTTCTTTTTGGATTTTTTTGTTTTCAGTTCTGCTAAATTCACATTTGAACAGTTACTAAAAAACCAATTTTTGAATAGCTAGTGTACAGTTCATTTACTGTCTGTGATTATTAATTAATTCCATTTCTATCGCTTGCATTCATATTTCTGATTGCAAAAATCTGTTCACTACAAAATAAAATTGCCTCAATAAAACTTTAAGTTCGACATCATTCGGTATCTTCATTCTGGTACACCGTCTCACTGAAGGCCTCCTATATAAAGTCGCCATAGATGAGCACTGAATACACCTCCAAGTTTCCTCTCTACTTGGCCTAGTTTTCCTGTTTTACTCAAAGTAAATTGTTGACGTGCCTGTTTGCATGCTTATATATTTAATGTGTATATGGACGTCATAATTGCTTGTGCATCTCACTGAACTACGTGTCCAGGCATCTGCAGAGTTAATTCCAGTGATCTAAATGCTTTATACGAATGTATGTATGATCAACATAGAACCTGGCACATTTGTGGATCAATCCAAGTTGCCATACCTCAATGGCACCGCAAGATTAATAAAAATAATAATAGCTTTATTCAACAGTATGTTTAGTACAAATTTTAAATTTCGACATACTGTATCTCAACAAGTTACTCTTTATTCTATATACACATTTGAAAAATGATGCATATATATATATATATATATATATATATATATATATATATATATATATATATATCGCTTCACATTATATATTAAACGAAATAATAATACAGCCAGTTGATTATCCAGCTTCCAGCCATCATATTTTTCGTATACGTACAAACAAATTTATACCTGATTATCTAATTGAAAAGTAAGACAGAATTTAAACACATACATCAAGTAGCATTTCACCTTAATTTGCCATTAATTACGGAACCTAAATCCTAAGTTCTGATATTATACAGAGTCAGTGTCCATGTTCATCAAAAAGACAGTCAATATTGGATAACTTAGGAACTGGTAAATTTGCGCGTAGGCGAAAGTCACCATACTAACAACGAGAACATATTTATAAGATTAGCATATTATGATTCAATTAATAGAGATGAAGCAGGCGTATGTACGACAGAATAAAGGAAATTAAGAAGTAGAGAATGAAAAGGAATGAATACATTTACGACACTGTGGTCGATTCTCAGCCACATCACCCAGTATCCAGCCACTAATTGTGATTATCACACAGACCTCAACCAAGTAGTCTACGTCCACCAACAAGGCTCAGTGGACCAACAGTCGGAGACTTCATCGACTGATGCTATGTTTTGCTTTGGTCGCCCCTACCCTTCTCTCACTCTACTCTCACCCCGTCCCCTCTCTCCAGACAACATCTCACGGTGCGATAGTCGGGCATAAGCAACACATCTCAACCATTTTCAGACGATGACGGTTTACGACCTCTGACTGATTTGTTGTGTTTTACCAGTATCACTTATTCAGTTATTCCTTGATGCATGGCGATACTACGAAGATTGCTATGATTGAAGACCTTCAGCCTACGTATATTCTACATTTCCATGGCCTATGCTTCATATCTATAGGTTAAAATAGAGTGGACTGCTACGCAGTACACCCGGAGGTTAGAGGACTTCCTGTAGATCTCGTATTTTGTTAGACACAAGCTACAGTTAGTGCGGGTATAGGAAGTAGCGACAAAAGGGCATTGGGTTGTACTGTCATGTACTAGAGTTCGTATCGTACCACTTTTACAGACATCACATAAACGACTGTTTACAAGAATCTACCAGAGAAGTGCCTGTTCTGCTAACAACCTTAGTTTTATGCCTATGTCAGCAAAGCCGTAAGAGAGAATCGTGCCGTATTTACGTACTGACTAGGTGAGGCTAAGTGAGTAATTACGTTAGTATCCTCTATGCGTGTTTCCGAGGCACTGCATACATCGATGGCAAGAGGTTCTAGAGTTTTAGCTAGAGAGGCCTGCTAACTGACAGTTCGCATAATAAAAGCTCCAACATGAAGTCTAGAGCGTGGTATCAGGAACCCCGAGGTAGCATTTCCAGAACTCGAATAACCACTACTAATGGCACCCATAGATGTGCCAGGAGAACGTAGGGGGGTAGAATTAAAGTGAATGTCCAAGAAGCATAAGTAGGACTACAGGTTCACAAGGTAGAATTTGCACAAGACAGATGTTATCTCATTATTTATTTTATTTAGGGGATTTACACACTATTCCTGTTTGATTATTTTTTGAACGGAATGTTTCTCTTTACATCTCATTTCATACACGTAGAACAATCTTTTCATCATAAAGATATATATGTATAATTTCTTTGTTGGATTAAGATTGTTATTTGCATATAGTCAATAATTAAGTGTCTGTATCTATCACATTCATTCAATATTCTTTAGTGCAGGAAAACGCAAGATTTCTCGTTCAGTAATATTTGTCTTGTAGCCGTTTGCGTGGTAATTGACTTGTCAACTGCTATAGATAAAATAGCACTGATTAGCAGAAGAACTATGCCACAAATTGCAGTTAATGGTGCCCAACCTGTATAGGGGGTGAAATAAAATAGAAGAAACACATTTATAATGGTTTTGAGTGTCTAGCGTTTGGGTTAGATATTCTAACGTATTCAGTTGAATGCCCGAATCCTAACCATTAAATTTTAACTGTATCCAAATTATTTGACAACATACTGGATACCCAAATTTATCAAAATGGACTGCTTTGTATATTCGCTATGTTGCTAAGCTATTCATTTATGATGAGTAGGAAGTATCTGGATCTTAGTTTGAATGAATTCTTGTTGAATTGGAATTACTTGTTTTCATCCCTGATATCCAATACTGCTTTGAAGCTTAAAAATGCTTAACTATTCTATTTAAGTTATTGAGTACATATCTCTTATGTATCTCACACTAAGGATGAACAAGTGAATCTTGGATTTTGGTAACTTTCTAGCTGGTACCAATTCTTCATTAAGACGTTTTACAGATTAATTTATTCTCCACTTTGAACACAATCATATTTAGCAGTGTAATGCATCTTCAAAAGAAAACGTATCCACCCCATTCGCAAACGAAGAGTTATTTCTGAAATAAAATCCAGTAGCCACGGCCGCTTCTCAACACATTATTTGTTATTTCTGAATGCCATTCGTTTCTTATATTAAGTCCTTTTTATGTTAACATTAACATACTTGACAATCTCGTTCAATATTGGGTCATAATATTTGAACCATAATACTGTCGTAGTATACTTTTTCCAAATGTACACCGTTGGTTGATTAATTCATACTTTTGATTCTCAATCATGTTTGAACGAATTAGTAGTATAGTTAACCTTTATAACATAAACAAAGTTTATTGTCTGTAACTCAGATTACTGAGTGGTTACTGATGTATTAGGTCATTATGACTCGTAATTGATTAGTCAAGGACTAAAAACATTTCCAGAACTACTAAATAGGAGAGAATATTTTATAGTGTGAGATTCATTCAGCTGATCCCGTTTATTTCACTGATACCATCGTACCAATAAATTCTGTTGGTTATAATCGCTGATTCCTAATTGTTTGTTGCGTCTGACTAATAGTATCACATGATGCAGTGTTGTAATTAACTTCAATCCACTGTATAACAGCTACTGAGCTATTCATTACCATACTTAAAAATGGTAAATTATTAAACGGACAAATTACCATCATGTCAAGTGTTAATATATATAAATTACTTTTTAAGTTACCTCATTTTCATATCTAGTACATTATTTTAATTCATTCTTTACTTAAAGTGATAATATCTTATGAAATACTAGATTTTAAAGAGGACTGACGACATAATTAAGTGGGTGAAAGTGGAGTTCGCGAAATCTTCGGTTTAGATTTTGTGTTAGTTGACACTCATCAGTAGAGCGTAATTAACATTTTGACTGGGACTCATATCACCTAACTTCACAATCTAAGACGCCACCGCAGATATTCTCACTGGTAGTGACCTGTAGAAATGAGATATCTACATTGGTCATTACTCAATAGTGGGTCAGATAAATAGGTATATTACAGAAATTTGAAGATCCTCTTGGAAAAAAAGTACTTCAGGCAATAGAATTCAACATACTCATAGAACAGTTCCCTTTTGAATAAGGTCCAACACTGCCTCCACAAACTTCACGAATTGTAACTGAATCCCATCCTGCTGGCCACATAATCAGGGATGTTAGGAGAATTAGATCTTCGTAAAAATGATGAAACAAAAACAAAATAATATATAAGAATTTATTAGTAAATATACACAGTTAATTCGTTAGGCAAGGTTAAGATTTTGTAAAATTAGAAAATTCCCAATGGGCTGAGTTGATAGATTGACTCAAATTATCGGCATCTTAGTTTCGTGTCCTTAAATTATTCTGCAGCAAGGTGTGACTGAGCTATCTTAAGTCTCTTATTTACAAAAAAGCAAAGATTATATGAAGAAATTAATACATTCTTATAACTCAGTCGATTTTAAATTTAGTAAGCAATCTAGAAGAGTGAATATGTTCGCCTTCATTTAACTGGCATAATAAACTGGTAGCATTACATTAACATAAATCGGCATATTGTTGTATGGAGTTGTATACTCAGTTTTCTATCTGAAAGGATTGAGTAAATTTTCTCAAGCTACCGATCATTCTCCTGTCTATCCTCTGCAATACTGTAATATCATTTAATCTAAGTCGTTATTTACTGTCTAACACCTAAGTACAAAATATATACCGGAATGCTTGGTAACAAAACTTAGTACCGATATAAAGAACAAAATAATTAATTTGCTTAACTGATTATTATTTACTATTTTGTGATGGTGCTGAAGCTGTTGAAATGACATCTGATCTCTTTGCAGACAGTGTCCGTAAAAGTGACATATACTTTTTACCTACTAAATCTACATGACTACTGTTCCCGCACACACTGTGTTGATCAATTACAATTAAAAAGTACATGTATCGTGATAGTTGTACGAGTTCTAGTAGTGGCATAATAAGTGAAGTCGCTCTATACTTACTGAAAGTCAGAGTGATGGTTTTGATCCTCTTTGAATCCATTTTGATGTTTGCCTGGTCCTAAATGTTTCGGTTTACAACGCGTTAATGAGAGCACTTCTCTATACCTGTGAAACCTAGCCATTAAGAGCTGGGAATCGTTCAGCACTGTTTTTGATAATAGTATTTTTCTGAAAGATAGCAACATTAGGTTACTAATGCTGAAGCTTGACAATGTGTATGATAAACATTGAATTGATGTTACTAGCTCGATTTATAGACACTGGTGGCTTATTTGTAATTTACGAATGTCAGCTTCGCATATTAATTTCAGACGGCGAAGCTGAGTGGAAAAGTAGAACAGAAGAGGTAGTTTTTGACATAGGTCTGCAGTATGACAGATAGTTTCGATTTGTTGATGCCCTACTGAGTCAGGTTTATACACCCAAGTAAATAAATATGTATTTTCTAGTAAGCTACAACAAACAGGCAGTTTAACAAAGTGTAGTAATTAAATTTATTTCTTGAAGTAATAATCTGAAATTCTAAATAATGACAATAAAAATTAAGCAATCAGATAATCTCTTTTTGCCGCCAAAATAAAATATTTAGCACTAGCATAAAACCATGTGAATTTACATTTAAAATTATAAATACTATAGGGACTATTTTTATTTCGATCTATACTATGAAATGTGTGTTGTTTAAGTAAACTAATGCCTATTTTCAATAATTATATTTCTGAATGTACCTTATGAGTCTTTTGGATGAAACACCTCACAGTATCGAGATTTTTAAAAATAACTGTTTATTCTTGGTGATACCGAAAATAAAGGATAAATTACCTAAGCTTGCCACTTCATTTTGTACCTATCAGTTCAACTGCTCCTGTGGAGAAAGTTACATTGGCAGATGCTCAAGGAATTTACTCCTCCGTGCCCGGGAGCACCATCCAGTTTGGTTAACCAATGGAGTTGTCAGAAATATCAACAGCTCAATACTAGCTCACCTAATCGAAACAGGTCATACGGCGAGCATAGATCACTCATTTAAAATAATATTCTGTGTTAACAGCTATCTGCCAAGATCGGTTAGACTCAAAGTCCTTAAAACGGCAGAAGCGATAGCTATACGGATCAAGAGGACAGAACTATGCATACAGAAGAAGTACGTTCAACCCCTTCTCCTGCCATGGCCGACGCAAGATCCATTAAACCATTCTCTAATTTAATCATACGACGATTTATATTTAGTAATGCATATGTATCTTTCCCTCTTTATATGTGTATTTGTGTGATTTAGGTCTACCCTGTCCAAATACTACTCTCTTTGTTCACATATGTGCATATTTATTATTATTATTATTATTATTATTATTATTATTATTATTCAAGGTACACAGAATGAATTTAAATATCACTCAATTTTCTTTCCTAATTTTATTGACTTTACAACATCTAAAGACCGATCAAATGAACTGAGTATAATTTTTTCTATTATTGTTATTGTTATTATTTGACGAATTTTGATTATCACTCACTCCATTTTGTAATCTCTTACCTATTCGGTTACATTTTAAGTAGGATTCAGCCTTTGTCTAATCATATTTTGCCACCATCCCATCTCCTATGTCACCCATATACAGAGATACCTATATATATTGGATTAATAATCCTGTTGTTTATTCCAATTGTCGTTTACATTTCACAAGTTACATGTTGATGCTTATTTCAACATTAACATTCGTATTTTCCAAATAATCTGAAGGAACAAAATTAATATCCAAATTATTCTTTATATTTAAATGATGTTATATCCGCCTCAGAACTGGCTATTTTTGTCACTGATAATTTTGAACTAATAAATGTAGAACCTGACGAGCATTTATCGAAAAGAATATTCTTCGTTCAAACGTCTTTGTTTTTGATAAGCATGGGAATTTTTAAACAATTTATTCTTCTGTCGTTTCATTCAAGAAAAAATATTTTCTTTACCTTGACTCCACAATTGTTTACTACAATACACTATTGTACGATTGTTTGTCATTCCGACTGTTAGTTTTAATGATTATTTTAAAGACGATTGGATTTGAAGTTCTACACCATCAACTGATCTTAAATAGAAAACCATTGAAAACTTGGAAGTATTGGGCAGCTGTTACATCTTGGGATGAAACTCCTCAGGACTTAGCATGAACGACTATACTAGCCATTCTACCCTTTTATGCTTTGCTGCAAGAGCTTGACATTCAGACAACTGAACAACCATCTGTCAGTTTGTACTTCTAACTTCAGTCAATTCGCAATATTTTGGTACTTCATATAAATACCAATAATTGGTAAATGCCTCACCTTAGTAAACCCGATTAGTCTTATCCTCTTAGAAGAGCTACAAAATTACGCTTTGAGATCAATCACTAATGTTCACATTATTATTTCCGACATATTATTCTTGTTGTTTTCATGTATAATTTAAACAGCAAATATTTCCTACAAATTCATATTTTACTTTAAAAATGTCAATTAATGTTATTCACCATTATCTCAGTTTAATTTTTAAGGTAACAATCACTATGTAATGAAGTCAGTTGAAGAATTTTTTCGGAAGATGAAGAATGAATTCATCGTGATTTAAAGAGTGGTAACTCACTAGTGTTGCACACACACAGCACACTAAAATCTATAAACCACACATCACGTTACATGAAGATAATATTCAACAAAGTGTTAGGGAATCGAAATCCCTAAAATTACAATTGTTCGTTTAATCAAGTTGTATTGATTTTATGTAAGCTTGATTTATAAACTTTCATCACATTAATGTGAGTCAATGTGAGTTATACTCACAGAGTACATTTGAGAATATTTCACTGTATTAATAAAATGTTTATGATTTCAATTCGATGAACAGTCACTATAAATATACGAATATTTTATACATAACTGACTCTCTCTGTCTCTCTTCATCTTACTGGAATAAAGTGTCCTGACTACTACTATTAAATTTGCGACTAGGATGGGTCAAGGCGTTCGAGTACTAAAGTTGTCTGTAGTTAGACAAACCATCAACCACGAGATATAACACAAAGTTAGTGTAAAAGTGTTTTATTCATTTAATTTTGTATTTAATTAATCATTTTCTTTTAATTTGCAAAAGCATTGTTTCTTGTTCCGTCCGTTAATAACAGTAGTACCATTAAGAATTTCCTTATTTTTAGAAAAAAACATGTCCAACTCTGAGAAACAGTCATATTTTTATACAGTTGGTGTAGGCAGGTATCGTATAAATAGCTGCTTATTGATATATGACTATGTTTGATATTTCAGCCTATCTAATTCAAAGAGCTGAATATAAAAATGTTACAAAAGTTCCCTAATTTATAACTGTTGGAGTGGGGCGGATAAATGAAAGAGTCGATTCCCTGTGAATCAAAAAGAGACAGAAATCTTGAGATTACCACAGAGGAATCAGTTTCACTAGCATAGTGTCTAAACTATTAATCTCCGTAATCATCCTACCTTTATCTAATGCTAGGGAAGTATAAACTCAGATACTGTCTGGAGAGAGGGGACGGGGTAAGAGTAGAGTGAGAGAAGGGTAAGGGGCGACCAAAGCAATACATAGCATCAGTCGATGAAGTCTCCGACTGTTGGTCCACTGAGCCTTGTAGGTGGACGTAGACTACTTGGTTGAGGTCTGTGTGATAATCACAATTAGTGACTGGATACTGGGTGATGTGGCTGAGAATCGATCACAGTGTCGTAAATGTGTTCACTTTTATTTTCATATGGATCTGAAGTCCTGTTATTCTTTGATGCTCATGTTTACTTTGTTTTTCTCTGTTGTCATGTTGTTCTTGTAAAATTGGTCTTATTGTGCTAATGTGTATGGCATTTTGAGCATATGGATATATGTGCCAGGTTCTACGTTGTTGATGACTGACTAAATTAGTATGTATACTCCTAGTATGCATTTACTGAACAATTAGTTTATTGTGTATCCATGATACCCAAATTGTAAGCTACCGTTAGATTCATTTACATGGCCCAGATAAAGTCTATCACATTCTGCATTCAACTGGTAGATATTTTATCCATAATATATTCATCTGATTTTCATTTATTTGGTAAGTAATCATCTCTCTTTTATTCACTAAATTGGGATAATCTCTTTGTTTGTGTGATTCATAATCCATGTTTCAAGCCATATGATTTTCTGGATTACTTCATCGTGATTGATTTTCTACAGTGAATAAGAACATAAATTTAGTTCGGTTGATTGAAAATTTTTACATAAAACTCAGTTGTATGTCTTGTTGTATACAATTACCTAGAACAGTATGTATGTGAGCACTTTTGTCCGTTTCATTGAATGGTCCATTCATAGTCTTTTTAACGTATACCTCAAACAACATTTTTATTGACATATCCAGAGAATTCGATTTTCTGTAATATTTTACATCAGAATGTAAACCGAGTTAACAACTACTGAAAACCAGGAGGCGGTTTCATCCTAATTTGTGAATCCATTCGGAGAGTCCTATCCACGATTTAGTCGAGTGGTGTAAACAGAACCTCCAGGTTTCTCTGTGTTCCATTTGTTTTAAAACTACCCCCTTGTTCAACTCTAACTAACATTTTGAATTTAGTATATTCATATAAAAAGTCATATACAACAAATTATTACTTACTGTATATGTTTCCATAAGAATGACTAATAAACCATCATATAAACTTATCAGTCATATTACAAAAAGAATTTGTAGTTAGTAAATATTTTAAACAATGTCACTTATGTAAAATCAGATTTAAATCTCTAAATGTCGTCATCTCGTTTTCCATGAATATTGCTGTTTGTTTTTGATGTTGTATCACTGCATATCCACCCATAATTGAGACCTATTTGTCGTATATTTGAGCACTTATGACAACCCTTGAAAAACGTATTTTATGTGTA
Source organism: Schistosoma mekongi (assembly GCA_034768735.1). NCBI lineage: Eukaryota > Metazoa > Platyhelminthes > Trematoda > Strigeidida > Schistosomatidae > Schistosoma > Schistosoma mekongi. The sequence goes on along the minus strand of CM068309.1, from coordinate 16,123,667 downwards.
GTTTTGCATCACGGACTGATATAACAAACTACTTGAAGCTAGAAGTCATTGAATACCTTTTTCCTCCTAGAGTAAGAATTCTCACCTGTACATAATCACACACACTCACACTAAAACTCTAATTCAGGACATTTAAATCTCACAGAGTGCTTAACCTTCAGACGAATAAGTTGGTATTCAAAGGTTTACACTTTGAACTTTAGTCAATTAGCGATATTGAGAGGACACCACTCATTCTAATCAATGTTATTTGTTTCGTGCCTTCACACTGTACAGTGAAAGGTGGGTTAGTAATATAATTAGGTCAACAATTATTCCTAAATCTTTCTGAGAGTGTTCATTAGAAAAGTCAAATACTCAAGAAGAAACTACTCAATGTCAACAGTATAATTTTTATTATGAAATAACATCAGGTGTAGAATCATTACAAACTAAATAGAGCTCAATATCTATTATGTCTTAGCTTAAAACTGCTTTAATATCTGCACTAGCTTTCAATGAATTATAAGCCTCTCAAAAAAAGTGTTTAGTTAAAATTCAGTTTGTAGGGAAAGGAAAGGAAATTACAACAGTCTTAATGTAAGTAATCTGTTTTTCTATGCTGAAAATTGGTTCACTAGCTGTAAAATGAAAAATATTTCAGTCAAGTTACTCATCTATATGATTGTTAGGCACTCATTCTCGAAAGCCTCTATACAACAGTATATGGTGCTTAAGACGACTTTAGCAACTACGGTGTCTAGTAGTAATATCATGAACACTACTAATTATTGTGTAAACATCAATAAATGAAAAAATGATAATAATTCAAATACAAAACTACTGGATTGGTCAATGTAAAATATCTGGCGTCTTTTTTCTTACTGATGGCTTATCATTCATATTTCATTTACCATGAAAAGAATAATTCGGATTGTTTGCACAAAAACTGAATTAAAACGTCATGTAAACCAAATTGTCATATCAGTCACTTACTTATGTAGGAAAATATAACGAACTGACATTTATAAGGTAATTTGAAAATGATCTATCGGTTAATATTTGAATTAGACATGATAACATAAATTTTCGTGTTTACACTGATCATCCGAATTATGCCCAATTATTATAATGATGATTGTGACAGTGATTAACCTATTCTAGTTCTTCTATCCCAACCTATCCAAACAGAGCATGAGATAAGTATCGATTCATCTCTTATTTTAATAATTCAAATACTCTCATGATTATGCACTCGTTACAAGATGTTGAGCCTTATAAATTCCACTTAAAGCATTAACGTGTTATGCACTAAGCATGAATATCACCACAGAGATGCAGGTGTATTGAACCAACGAGTTCCAAAACGGACGTAACGCTTGTCCTAGTTTCTACTTCTAACTACAATTCAGCTTTAATCGTAGCACTACAGAAGCAATCCGCCTACTATGCACATATTGCAATGGAAACTAATCGACTGTATTCCTGAATACTAACAACAGGAGACTGGAAACATATACCAATACCTCCCATATTTACCGTATAAGTCAGGAATTTCTTGGCCCTGTAGAACAATCTATAAAGATGTGATGTCTAAAGTGAAGAGTACTACGTTAAAGTCCCACTATTGATATCAGGACGAAACTTGTGTCATTGATTCGACTGAGAGTCACATACTAAATGTTCTAAAAGTTGGTTTTTAGAATTTTTATATCATTCAAATTGGATCTTTCTTTTGACTCAGTAAATGTTGCATCATATTTTATCGTCCATAAATTACAGTTAATTAACTATATATCTAGTGTTTAGCTTTACATCAAATATGCTAATTAACTGAGTTAAAAACGTAAACGACTAAATACTGGTTCATTGGTGGCTTCTCTCGATATCTAAAGGTCCTAGCTTCAGTGGCAAATAAGATCATGGGAGTGAACTGTTGAAAAGAATGAAACAGTTGCCCAGTGCATATATTTATACATATACTAGAAAACATCAACTATTATTGATAATCACAGTTATAAAGTAAACAAATATTACGAGAGAGGAATAGGGAGAAAGAGGAAAGTTTGTTACCTTGTTTCTTTTATATCATCTGATGTAATTCTTAGACATATGTTCGTAAAGTTATTGTTTACTCCAAAAGTCATTCACCTTGTTAAAGTGATTCATTCAAATAACATAGCTATTATTGAATAAATATTGTCTTATCATGTTAGCATAAACATTTTCTAAACTTAGTGAACATTGTGACACCGTCATAAATCTTACCTACTACATAGAATTTAGGAATCTGAAATGACTAAATGTATATTTTTACGAGAGAAAGAAACAGTAGTTTGACCAAAATATCTTGTTATTGGTTTAGAATGATGGTAAGAGAAACATGTAACCGCAAAAGCCAAAGGACGTATAATAATAAAGTTTCGAATCTAGATAGTTTGTCTGATGTCCATTAGTTTTCAGTAGTTTTGTTGGCTTTGATGTACACTGAAAGATTAGTGGTCGGGTGGTTGGTGATATTCAGTATAAAATACTGATTAATCTCGGTTTCGCACTGGTTGGTTTTCTTCAAAAGCACGCACTTACAATCCTGATGGAACTGATTTTCCTTTACAGGACTTGAACTTGCATCACTCAATGTAAATCGTCAGTGTATACCACATTACAGTCGGTCGATAAAGACTGACCAGTAATAAAAATAATACAAATATGGTGCTGGTTAATACCCACTGATCATTTAATGCAAACAATAAAAAAAACCAGCTTCAGTTTATGTAAATAGAATTCCTAGCAATTTCTGTGTTAGACAAAAGTCATATGAAAACTCCTAACTGGCTTCCAAGGTTCTCGGATGAATCTGTGATTGGTGAAATCAACCGAATGAGAATACTATACTTCACAGATAGTAGTAAGTAATGACAGCCTTGGGGACTGTAACGTAACATGTTGAACTCCATTTGACATTGACATCTCACATTAATGTGAATTCTAAAACAAGAACAGCATAGTTGTTCGGCGGCTCACAATTCCCAAGCAGTTCTACAGACAAAGTCAGTCTTTAAACTAACAAGTCATCAATAACCCTCCATGTAAAACATTCTCATATAATATGATGTAGTGGAAAAATAATACAGAGTGAAAATTTTTTTCATTCTTGAGTATGTAAGTTATAGAAAGTCATTTGCTAACACGTGCTGTATAACACATACAATAATGTAAATAACTTTTATCAGCTTTACGGTGTCCGGCAACTACATAAAGTCATATGCACAATCCTGTAAGCAATTCCAATAATGACAGTTATAAATGAGCATTTCTCAATGCCAAATCAACTACAAAATGTTTCATTTCATAACATTACATTACCTAATAATCTACAAGATTTCACAATTATCATTGATTAGTCAACCTTTAAAATAGTTCACAATCACATCCTCTCCATTCTCTATGTGATTAGTCATCAATCTATGATATCAATGTTTATCATAAATTAAACTGACTTTCTTAGGATGAACTCGTATCTTCCTATTGATTTGTTATGGACTGAAGATGGTTAGTCTTTGTTACTATAAATGCATTCTTAGCGGATTGCCCCGATATAACGATAATTAACAAGTATCATTTAAGTTGGATTGTGACTGGCAAGTGGAATCCAGAACACGCGTTTCACCCTATTTGGGACTCGTCGGCTGGATATACCTGCATCCCAATTTTAATGTTCACAGTAGGAGTCGAACTCGTTCCGTTTCGTGTCATACGCCACCGCGTTCGAATTCCATTCTGAATATCAAGATTGGGATGCAGGTACATCCAGACAACGAGTCTCAAATAGGACGAAACGCGTGTCCTGGATTTCACTTGCCAGTCAAAATCCAACTTAAATAAACTGGCTTGACTTTGTGATATTTCGTATTTTAATAGTCAACTTTAGTATAGTTTGAAAAAAAGCCTAATGTGACTTTCATCATTTCTCTTACTCTTACTCTCTATGATGAATCATTCACTTTGCCTTTTCATTAGTGAAAATATGTTAGTAGAGAGACATACTGTTACAGTAGGCAATGAATACTGTATAGATGAAGTTCGATGTTATTTTGAAAAATGTCACTAGAGTCGAATCTAAGGCTTCTATACTGTCATATGAACTCGACTCCATTAAATATTACTATTTTACTCTACGAACTTTAGAATTAGTATATCTAATCCCCAATTCATGCATTATCTATCAGCCTAACATATCTGACTACAAAATCATTACACTAATGATTAAATAACATGAATGATTCATCATAGAGAGTAAGAGTATGAGTAAGAGAAATAATGAAAATCATATTCGGCTTTTTTTCAAACTATACAAAAGTTGACGAGTAAAATATGAGATAAATTTGGCAGAGAAACAAAGTAAAGCCAGTTTAGTTAATGAAAAACATTGATATCATAGATTGATGACTAATCACATAGAGAATGGAGAGGATGTGATTGTGAACTATTTTAAAGGTTGACTAATTAATGATAATTGTGATATCTTGTAAATTATTAGGTAATGTAATGTTATGAAATGAAACATTTTGTAGTTGATTTGGCATTGAGAAATGTGTATTTATAACATCTATTTCATTAATCATAAGGATGAATAGCAAATAAAAGAGATTATTATTACTGTTGACAAACAAAGATATAGGTTGTTTGATGAAAGATCGACATTTATATTCTTTTTTGTAAAATTATACTCGATTATTATTCTTTTTTGAGTAAATAACATTTTTCTAACAATAAACATAGATATAACTACCTAGAGAATGTTTGAGTCAACTTTGATAATTTCTCGAAACACCTTCTAAAGTTGAAGAAAGTTTGAAATTACTCCGTCTAATCAGCATTTTTAAAAATCTTTTTAGATAAGTTTGGACAAAGGATGAAGAGTCTTAGTAACATGTTGCTAGAAACTCCCGGAATCTCATAGTTATGTAAAAATAGACAAATACCCTAGTTTTATATATCCAAACTAACCTTGAAGGTAAACCATTGTTTCATACTTCGAGGCTCAGTTGTGGAAGATTGTAAGGAAGTGGGGTGGTGAGGAGGTTGTTATTAAGTTAGCGTTGATGTTTCAATCAATGATACGTATGAAGAAAGTAAACCACTTGTTATGTCGGACCACTGACGAAGAGTGAAAAACGTCCAGAACTGTGTTTTAGAGGAATAATTCATTTATTCTGGTTGCGAGTAATGTAAACATTACATTTCTATTATCGTTATGCCCTCTTACCCTATCCTCCCGTTTAGTATATTTGTTGTTATTATATTGTCTCTTACTATGGACTACAGGTAATTAGTTGTGTACAAGTTACCCCCCACCACTCACTGTCACTATCTCTTCTGTTTCGTATTAGTGTAAAATCCCTAATTGATTTGCTGTGTGTTCTGAATTTGTGTATATATAAGGGCATGATTGAAACACAATACAACTGAATTGGGTTGAATTGGATTGTGTCTGGTTGGCTCATAAATCGTTGTTTTCTCTATTCCGGCTTTGGGGACTGGTAGTAACGGAGCAGACACGTACGTATACTGAATGGCAAATACCAAGGTCAACGTGCATTTTTTCAATACATAACACCACTCAATTATGGTATGGCGTAATGAACTTAACAATTTTGTAAAGTTGGCTGTCATAAGAAGGAGATTAGAAGGATACCCTAAACATAAGTTTCATATTAGTTTGCAATTGTTAACTAGCTATATTTGTATCTGTAACTTAAAGAAACTTATATAGCTAATGAGATTAGAATTGTTACAACCATAGACATTATCATTAATCAATGGAATTCGAACAATGTTGTGTACATAATAAGGATGGCGTTAATCACTACTCAATGATCAATTTCTGTACAAAAAATTGAAACGTTTAATCAGTAGTCATAAAATACATAGTAATTAAATTTTAATTACTTTTCATCATAATTAACATTTGAAGGTGAATTTTTTTAAATTTTATTTAATAATTAACTTTACTACTAATTAAAGTTAATAAAATAGCTCAATGACTTTTATTTTGTTTTAATGAAGAAAGCAAAATATTTTTTTTAGGTTAACATAAAATTTTAAATAATCGGTCAAAGTATGTTGGGATCATTGAATGTAATTATTCTGATCATTATAGATATTGTAGCTGGAACTGTAAACTCTTAATGCTACTAATCAGTAGGATATGAAATTGCTAGTCATACTCATCTGAAAATCTTTGAAAATGAGATTTTAGTGTTGCAATTGATATCACTAACAAATTTTATGTGAACTACGATTGAAAATCATACATCTAGGGGTAATTACAGTGTCTTAATTTGGGAGTCATATTCAGTGAACATGTATAAGCTTGTAAAAATGTGTACTTAAAACCGTTACTACTGGTGGTTTATGCTTAATTTTTAGAGAAATGAGTTATTATCCAGTGGAATTACAAACTGGGACAAAACAATTAACCAGTACTTCCTGAATTTTTAGCGGTTATCTACCTACAATCTGCCCGTGATGTCAGTTACAAAACTTCAGTAATCCTTATATGCCCCTGTAATAACATGTTTATTATGCAACATTATAGAATATATATCACTTCAAGATCATTCAGCTTATAACTAATTCTCGTCAGGGCTGGACTATACGTAGGAGTTAATAGATGAATGACACTTTAATAAAGCATAAACAAAATCTAAAACTAAATAAGTGTGATACACTTTGCTCCCTTTATTAATTTCAAGAGAGCAAGAACAAATATTTGTGCAGAATAAGATGAATTCATTTTATTTCGTTGGTTTCTCATCAGCTGCATACAACCTAGGATAATATTTTACAGAATTAATATTTAAAACAAAGTTTACACGTACTCATGAGAGTGTTTGAACTTGGTTGAAATCAAACATGTTAGACATGTGAACATAACTAAAATGTTGAAGAAAATGCTGTAAATATATATATCGAATACAGAAGAAGGTAGCAGAAGGCAAAATAGAGATCAGAGTTCAGATGATTACATAATAAGAGGTGGAATTAAGCTCAGTTGTTAAACTTAAAATGACGACACATAAGTTTAACAACTGAGCTTAATTCACATGATTATCGTATATTTCCAACCACCTCTTATTATGTAATCATCTGAACTCTGATCTCTATTTTGCCTTCTGCTACCTTCTTCTGTATTCGATATATATATTTACAGCATTTTCTTCAACATTTTAGTTATGTTCACATGTCTAACATGTTTGATTTCAACCAAGTTCAAACACTCTCATGAGTACGTGTAAACTTTGTTTTAAATATTAATTCTGTAAAATATTATCCTAGGTTGTATGCAGCTGATGAGAAACCAACGAAATAAAATGAATTCATCTTATTCTGCACAAATATTTGTTCTTGCTCTCTTTAAATAAGTCTGATCAGGCAACTGAGTTAGTTATTCAGGTTAAGTACTTGATTGCATTGTATACCCAGACTTACGTAGCTCCAACCTTGCAACAAGCCTCAGGAATAGTTTTGGGTTTTCTTGAAGCTACATTAAAACAAGAGCTTAAAGTGAGTACTTTAATGAAAACTACGTTTCTATATGCAGTATTTATCTAATAAGTGACCGTATTACTTAATATAACACGCTAACTGAACACTGAAGGCATTGCGGAGTTACTTCAGTCTGATTACTAAATACGCTGAGTGGTTTGTCAATCTTTTCCTTAAACCGTAGGCTTGTTATCATCATGCTAATTTCTCCAAACACCAAGCACCGAAACTACAGTGCTCCAAATAAGAGGCATAAAAGGGGAACTAAGTAAGTGGCAGATAATTACAGAAACTCAAGTATTTATAATTCTAACGTAGCTAGAATTCACCATCATAATCAATCCAATCCGGTGGCATGAAGTTGTGAAATTGACAACTCAAAATATGTGGTGTCAGACCCTAGAATTTCACTGAATAAGAGTCGGATGAAATGTTTTTAGGTCTTTTGAACCTTCTAAAGATTCTTTCTATATCTCTGTCAGTCATCCTAACACATTTTCCGTTTTCGAAACTTTGGGGTGTGATTGTGTCTTTGAACTCGCTTGCACCTTCAAGACTGAATTTCATTGACGTACTTTTTTCTATGGTTTAGTAAGACATCGTTTAACTCCTGTTTCACTTGGTGTCTTTATTTGGAGTGTTTATTATGGTGTTTAGGCTTATGTAGCGAGGGGATTTTGAGGACACATCTCCTGCATACATTACTTTTATCTTTGCATATGAGTCTCGTCCAGGCTCCATGAGCAATACACTTACGAGCTTCATTTCGATGGTTCTAAGTTCCCATTGGAGCTTACCACAATAGGATTTAAGAAATATTTTCAATCTTATCTAAAATCTGTGGTTTTATATATCAGGCTTAAACCTATCCGTCTTTTTAGGTGGCAGGGTGTTATCAAACATTGCTGGAAGTTTTAGTTTAATATCATGCTGGAGATAGGGAAACAGTCACTTCTGTTTTTTGCGAAGCCTCTTGAATGTATCCGAGACCAGTATAGGACGATTATCGGTCCAAAAGTCTCTGGTACATTAATACAACTAAGTAAGTAGGATAATTTGAAAATCGAATCATCTTCTATCAGAGGCGCGATGATGTATTTGTAGCTACTTTTTAAAACTATTTAAGACGACCAACGAGATGCTGTAGACACCAAGTAAGTCTGATAGTCATGTCTTAATTCCACTGGTCTATGAATGATCAAAAAGATAAATATCTTACATCCATTGATGATTTAAATGATAATTTCGTGTAAAATATTTTGTATATAAGTGTATCATTTTGTTTTCTAATATCAGTTTATTCGATTTGTCAGTAAATACTACTGGACTAAGACCGATTCAAGTAATCAATCATACATCATACTATCAATATATTCATATAATCTTTACCTCTGTTGTAACAATGATATCAACAGGAAAAAAATTATATAAATAAATCTTCAATACTCGAATGCCATGAACTTAAATTTTCATTTCAAGTGGATTCGAAAATAAAGAATATTTAGGGAGATATTTCTCCCTTGAATACCCATCCTTATTACTTCAGTGATGTAACGGACTATTATTTTGAGAGATCCATGAAGAACAATTAACCTCCAGAACTATGTTTGGAAGGTTATGTCATTTAATTTAGTTGCGTGTATAGTAAGTACATTATTTCTATCATTATTATGCCATTCGTGCCCTATCCTCCTGTTTGGCACGTTTTCTGGTAGTGTATTATTTCTCAGTTATGAATTACAGTTAATTGACTGCGTATACGTTACCTCAATTCACTACCACTGTCTCCGCTGTTTTGTATTGATGTCGAATTCCTAATTGGCTGGCCGTGTAGTCTGGTTTATCTGCATATAAACGAATACTGGAAATATAATAGGGTTTGTTTGGTTAATTTATAGGCTTATGTTATTTCTACCTCCGGCTTGGGACTGAGTGGGAATTGGGCAGACATGCAGGGACCAGCTAGGCAATAATTGACGTTTGTTATTTCAACTTCGTGCGCACAATATCACATCAACTAAGTGGTCGTACGTTCCAGTCATAACAGCTTTTCGACGTCATAACACTGGCTGCTCTTTATACTCGACACAACAAATTAAATAACTAAGCTATATGTCTAGGTCATTAATAAAAGTTTAGAACATACGATAAACTATGAGTCTACAGCAATATTTTTGTAGTGATAATACTGTTTTGGAATCAGTGTCGACCATAACACAGTCAAGTCACATGTACAATTCTAAAAAAAAGTCAAATGAAAAGATACATATTAAATACAAGTTTGGGGGAAGGAATCGACATTAAAACAGTAATTGATTTAGAAAGTATTAATAAGTACACTAGTAAGACCAATTCCTTGAATGCTCAAGACACTGGAAATTCATCCAGAAACATAGGATTACTAAGAGATAGACTGAGCAAGATAGGAAAACAGAAATATGGAAGATGCTTTATCACTAAGATTAGTTTGATTCGGAGGAACAAGTTATTTGTTAAGTTACACTGATATTGGGACTAGTAATAAATGCTCTTGATGCTTGATTAATCATAATAAGCAGGCATAAACCAGACTAATTTCTGATTATTCTAAGAATTTTCCTAAATGTGTCAATTCTTTAAAGCGCCCTGCTTTGATCTCTAAAAGATTTCAATTCGTAAACTGTAATGATATCCCAAATTATCACGACAAATTTTGTTTAATTGGCATAATTCCATGATTGTTATAAAATGCTAATATTTTGTTGCATAACAGTAGGCATCACTGTCGTAATATCTGTAAATTTAAAGTCAATCATACAATAAAATTTAGTTTAAAACTACTGTAGATAAGATCATTTTGCAAAAAATATGTCTCACTGGAAAACTTATAAAGGTTTTATTTATGTACACGGTTTTCATGACTATTTATCATTCTATTACTATTGTCTTTGTATTGTCTTAGTTTCCAGCTTTCATTTAAACTACAAATTGTTGTTATAACATTTTCCATGCAAAAGTTAGGACCGGTTATTTGTGGACCATTTACTCCATTTCCCTGTACTAAATCTTATTGTTGTGTATTAATATTCTTATTCTAATTGGTCTGTTGTGTGGTCTGGTTATGCATACATATAAAGAGTGTTTAAAATATACTAAAAAACCTTTGAGCTGGTGAATCAAGGTCTTGTGTTCTTACCCTACTCCGTTCAGGCTAGCTTGTATCCGACCGACTGTTCTAGGATAGAACAAAGATAGCATGCTAACGTTCGGGTACATTGGTCTTGGCAAGGTTATTATTTTCCTTTCGTACGTCGCGATTAGTCGAGCGTTAGGACTTAATAGTGATCCAAAATTATTTGTACAGGTTAGGTTCTTAGTATAATTAATTAACTTTTTCAGTATTTTGTGATGCAGACATTATCACAAGTCCAAAGTGTTAAATTTCTAAAAACTCATAGATTAGGATGTCATTTGGAATCATTGAAAATGTTCATTTGCTCACCAGCGTATCTTAATTATCTTAGTAACACTGTGAAAATATGTCTAGTTTAGTAAATTTTAGATGTAATTGATATCGCATGTTTTTCAGAAACTCTATTTTTGAATCAAAATTATGCAGTGACTTACAATTCTAAGCATTTAAATAAATGTCATCAGCATAATTAAGTATTATTATTAATAAGCAGCTGATATATCCGGTAGATTACATAGCTGTCACACAGTACATATATAATGTTGATTATACTAACATTTACATTTTAAGGCTTTACTAGTATTTACAGTGGATATATTTTGTCTCTTGAGAATATTACAGTCAGAATCATGTTCAGTCCAGATAATACTTCTACGCGAAATGAAAATGTCTGCTTCTAGGTCGATCAATAATAATGAAACGGGTTACACAAACTCTTGAAGTGAAATGTAGTTATTCCGATGTTTACAGACTATGGGGAATTAAGAAAGATTTACTGGAATATTTGCCTTACACATATAATTATTTCAGTATGAACTGATACATATTTTCTAGTTAATGATCAGTGTTCATTTTGACAGCTGTAATAATCAAGACAATATGGAAGAAGCAACTAACGTTCATGTAAATATGTACATTGGTACATACGCCAGCATGTATGCTTTAAAAACTTAAATTGGAAAAGTTAATCTCCCAAACAGATATGTTACATTTGTACACATGACCCTGAACTAAATATTGACACATGTTAATCGAAAATTGAATGAAATTCAATAATTCGGTAGTTAAAACAAAGATCAACTTATTCTTTCTACTGAATCGGTAATAAATGTTAAGTATGCTTTTAGATCAAAATGAACCCATCATTTGAAACAAACTAAAACGAATAATGTTTAGACCCAAAAAAACACGAATGGAATTAATTTTGTGAATTAGCAGATAATCTATTTAAAAATTCTGAGATTAGCTGTAACATTTTCATTATTCAATTAATATGGTATATCCAGGACTTTCAGGCATTTATCATATGAGTGCTGTATATCACAGAGGAATTCTCACTAAATATTACATTTCAAATTTTTAAAGTTACGCGTAGCTGTCCATGATGAACATTTCAATGTAGCTCAGTATAATGTACGTGGTGAATAACACCTCTAATAAAAGTTAGAGTTTGGCGTAAAATCGATAACGAAAATTACACTTCGCAATAATATAACACCTAATCATTAAATAAACGGGGAAATGCAAGTAAGTTTTGAAAACGATATACTTATTTCACACTGAGAACGTTGCGGATAACCTCATAAGCTTACGGTAAACACAAAAGAACTAATTGCTAACTTTCGCTTTTCAATAATGCCTTCAGTGAACATCATAGTTAGTAGAATTGCATAAAAAAAAAACTTATTGTGTACTATTAAGTTGTATTGTGAAGAAAATTAACACTGCTTGAAAGCACTTCATATACACAAGTTGTAGTCATCACTATGTACGTAAAGGTACTTTATGATTTTCCTGTGGTTAAATGAAAATGATTAGTAACTATTCCTTTTATGTATATAGCATTTTAAGAAAGAGTTGTAACCTATTACGGAAACGCTAACATTGAATGAATCATAGGAAACAACCATAAGGGTTAAATGATATTAAACAGCTTTATATGTGTAAAATTTTCTCATTACTATTCTTCAATCATCTCATTGTGCTTCAACAATAAAACCATCCTAGTACTTTTTAGCTATGTGTATTGTCGTGATGTTAATTAATGTCCAATTGATATTGTTATCTTGTGTTCATTGAAATAGCATTCATGCATGTACTATAACTATGGGAAGGATAATGATTGGAGTGCTACTTCGCTTTGGGTATGTGTCTGGATCACTTTATATATGTCTTCCTAATTTGTTAGCTATGTTTATGTGAAATACGGGGGGGGAGTAATTAGATGATACAATACCTGCGTTTCAGATAGTAGAGTGGAGAGAAATATGACAGAATTAGTTTGGAAGCCAGGTAAATCAGTACTAGAAAGTTTAGATTTTGATTTAATGAATCATCACTTGTAAATGTGTAAAAGCCAATTAGACATGGTGACACACTGTCGCCCTGCCTCTTGTTAATTGTAGGCAAATAAAGCTGACTATTAGTCATTTACTAACTATTAAGTGTGATACATTGATCTAATTGATTAGGGCAAAAGTGGATACGAGGACGATTTTTGAATTGTGGGAAATTTTTGTCACAAGATTTCTTCCTGATTACTTTTTTTGACTAAACAAATGAATCACTAGATCAATTATATATAAATATACTGTGACTGTTTTTGTACTATGGCATCGATTGCCTTCAACAATTAATCTTGATTGTTATACCGATTCTAACCAGGAACTTTTATCTTTCACAGTTAATTTCAGAAAAACATTCGATGATTTTATGGATTGGTACTATCTTGGTCTGCCTGATCTCTAGCTTTTTTCCAAAAAATGTTGAGAAATTGATGAGGCAGTGGTTGTATAAGAGTAGCATATCCTATATACTGATGCTAAGTCAACTAAAATGCCAAAGATGTATAACTATGACGGCGACTAAGTTAGTCAGAAAAAATTGAAAATAATTGATGCCTATGATAACTGGTAACTAAGGTTAATTTCAAGGTTTAGTTTGCGATGTGGATTATTGTGCTAAGCCCTCTCCGTGCTAAACATCAATAAAAAACGAAAGATCCATTCCCAAAGGATGGGACGTCATAAGTGACTACTAATACTATTGTTTTATGATTCAGGAAAATGCTAATCCTAACCTTTTTCTCTAATACTAACTCTGATTCCTAAATATAGGGTAAAACCAGCTGCATTTTCTTATAGAAAGAGCATGAAATGTACTTGTAATGGATCTACTCTGCTGTAAGTGCATTATTATTAAACATCTCGTAGGAATGAACTTACTTTGATGTATTAATCAACGTAACTGACTTGAGCGCTGTGCCCTTGAAATGGTCTTCTGAAATCTCATTAACTCGACACTACATCCTACTGTAGACTCCGCTGATACGTAAGGCATAATATCAAGGTTTTGTTAATTGTACACTTTTTATTACGGTATGTAGTGTAATTGGACAGCGAAACAAATTTTATCCATGCTTTCGGATTTGGTCGTTTGATCATGGTTCGTTGAAACACATTCTCACCTAATCTTCTGCCTTTTATATTACGTATGGAACATCGTGAGCTACCTTTTGCGACCTAGAGGTTTGATGCTGAGTACTGATCAATGAATTCCCCCCGCCTCTCGTCTATGGATACGAACTTTGGTGATCGGAATACGTATGACTGTAAGACGCCCAGACATTATAAGTCTATAGTCAGTTAGCCCTGATTCTTAGCCCCAAGCTGGTGAAAGGAAAAGTACTTGATTTATCAGCCAGATGGTCAAGTAATACAGAATACGTTTATTTGGGCGCATTCATTTACATACTAAATTAATTACACTGATTGTTAGTTAAAGTAAATCATCAACTAAATAAACTTTACAATATAAGTACGTGATTATTTTACAATTTGAATACAAAATTACACTCGAATTAATTAATGCAATTAAATGTTATAGCATGTACTCGTATTAGATTGCTTGCAAGTTAAGCATACAAATATCAATACAAGTTTTTTGCCTGATATTCTGAATAGTTGCATTTTGGAGTATTTGGAATCCCCAACAGTACCCAAACGTTGGTCGAAAATAGTTGTAGAGTTTCAAGGGGAATATTTCAATTAGGAATCAGATCGATACCAAACATTGTTTAAGCATCGGGATCAGTAAAAACTACAACGTAAGTTCCAACACTACCAATTGACACTGACCAATATTTTGTTAGTCAACAACACATCAGAGTTAATGAATCTACCAAAGTAACTAAGGTTGTCAACGTGTCCAACCGATTCACCGTTTACAATCAAAATAGACATTTAGATCTATTAGAAATCAATTTACATTTAGAATGATCGAAATAAACCTAACATTCTTTAAGTGTTGCTCAAGAAAGTCATATATATATATATATATATATATATATATATATATATATATATATATATATATCACCGATTATTGTGTCATTTTCATCTAGTTTGTTAATGGCTAAATAAAATCATGAATATTTTATAGCTAGATGACTTTAAGTACGAACAGTTATTCAGTTCGTCTCCCCTTTAATGTACTTTATAACAACCATTCCCTCAATAGGCATATATATGTTAAAAAATACACTACACTGACAAATGCAATAAAGTATAATTTCATTTTACATTTTATAGTTATTTGTATAACACAATTTTACCAATGTACCCAGTGGAAGTATAAGATCATTTTTAACGTTACCGTATACACTATGTAGTTTCAGTTTGTTCATCAAGGTTGACATGTATATTTTTTGTATGTTTTAAACAAACATAGAAATAAATACAAAAGAATGAAATTATTTTACCTTTGTTAAAAAAATTGAAAATGAAACAATAAGCTAGAAAACAAAATACACTACGTTTTATTGAATGGAAAGTATATCCAAAGATGTTTTACCACAGTATTATTGTTAGAAATGATGTTTGAAATCAATGATTTTAAACACTGGGTAATAACATTTTTGAAAAAAATACTCCACTAATGAAAATGAAACAAATGCATCTGTTTTTTTCCTTTTCTTGAAATCATATATATTCTAATATATTTCCTCTGAAAATTCTGTATCTACTTGTGATTCTAATGTTATTTCTACATGATCATATTCTATGTTGTGATAAAATATGAAAATCAATTCACAACTATAGTAGTATGTATCATTTTGTAAAACAATTTATTTAGATGAAGTAGCGATTACCAGTAATACTAGAAGTAAGGATAGTCATCAAAGATTGATACTTCTTCTTGAGGAACCTGAGTAGAAAATTAAGCTATGCATGGTCTTGAAGACCTAGAATTGTGACCTCAGGAATAATAAGGAAAAGCTCACTGAGTCCTACCATTCATGATCGTTTTGTACAAAGTTTTAGACATGTTACCTTACTAATTCGTAAGTCTTACCGTAGGTGACACAGATTCGTGAGCAGTATGAAAATTTTTCGACTTTTTCAATTATAAAAGGGCATCATTTTAAAAAATGCAGGCTAACTGAAGGAAACACTTTAGTATAATCACATCTTTGTACTATTGACAAAATAGTTTCGTCACTCGATCTTAAGCTTGTTGTTTATAAGAAGACCATTATCCAACGGACCTATGAGGCATACTAAGGACCATATGGAGTGATAAAACTCAATTAAGTTTCTGCGATAAGTTACTGTGACTACCATATCAAAATACTAGGTACAGTCAAACAGATAAAATAAATGCCAGAATAAACAGTTGGTTTAAATCTTCCTGTACATGCACGCATTTAAAATATTTAAAATAATGGTATGTAAAGATTTATTGAATCCCAAGTTGGCATTCATTATCAACTGAAATAATCGAAAACCAGGAAACTTTGAACAGATATTTCTTCTTAATTATGGACTACTCAGCAATACTTACTCACAATATCAAAGTGGGTATAAGCCAGAACCTTCATATCACACAGCGAATACTATATATTTAAATCAGTAAGTCGGAATCAATCAATCCATGTTCGTAACTCGTATCAATTCACGATATTGAGAGAATATCATTTAACGTTATTAGTGATGTATGACACTTTCAATCAGAACGGACATTAATGATTATCTTTTCCTACTTGAAGCTTTGAAAATCACCTTCAAGCTGATCACTGCTGAATGCAATTGGGTGTTGTGGACATTGTTGAATGTTAATTTAATATTATGAATTTTGTCTAAATTAGATAACCGTTGACCACCAGGAAGCCATGGACACCTGTTTCATGCTGGTTTTGGACTTTTTATATGTATCTGTTCTTGGTGTTGGTCAGTCCTACAAGAGATAAACTGAGCCTGAATACCTTACTGGTAACACTTAAAGTTATGGGGTTGAGTTATATGTGTTCGGATTCAACAGAAGACAAAGGTAAACACGAAGTTACAGATATGCCTTTCTAATGAGTTCTAGTTAACACAACATTTAAGGGTACGAGTTCTTACTTACTATTACAACCCACCTTACATCAGTACTAGCTTTATTCATTTCTGTGTGGGACAAATTACATATGTATCTTTCTTTATTATTTAAGTACTTTCATATCGTTCATGTTTCAAATGACTTAGTTAGTGTGATAGTTAATACATAATTAAACTAAAATTTCACTAAAATAAATAAGCATTTGTTTTGAATAATATTTCTAGGTTTACTTAATACTATACTGCTTCAAATTTATCAATATATAATGCTTTCTTAAAATTTCCTTAAAGTATATTAAAATTTAAGCATTTATTCATTTAGTAAAGTGAATAGTTTGTTCTAAGGAAACTGCCTAATTCAAAAGTTTACTTTACTTTAATCAAGAAGTTTCATAAGCTGGAAAATCATTTTGAGTACTAATCCAAGGACAGCTGTTTCGTGTTATTTTTGAAAGTCATAACAATCGGCACATTATACCCTATACCTGATCACACTACAAAACGTGAACTCCTGTTGTGAAATTCTAAGTAGAATATATTTCCATTCACAGACAAACCACACGAAAAAGATATCTAGTGATCCTCGGTTTACGGTAGTTTACTAACTGATTAAAATTAACTTTATAAAAATATATTTATTTGAATATTTGTTGTTATTTTATTTATAGAACTAGTCTAGTGATTGACAAAAGCTGTCTGTTAGTTTAACTTGTCACATCGAAAGTTAATTAGAAAATTTCAGATAGATTTACCTTGAATAATCACTAAGTAGTGACAAATGTCGTACTTATCAAGTCCTTATTCTCATAGATGTTGAAGGTAGTCGGGAGAAAGTTTAATTGACTTAGTTTTCACAGCAGTCGTAAGTTAGCAGATAAGTTTGCCTGCACTCCTGATAGAACAGGAACAAGTATGAATTCCACTGAACGTATCCTTTTCCTATGATTGAAAGTACACTTTGATGACAAGTGTTAGCTAATATCAAATCTAATTTAAAAGTTTTCTCCAAACTACCTATAGTCACTTACGATCAAGACAAAAATATACGATAAAAGTAAATCAGCAATCCTCATTTGATATACTGAAAAATGTATAAATGCCAAATCATTCTAAATTATTCTGCATTAAATTATATAATACAAAAATGCCACTACTATTAGTGTAATGTGTGAGCTGACATTTATTAATGTGTACTTTGCATTACAGACAATTATTACCAAGTTCGTCTATACAAATACAAAAGTAAATGGAGAGTTGGAAGTGTTTCTTTTTTTATGAAAAGAAATGATTTTTGTTCGGGAAGATTCTTGCGTATTGCTCTATACCAATTCATAAAATCTAGATGAATAAAGGAGATAGATATTATATTTGCGAAGATAGGGAATGTAATTGAAGATGCAATGGAATTTTTGTTTAATCATTTTTGGGACTATGTATACTGGTGAACCTACAAGACATAAATAACTGATAATAATTAATTAAAACCCAAGTCAACAGAACAGGCTGTTAGTCAAGTGTAGAAAAATCCTATTAGCTTATTTCTTTCTGATGTATGTACTGACGACGTTATGTTAAGGACAGAGAAAGCTTCACGATTAACCTATCTAGTTCAATGAATATAACACCTCTAAAATTCTATCCCTCAACAACAAGCACTTTTTCATAATCTCAATGTAGTATTCAGTAACTTTGTTATCATGGGCAGTCGATTCTTGTTAACTAAGTAAATCTTCCATTTAAAAGTTAAGTAGTTTATCTTGAAAACTCTACTATTCTACTTGACATGTATATATATATGTTGTAACTCTAGCTAAGTTAGATTTTACATTGATTTTCAGTCATAATCTATGCATAAATTTACAATTTAGTTGATATAATAAAAGATAAATATCGAAATAATTTCTTGTTGTTACGCAATATTTAGTATATTTTTTATTATTGTGTATGCTGATGTTACAAAAACACTTAAACCTACAATTACTTCTATTAGTGATGACAACTTAAAAGAAAACAATTTTTATTTATATTAACAGTTGACTAGGTGATACGAAAAACAAACTAACAGTTCCATCAAATGACAACAATAATAAAATAAGTGATTAATATTATGATGATTTGTATGTTAATTGTACAAATTAGAAAAGAGGTAAATTAGATTTTACTCTTATGTACTTTATTTTATTTAATTAAGTGAAAATAAGCAATACAAATGAATGATGCTATTTTTTAAAGTAGATCTTCACACACACACACACACTCTGTATATATGTACATATATCAACACAAAGCCTAACACAAATATGTGTTAGCCCAAATTACCATACCATATCAATATGAAGAAATGAAATTAACAAAATAAATAACAAAGGAATCAAATAGTAATTGTAGTGGGAGTAGTAATCAAAATTGACTACAGATTGAAGGATATGGTTCGATGAGGTATGTTTTAATGAATACTAGAACTTAAGATTTAGAGAAAGATAAAAGGTAAAGGTATCTGCACCACTGTGTCTGATTCCCGATCAGATAATACAAAATCTTTAGTCAATATACATGAGAGCTACAACCACATAGTTTTCACCTTATCATACAGTACAGATCGACGGTCAGTGACTTTATGCAGTCATTCTACGGTTTGGTCTAATAACCTCAAATTTCTTCTAATCAAGTCCTACTCATTTCAGTATCGCACATTGTGATATGCAGTTGTTGTTCCTATATAACGTATACCTAAGATACCTCAGTCAATGAAGGTTCACAAACTTATAAAAAGTGCCTTTATGCATGTACTGAGGACTATACTTTCAGACTGTTTAGTTGCAATTCAGTGACCTAAATTGATACTTCAGTTATTTAACTATGTATTAACTTCATCATTTAATATCATCGTTGCTGATTATTACAGTCTCAGTAAATTTGAAATCCATCAATCATAACTTTTCCTTAGAACATTACGAATCTAATTGAAGTTAAACATTAACATAGATTATTGTCCTGTTTTCAACAAGGACCGTGAACTGTTGCTCACTCGAAATTCAACTTCAACAATATTTTCTTACTTTTACCACGGCAAACGGGAGTTGTACAATCCGAAGTAGTAGTTAGATTACTTGCTAATACCGGCGTAGATTTATATTCAAACAACCAGTAGTTTACACAAAAGCTTCAAACACAAAACGATAAACCATATATACACTATGTATGTATGTGCATATATATTTGATGCTCTGGTAGTACCTATAGTCGCGTTGTGTTCTCTGAGCTAAATGGTTTAATTTCGAAGCTGAAATTATCATTCTGTATTCAACTAGAAGGAAAAGCCTCAGTCATTTTACAATCGTCAAATCAATTTTCTTTTGATTATGTAACTTGTAATTAGTTATCTTCACATCTCCCGTTATCTTCTTTTTTACATATATTTACGGTATCTACTTGCAGTTTAAATGGATACCCATTAATATGAAGAGCAACAGATTTTCTCTCGCCCGGGGTAGTACTCTGACAAGACGCTAGCAAACTCGGGGAATTTGTGCTGGGTTGAGAAACAGGCTTTCTGATGTTTTTGGACCTAAATGACGTAGCTTCTGGCATTTGCGAAACCCATCCTTGTGACCAACGATGGAGCTTCTACGGACAGGTTCTTACAAAACGCCACACACCACAATACCATCATGGAGTCGGAGACTTCATTTTCCGTCGCAGTGCTGAGCTAGAATGAGATGAGCTAGATTCAGCAGCCTGAGGTGTACCACGGCATGATGACTGACGTACCGCGTGGACTTCATAGTTTCCTTTACCTCCGCATTAGACCATAGTAATGTTGCGCGGGATGTTGATTAAGCGTTGATATTCGTTAGCAATGTCACTCAAAGTTAACTTAGGGTCTTGATCAAGTCGACACAATAACCGAGTTCTGGTGTCGCTAGGCTTTTGAGATCGTAGACTGCAGAAAAAGAATAGGGCTTTAAATTGAGACGAAAAGGTTCACACTCGCTGTTGACAATGCCTACGTACGTAAGAGAATCACTGTCCTCATTCATAATCAGTTAAAGGTGTCAGTATCATGTATTGAATAGGAAGTAAATATCTCCAAACTGTTGGCTAAGTGACTGGACGGTGTCAGTAAACAATCGGTCACATGGGTTATATGGCAGAATCAAATCGCGGTACTTATCTAACCCACTCAGACCCAATTTTCGAAGTAGCAACTGAACCTTCCAAACATCATCTTGAGTTACGAAATCAAATTTAAATAACGCCGGAACCACATATCACAAGTAACGTTAAAACCAGGATCGTAGTGAAGTTCGGCAATACTGTAACGCCGCCAACTGAAGGTGCAGTAATAGAGATAGATGTGTTAGGTGAGAAAGTAGGTGCAATTTTCGTATCGACGAGAATCTGAATCAGTTTTAGCTGCTGCTCCAATAATAATTCTACTTTTGAAGGATCCATTTTGGCATTAACCTCGTCGCCACTGCTAGGATTTGCAAATTAAGGGAACTTCTTGATACCTGCTAACGAACGTGTGACCAGCGATATAACAACAGGTGAGCTGAGCTATTCCTCCGCACCCCAGCCTAGCTAACTAAAGAAAGAAGTCTATCGTCAGTAAGAAGAGTTTAATTCTACAGGCAACCTGTCGGACAGGTAACAAATACTCAATTCATGCGTATATATGCGATAAAGAGAGAGTCCTTGAAAGTGTCACAACCAGTGCACTAAAATAAACAACGAACCAATAAGATTTAGCGTCTTACTAAGTAGGAAACCCTAACTGAGGTTGAAAAGAAAGCATTTCGATGAGAGAACGAGAAATTTAGATAACCACCAATGAATCTCAAAAAGAATAGGTTTATGAAGAGAATTCTGGAGATCTAACATCCCCAACAACACCGGACTGCGTCATCGGTTGACCTCCATCATATGAATGGAGAGACAGTGTCTGTGTCAGTACATTTAGTTGTGGTTGGTTGGTTTGAACTGTAAACGTACAGAAAAAGTCTGGCATTCTTTGAGTCATTTCCATCGGAAATGTTACCTTTCATTTCAGTCGAATTCATGCTCACAGTGATCACTTTGCATTGATATCAGAAAGTAATACATCACGTCACCTCCCTACTAGTTTATGCTCATGCATTTTAGGTAATGAGAACACCTGTGTTGTTCAATACAACCATTCATTTCCGGTTATGCCGTTTGTTTTGTATATGATATTGTATTTGTTTTCTATTATTGAATTAGACAGTAGCAGGGTCTATATGCATACAGTTCAAGGAATAATATAAGCTTCGAGATTAAACCAACTGACTCAAGATAAATAATACCACGAATATATAATAATATTACTTACCAGCACTGCCAAGTAATGATCCAGTACAGCTAAATACACTGTGATCACATATTTCACGTTTACATAATGTTAACAAAATAAAAATGAATGATGCACCTAATAAACAACATCCGATCATACTAATTGATGCAGCTATCCATATCACTTTATTTGCGATAGCTGGGTTCGCTCCGAACCCCCACATAGATAATTGACATTTAAACAAAGTATCGTCAGATAAATGCCAGTTTAATAGATTCCCATTATAATCTGATAATTTACTGCATACACTTTGACATCGAAACCATGGTCCAATGGACGGCGGTATAAACTGGGTTAATTCAATATCTGATTTATTTGAATTTATTGAAAATGAATCTATATCAATATTATTGTTAACAATACTAAGTATATTATGTTGTGGACATGCTGTTAACTGGCGTGTCTCTGGTGTTTCAATACGAATTAACCAATGTGAACTAAAAAAACTAGTAATAGTGATTAGAACAGATAAAAAAGAACATGTAATCCATATTAAAAGTATCCAACTTAATATTATTCGTGGCATGCTTTAATTATCGTCTGACTAATTCATCTTTATAATGATAATAATAGTAATAATAATAATAATAATATTTCATCTTCACACTGAATATGGAATAAATTTAATAATAATGATGGTAATAAAAGCAAAAATATTGTAGGTTTTGTTCCTGTTCTATTCTACATTGATAATGCATAATTCTCTTCCACCAATAGTATTTTAGTTTAAAAAGTGATCAGTTCTAACCAATCAAAACACTGTGGGAATAAACCAATAATCTCATAAATATTTATACTACAAATACGGCTTGTTGGATTTAATGGAAAATTCATTATTGCAGTAGATAAATGTGATTGATAATGTTAATTAGATTCATTGTATTAGTTATAGTAATGATAAGCTGTACAACAATAGGATGTAGCTTAGAACATCAATAATGCAAATAAAGTTCACTAAGTTTTCTTATATACAGAATTATTGGTCGATATTTCAAGAGTTGGATTTAACTACATTTAATTGTTTCATCACAAATTAAGGGGTTCATTGGGCTGATACGTTCATTAGAGACAGCTGTGGATAACTTTATCCTCGTCTTTAATCAAAATTCTACACTAATATGTCACATTTAATAAACAATTAGTAAATCGATTGAAAATGTGGGACAGTGGAATTGGTGAACATTGAAAACATTGAGTATAACCTCAGCCAATGATCAATAATGGTTATTCATTGTAACTGTTTTCATTTTCCTGATCACTAATCTACAGTATTGATTTTTAAATAAATAATAAATAAATGCTGTCCTATGCTCCCTGGTTTTCAATGGTACCCTGACAACATCAATCTGTGATATATTCAGTGGAATAAAATAACCAATCTCCACAAAAATAACCATCCCAATTGAAATAAATGCTTGTTTAGACTTATTAACACAAGTTTATGTAATAGTGTAGAGGTGACTAACATGATTTTTTGCATAATCCTGGCTTTAGGCTACTTTTAACTTATTAGCAAGCTATCTCCATAATCTATATATATATATATATATATATATATATATATATATATATATATATATATATATATTATATATATATATATATATATATATTATATATATATATATATATATATATATATATATATATATATATATTATATATATATATATATATATATATATATATATATATATATATATATATATATATATATATATATATATATATATATATTATATATATATATATATATATATATATATATTATATATATATATATATATATATATATATATATATATATATATATATATATATATATATATATATATATATTATATATATATATATATATATATATATATATATATATATATTATATATATATATATATATATATATATATATATATATATATATTATATATATATATATATATATATATATATATATATATATATATATATATATATATATATATATATATATATATATATATATATATATATATATATATATATATATATATATATATATATATATATATATATATATATATATATATATGGTTAATGTATTCGCTTAGCCGGTTTCTGTGATATAATCTTCCCACCCTGTACTCAAAGTGTCTCCGTTTTTCTTCCTCTATTTCTCACATATCAGTCTAGTTAAGCATTTAGGAAGTCAGTAACAATCACTGAATCGTACTGATAAGTCAAAATACTCCCTTAGTTAGAGATATCTGGAGTAATTTGATAAAGTATAAGTGAAGCAGTTTAGGATTGTACCATTTACCAGTAATCTGTCACTAACTGGTAATTAGTATCATTTTGTTTAACCCACTGTGTTATGCATAAACTAAGTTTTCATTAGTTGCCTGATTTATTGTCTCAGAAGAATCTTGTACACAGTAGGTCTGATCCACAACACGATAGTTCCTTAGTGAGCCTATGATCATTTAGTCAACTAGGTAAAATCTACTAGAAGGGCGTTGGAAACTTAATTTAATTTGTAGGGCAGTTTCGCTATTATTAAAAAGCCATTGTTAGATATGTGTTTCAGATCACAGCACTTTATTTGCATAGAGATCTGTAATTTAACAAACTTGTTAGTAAAATGTTATTATGATGATATTAAAAATCCAACATATGTTAGTAATAACTGGTCGTTGTTCTCCTAACTCCCTTGTTAATTTTCTGTTTGTGACTTCTTGAAAAATAAAACATAATTATATCATCAATGTGGTATTTCCCATTTTGACAAAATCAAATGCAAGTGGAATAGCCACTAGAATGAGGTTTGGAGTACCCAGTTGACATAAGAACGCATTATCACTGTTGGTTATGCAAGCCCCATTCAAAACAATGACTTCAACAAAACTGTTACTTAAAGTCAACTGACTGGCCGTCTCAAAAAGAAAGTGCTCATAACTTGGTCCTGCATTTACCTGACACCTGTAATCTCCTCCAAAAGAACCGATATGTGATTTTAGTTCTTTAAATTTACTTGAGCATGAACATTATAATGAACCAAGTAATTACCAGGAAGGTTGGATTGACAAAATACTTTACTAAGAGTGATGAACCCATCTTTGTAGTTGCAGGAGCTTATGAAATGTAGAATATATAAAGTCAATAAAATTAAATAAGGTAGTTCCTGAAAACAGCAGAAATTAGATTGATGCAAGCTTGGGGACGTGTTGTTATCGTACACTAAGGAATTACATTCATGGTTATGTCCCAAATTTCTACACAAGATTGTCCAATAACCATCTATCATTTTGATAACGCTAAGTGAAGAACATGCACGTTTTGATGGCTCCCTAAGAAACAGTAGTTAATAAGCATGAACAACATACTTTCTAATTCGGGTATAATCGTGATTTATATTTGGACGTCGTAAGCTACTTGCCCAGAATTGTAATTTAAAATTAGGTTTTTAATTTCAATGGGAATAGAAATGTCGATTTTATGAATATGTTCAATGCATTCTTATGTACATTCAGTTATGGAAATACAATTTGAGACAGCCTAGTTAGGAATAAATTCGTCTTGTTCATTACAGCACTTTGCTCTTACTTTTAACGTACATTACCGTTAGCAAGATTTTCGTTATCAGTGTCATTAAACTCGTAGTTCCAGAAAAATGACCATTCAGTTGATGCAAACCACTTTGTAGCATAATAATTATGAGCCAAACCAACAATATGACTTATCACAAATTAATTTCTAACTGCACAAAATTACCCACAGTTACAGTTAGAAAAATAAAAAGATTCACAGTATAGTGCGAATAAGTATATTCAACGATAAATTACTTCATAGAATGATTTCATAATTTGGTTTGGTCACCTCTAACATTTGATCTTAGTTTACTTTTATACTAACTACCGTTGAATATCAAAGTAGACAGAATATATTTACTATTAATATACTTTTTACATCTATTGGATTTATCATTGATGCATCAAATTTAAGTCATATTCACCTTACATATACAGTAATTAAATATATAATGCATTTTTATCATGCGAACTTAATTGTCTGTCATTTACACAAGACCCTATATTTATTGTTTATAATAAACCATATGACTTCTTAAGTTAATGTAAATTTCAATAAATCTCAAGTGATAGATCTGTCTGATGACCTTTGTGAATTTATAGTTCCGATTAAATCTTAACAAACCATTCCTTTTTTGATGTTACTGTCTTCGATTTCTTTTTATATAAAATAAGCAAAATTCCATTTAGGTAAGATTTGTGTTGTCTTAGTGACTCCATTTTCAATATTAACGAATGCATAATGATGATACGGTGAAGAAAAAATTCCAGTACTCACTGTATTGTCTAAGTTATCTGTCTTGTCTGTTTTCGTCCATCTGTAAATGAACACACACACGCACGTGACTTAATCGCTACATTTAGACAATTTGTATAGTTTGTATAAGTGTTTAGTTGGAACACATGACGATGACTTATTGTAACCCCCAATAAGGAGACAAAATAAACCATTTATCTTTTTTATGTATGTATATTTCTGTACGTCACGTAGGATGTTGTTAGTAGTATGTTATATTTCATGTAACTAGAAAAATAATTGCCTGAAACAGGTATCGTCTGATCCAAACGACACGAACTCAATAGATAATATATTATTTGATAATTGCCATCACTTAGTCATTCATATCATGTTGAGAATAGTCATATCGACGAAAAGACATATTCCACTGGTACATTTAAATCGGGTAGTATAGTTGTAGAAAACAAATAATGGAAAACAAGCGTAAACAATAAACATTATTGCTGGGGATCTGGATACCTGGCTTATTGACTAGTGATTGAAATATAATAAGAACTAGAGTTCAAACGCTCTTAACTTAATAAACTTGAGTGGCCTAACATCACATTGAATATCCAGAGCAGACTTAACTATTTCCGATAGTTTATTAACATGCAAGAAATCTAAAACCACTAGCACTTCTTAAGAATGAGACTGTAACCGAATTGCATAAGTACATGACTATCAATAATTACACCCTGAACTTCTAGGACTCGAATGAATGTGATGAATTTGGGAAGTTAAGGCACATGTTGTGAAGCCATTAGAATAAGAGTGAATTTTATTTGTGCATCAATGAATTTGCAATATATGGATATCCAAATCCTGATGAATTTTAAGATAAATCCAAATCAGGTGAGTATAAATGTACACCAGCTTGTGGCGACTGAGGGAATTGATTACATTTTGATAGTTACTTTTGTTTTTATTTATGTGGCTAACTCTTAAGCATATATATGCTAGTGACTGAATGGTCCTATTGAGTTCACTAACGGTAGGGGTTTCATTGCTGTCAGACTGTTTAAGTGGCTTACTACTAGTTGTCTGAATACATTACTAATGCAGCTACTACGTAAATCTATCTGTGAATTTTGTTAAAATTGAAGAATGATTGCTATTATAATCTCAGTACCAAATTTAGTTATTAGCAACGTCGAACCTGGTGCACATTCGGATTTTTTCAAACTGTCATACCACATCAAAACGAATACAAAAGTGGTAGAAGTAATAATAATATAAGTGTTTATTAAAATATGATTAAGTACGAAAAGAAGTAAGAAGTGATTTCGAAGCATAATATGTACAAGTCAACGATATACGAACGAATTTGGGTCATTATAACCAATTTTGAATTATGTCACCTCTCATCTCCTACCGCTGGTTAGGAATATGAGACGGACCCACTACAAGAAGTTTATATCTGCCACCTAAACAAAGTCTAATAATCAGCAAGTTTGTTGAGTGATGCCATTTTTAATTTTGCCTACTACTTCTTGTTCCAGGCAACATTGTATGTCTAAGTAAAAAGTTGTTCGACATACGTAATGCAATTGAAAATATCCAGTATTTGTGATGTCAACTCCTAAATTAACGAGTGATCATTATTTAGACCATTTTAATGAAAATATTATTGACTTATCTGAATTTATGGAAATCATTCATGTCGATCAGTGCAGCAATATCAACAGATTTTGCATTATCAGAAGTGCGGAGAGGTATATACACATATATCATATATCATATAAGATTGACTGATAACACACTACTCAAATAATAATCTAGATATTTGTAATTAATCTAAGCGAAATTGCTTTTTTGTGTTTGTATCAATTACCTTCGATAAATTTAACTTTGTAAATAACTGAAGTTATCGTTATGTCGGACCACTAAAGAAGAGTGAAAAACTTCCAGAACTGTGTTTTAGAGGACTAATCCATTTATTCTGGTCGTGTGTGATGTAAACATTACATTTTTATTATTGTTATGTTCCTCTTACTCTGTCCTCCTGTTTAGTATATTTGCTCTTATTATATTGTCTCTTATTATGGACTACAGTTAATTAGTTGTGTACAAGTTACCCCCCACCACTCACTGTCACTATCTCTTCTGTTTCGTATTAGTGTAAAATCCCTAATTGATTTGCTGTGTGTTCTGAATTTGTGTATATATAAGGGCATGATTGAAACACAATACGACTGAATTGGGTTGAATTGGATTGTGTCTGGTTGGCTCATAAATCGTTGTTTTCTCTATTCCGGCTTTGGGGACTGGTAGTCGCGCGGCGGAGGCGTCCGTATACTGATTGGCAATTATCAAGGGCACTGTGTATTTTCGCAATACATAACAGTCGTACTAAGTACATTAAATCTAAATGTGTAATAAATATTTTCCTTCTTCAAATAACTATGTAATTTTGCATAATTATTTCTTGTTTTTGATGAAATCTACATTTTAACAAAAAAATACTTCCATTCACTAAGTATGAATTACTCTTGATAATAAACCATAAAAGATGACTGGTTCAGTTTACCCCATTAATTATTGTAATCCCAATGTGGAACAGAGAGATAAGATACTGTGAATAAGAATAAATTTTTTTCACTAATGAAATTCATTTCTCAAATAAATGTACTTCTTCAGATAAAGGATTTTATTTTGTTAGATAATAATATGGTCACAATTTAAGCAAGATAATGATTGATTTTGCTTAACAAATGAGATCTTAGCTTTAACCATTCTTTGTAATCTAGTCGTTGGTCTGATGTATTCGACGTACAATTAGCAGTGGAATTTAAGATACGATTTTCGATCCATTTAAGAATTAGATACTGCAGCTGGCGAGCTATGAATAAGAAGAGGTAACATGTTCACTACTAGTTACATGCCAAATAAATGAAAAATGACTTACACTTTATTAGATGGAGACCTTCCATATTATTATTACTATTATTATTATTATGAAGCATTAAAAATCACAAATTACCTTCGTTGGTTTAATAATTGCCATATTCGCATATAATTATTGCTGCATATTAGAGTGAAACCTTATGATTATCTAACTGAAACAACATTGTTCTCCTATATATTACAATTAATTTTCACAACAAAACTGTTGAGCTATGTAATACATGAGGATAAATATCAACTATTTTTAACCAACTAGAAATGTCCGTTTCAGACATTCAGTCAGTAATTTTCCACTTACAACCAATTACAATTATTTCATTCATTTAGCAAGATATTGACATATACCATGTAACAGGTTCATGTCAAGTCAATGAAATACTAATAGAATTTACACTAACTGTAATTCAAAATAGTTCATATTAATATAGCTCAGAGGGTTAGGTGTTCGCTAACCTAAAGGGCCTGGGGCGAAATCTAGGGTGCACACTGACGAGGAATCCCACACTGGGACGAAACGGCTGTCCAGTACTCGCTGGTTTTAAATGGTACCCAGTCAACATCAAACGGTGACATATTCAATTAACGAAAAATACCAATCTCTACAATCCATTAGGACTGTTTAAATGGATTAATCTTAGCCAGCTGCATTCCATTAAGACTGAACAAAATGGTCCTCTTGAAATTTACGAGCACATATCGGACAACGAACAAGTATATTTGAACAATGGATTTACCACAATACAATATCACTGGAATTACAAATCGATGACAAAATAAAACATCATAGAAGTGAAAACTAAGTTTAAACTCTTGAATAATGGGTGCTTCAATTTAGTGAAACAGTCATCCCGTTCCTATATTGCCATGCCTTAGTGAAACCTACACATCGATATTTATTAGATCTAACGCGAATCTATGTAATGTACTTCATCAGCCCTGTATAATTAAACATTCTGCCATCATGTATTTTTTTAAGAATAGAAAGCGGTAATTGTCTCCTTCAAAATTAGTGAAACTAAACTTCGTAGACTTAAAGTTTATTTTCAGTAACTTTAATTAATGTAATAAACAAAGAACTGTTAGCGAACATACATGGAACACAACGTGTTGAAAGAAATAAGCTATTGGATTATGACTAAAAACGACAAGATAATTACTTACTACTATAAATTTTAAACTTAACAACTTCAACCAGATACATTATTCAAAGTACCTTATTCCGAAAATCTTCAAACCATTGAGTCTGTGTTCAATATTCAATAAGTGAGGTGTATCGAGTATTTTAAGTCATTTAGTAGCAGTTTATAGGTACCTGTTTGGGATTCAAAATACCAAAAAATACAGTCGTTCATTTAATCGAGCGAAAGGCGTTGTATCGATTATTTTGTAAGATTGATTTGTAGACTCATCAATTAATTCAATTTCAAATGTGATATATATAAACATTGTATTTCTAGTCTCGTCTGATATAGATATATTTTGCTCCACAATATAATCTTTCTACGAATCTAGTCTTTTGGAGTAGCTGGGGGGGTTGGGAAGGTACAAATCGTGGTATCCGGTTGAAGTACAGGCTATCGTGGAAGTCAGACATAGAATTCGGCTACCCTAGATAATTTAGCTGTACAGTATCGCGAAGCTAACTAAGCCAATAATAACCCATGTGTTTGTTTCATCTGAGAAAAAACATAAGAGTACCCCAATTTTCAACTTATTTATAATTTGCGTTTGGCATAATAGGTTGATTCACATTAAAATGTTCAAAACTAACAGTGACTAATGGCTCCAGGTTTTTTGAAAAGACATCCTGCATAAAGAACACACTATAGTGTACTTTACTAAGCTATCTGAAAATGACTAAACGTGTTGGGTGCAGCATACTTAGCAAATATTGAAAATGTTACTGATTACTCCAGTCCAACATACCATATTTATAAACAAATCTGCTCTTCGGTGGTTGCGTGTTTGATTCCAGTTAGCACTAACTTCAAAGGAATCTGATTATTACAAGTTATTTCTCTGATTGGGAATTGGTTATCAGATATGTTGCCTAGCTATTCAAATGCATTGAGTTTAAGATGTCGAAATTCTCGTTCAAGCGAATTCCCATTGTGTCTGAGTCACTTACCATGCCATATAATCAAAGCCGTACTTTAAATGGTTTACTCTGTTTATGAATGTTAATAATTGTCTGTGTGCCTAATTCTGACTTCATTAATCCCATGGACTCAATTTATATTGAAAGTTACGAAAAAACACTAGAAAATACTTTAGGATACCTCATGACACTTTTGAATCCATTCACTTAGCTTCATTTCTATTCAAAACAATCCAGATTTATTGCTAGGTTCCGGTTAATTTGATTACAGAAAACTACAGGTCCGAGTAATATATTTCTGTTAAGATTTCTGGTTGTTCGGGTATATTTTTATTCACAGTACAAGTAGTGATTTCTGTTAATATATTCTTAATTCAACTCATTCTTGAAATGCTTATCAGCGTGTCTGGGTAATTATAATTGATGCTTAATTCAATACAAAGTAATTATTCCGTATGCCATGTTTTGGCCTCTTTATTTTGATCACGATTGCTAGAGGTTTCTGAAGAGTACTATTAATTTGAACCATTTTAGTCACGAGGATAATTACAAATGTCGTCTCAAGTAAGAGTGATTGATTACTGAGAATATTACGCTAATATTGATGATTTATGCTCTAAATCACTAAATATTATCATTTTTGAACTATTAGCCTGAAATCTAATGATGCATAAAAATGTTCTGTTAATTATGTGTTCAACCTTCTTAATAGATAACTAGCAGCTTTATCCTGTGTGTATATATATTAGAATTCATGTACTACTTTTCTTATTTCATCACCACAATAATTAGTTATTATCTGTCTATCTCGATGAATATTTAACATTGTCCTGTAGCTTTGAATTTCCTACTGTTCGTTTACTTGCCATATAATTAGACATCTTATTTTCTTAAAAATGATGTAGGACTATCGTAAGGTTTATTCATACATTCATTTATCATAGTCTGATTATGAAAATCTCTTGCTACAACTGTTTTACTTGAAATGGTTTAGTAAACACAGCTTCTGAGTATTTTTTGTTACCTCGGATTTATTAAATATTCTTTGAATGTAATGAAACGAAATAAATGAAAATTATTTCAAACATACTTTTATTTACAATATCACATTTAAATAGTCGTTGGAATATTTTTATAGTCATTTAGATTTAATAAAGATGGATATATGTTAATTTGTATTGGGGATTTTGTCAAAATTGTAAGATGTTATAAATTACACAATGTGATCTAACTGCCACTCAGCAATCGCTAAAAACCAAGAAGCATCGGTTAGCTCATTCATCCTAGTATGGTACGACTAAGCAGTACGCACCTACTTCCCCTCCTGGGACAGAATTCAACACATTCAAGTCTTGAGGTGTGAACCTAACTTTCACGTCTCTGAGTTAATATTTACTGATTTATATTTCTAACTTTAGTTACTTTACATAAATGAATGATAATCAACCGATGTCAACCAATCAACAACTGACTGACTTTCACAGATCATGGATTCGCATTAGAATTTGGTAGCTCGACTACAGCTAGACCATGATGTTTGTAAATTTATCTCTCCATATCACATTGTCTTTATGATATGATGAATATACACAACATGTGCTTAGTAACCTTTCAAGTGTAGGTTAAGAAATAGGCGGAAGTTAACAATAATTCGACAAAATTCAGTCAAAACTATTCCATTTCCAACTTTCACCACTTTTTAAATATATGCAATTATTACATAACCTGAATATTCTTATCCAAAAATAGATCTTCCAGTGGACTCTTTAGTCATAACATAAAATTCGTGCATAAAAGATTGTGTATTGAAGTTATAGAATTTATAACATTAAAACAAAATATCTGTCATATATTTGTCAACATTAAAAAAGCACTTTTTAAACAAGTAGATTTTAATGCCTATTAGGCGGTCTTTTATTTCAAAATTTGCTTATTTTCCATGACAAAATTTTAATTTGACATTTAACCACTGGCGATGTGTGTGTGTGCGTGTGCGTAGAGTTTTCAGGTAGAAAAATTTCATCTATTGAAAAGAATGAAACAGATACTAATTTCTAATGAATTTCATTTCACTGAAGAAAAATTCATTGAAACATTGAAATCTGTTGAATAGATGCATTTTATCAATGATAATTAATTTTAATAAATTTTTGTTTTAAATGTAGTAACAAAAACAGTTAAATAATGTGATTGATGCACATTTGACATTTAAAGTAAGTATAGTCATATTTACAGGAATGAAATCCTTAAATTTGTGAAAATTTTATTTAATAGCATGTTGAATGATTCACAAATAAATAATTAATGAGATTTTAATGATAAATTTAATAAACTGTTTGATTGGTTGAAGTTATCCATATTGGTGGGATTGTTTAGTATTTGTATTATACAATATTTTTGCGTTTAATAAATGGGTGATTGTTGTAAGCTATATCGAAGTTTCCATCAAATAGATCATTTCAAGTGGTAAATTTTACTCAGTTTATGTTTTTCATCTTGTATGTTCCACAATGAATATGTTCATAACAGACAGTTCCAGATAACTCCAATTACATGAACTGAAATCTTCAATGAAACTAGTTTTTTTGTATATTATGCTCTCACTCTACTAGATGAGCATGAAACTAGTCAAAGATCGGAGTAAAACGTATACTGGGCTTGAAAAACGTTACGGATAATCCCGATCATCTATTTATACTTACTTTGTTATGTAATAAACGAAAGCGTATATGTTAAGATTTGTGAAATACATTGGATTCAATGTAGTTTTAACACTCCAACCACGAGATGAGCAGTATTATACTTTCCTGCTGAGGTGGAATGTCGTGTCGTTAGAACATAGAAAAGTTTGAGTCACTGAAGAACGCAAACTGGAACAAGACTGACATTGATTATTGTTTGGTTTTAAAGTTGACGTTATTTTTAATTGTAAATTACTAATCTAAAACTTAATACTAAAATATATATTATCTGAAAATTCTTTGGCTGTTGATTACTTCTTATTTTGATTTCTGCTGACACAACATCTAATAAGTGTTACAGGATAGTTTCATTCGAGGTTATTGACAAAGTTTTAGTTTGTTCAAAAAAATTAGCCAGTTTTTTCGTTCATTTAGTGGACGATTAAAGCGTACAAGCGTGTAATTTTCACTAAAAAATTTATTTTAAGCTTCTAGACATACACTTATAATGAAATTAACGTGTCGGATAAAAACAACAATATATTATGAAACTAAGTTCTTGAAATTAAGTATTTAACAAAAATTACTGTCTAATATATTGCAGTTTCCTAATTAATGACATAAATGGCTGAATACAACACAGTCAACGGTGAAAATATTGAAGACAAAGCCATATATATATATATATATATATATATATATATATATATATATATACGAGTGAATGAAATTCAGTTATATCAAAAACTTTTATTCGGTTTTTAGTCACTAATTTTGAGTCTATAACACCGAAACGGTTTGTAATAACATTGCAATACCTCCCCCCTTACAAAGTTCAGAATATGTGAAATGTCAGCAGCGTTACTTAATATTAAGACTGCAAAATTCATAATTACTAGACCACAGTACACCGTAAATAAGAAATCACACTATGTACATAAGTTATTTGTGATGCAAACTGTTTAATAGGTCTGCTTCTAGTTAACAGTAAGATATAAACATTAAAATGTTTGTCACCACTTAACTAATTAAACCTAAATTTACAATTAGGGTGATATGAACATTCAGCAAATTTTACAACTCATTTATTGCTATCATTTATTCGTCTATATCTAACAAATTGAAGGCTAAGTGTAAGTGATTTCTGTTACCTGTTATCATTATTTAACACATTAAAGTGTTGTTAGAATATAAGAGATGTTCTAATGAAATAAAAAGAAAATGATAACAAATTGTTATGGTTCATTAGATTATGTATACTTTGTTGGGCTGAGATAATCTACAATATTTTCACTGTGTATGTCAATATTCCGTTCATCTAGTAAATAATTTCGGCATATCCCAGTGTAATTTACGTTGAAAGTTCCACTTTAAGTTTCAAACTTTTACTATTATCATTCATCTGGCATACAGAGATGTTTTACACTGATATTTTTGTATTAGTTAGTTACTGCTCCTCTCTAACGAACTGATTATTTTAGAGAACACCTTACTTTAATGTGTGGAACTCATGCACAAAATGACCGATAGTCCTAGGTACTGCATAATTCGTCAACGCTGTATATGTTGCAAATAATCTCAGCCAATATTGTTGTAAAAGTTCGTCGGTTCAGTGTGTTCAATATCTACTTAACATTTATTATGGTACATAATACATAAATATATAACATCCAAACAGCTGATTCCCTTTGTCATAAAAATTTTGATTAAGCTTTGATAAATAAGTAAACATAAAATAATAGCAATAATAATAATAACCTTAGTGATAAAATTTGACATGTGAATCCTATTAGAATGTCTGTTGCATTAATTCAAACTTAGGAAAACTTGCTATATTTAAACATGTATTAATGTTGTACAACATATAACTAAAACTATTTATAAAGAAAATCTGAATTGAACTGAACTAAAAATTGGACAGTTTAATCCTTAATATAGTTGACACTATCTTACAATATAATCGCTGATGTTATTCAAGCATCACTGTAACAGTTGAATTGTTCACTTTTATTTTTATTTTTTATTAAACACTTATAAATAGAAAGGAAGTTGTTCATAGAAATTTCAACTAAGCAACAAAGAATGTTCTACAATAATTCTGTCGTTAGAACAGGAAATAAGAAGAGACATGTTGAATTTGCCTTACCAATATATATTTACTAATTCTACTATGAAGTCAGTTACGTCATGTCTGTCTTATAATTTCCAAGCATAATCCAGCCTGGTTAAGTTAAGAAAGTTTAAGATCAATCAATGAACTCGAAATAAAAAAATTATATCACAACACAACAATTGGTACCCACGATTTATAGTACACTGAATACCTAATCTCATATTGATCGGTCCCAGATTAAGAAAAAGATACAAAATTAGTACTAGAATCATTATTCACTAAACGAAGCAAGAAAATTCTCACAGGCAGTCTGGTATGAGGTATTTGGGCTATGTTATCAAAGGTAACTAAGTTCAAAAGTAGTTCTACCCAAAACAGTTGTTCACGTATTATTGGATATTAATTCTGTTTATAGAATGGATCTCAGGTATTTACTGTGAAATGTTTTCAGTTTGTGACATATGGTATTATCTGTGCATATTGACATAACTGCTGATTAATTCGCAATGATGAATGTAAACGGATTTGTACTGATAATTCATAAATCGACAACAAATATGAGTGTAAATGCTAGTGCCTTATATCTCAGCCATAGGATATCCAATTCACACCATGACCTATGGGTGTAAACGTTTTGTGTATAAGGAAAATACCTCTTTGCACATACATATTTAGGAAATATAAAATTAAGTGTTTCTTGATAAGTGGTTAATTAACGGATAAGATTGCTCAATAAAACCTCCCGGACCACGTTGTGACTTGAATTAAAATTGGAGGTAGAAAATTTCTGCCTGACAGTCAAGTGATCTAAAACGTTGATTTTTAAATGAATTCAATTTAACACTAGATAAGTGTTACCGTGGTTTCCATTGATCAAATCAAGTATATATATATATATATATATATATATATATATATGACCACATCTGCATCAATAAGTTTAGAAGGACCATGTAAGATGTAAGAGCAAGGAGAGAAGCTGACATAGCTTCCGATCACCATCTGGTGGTGGCTAAAATGAAACTGAAGCTAAGGAATCACTGGGCAACTGGAGCAGCAGTATTACACAAGTTTAATACAGCCCTTCTCCGGGATACTAACAAACGCAACGAATTCAAAATAATTCTCAGCAACAAGTTCCAGGCATTTCAGGATCTACTAGAAAAAGTTGGAACTAATATGGAAGACAACTGGAAAGAGATTAAGGGAACAATAACCTCAACATGTCAGGAGGTTTTGGGTCTCAAGAAACAACACCAAAAAGAGTGGATTTCTGTTAGTACTCTGGACAAGATCCAAGAAAGGAGGAACAGAAAGACAGCTATTAATAACAGTCGGACAAGAGCAGAGAAAGTCAAGGCACAGGCCGAATACACCGAAGTCAACAAGCAAGTGAAGAGGAGCATCAGGTTGGATAAACGAAAATTTGTTGAGGACCTAGCAATGACAGCGGATAAAGCTGCCAGAGAAGGAAACATGAGGCTGTTATACGATACAACGAAGAAACTATCTGGGAAATTCAATAAACCAGAACGGCCAATCAAGAACAAGGCTGGCAAACCAATCACTGAAGTTCATGAACAACGGAACAGGTGGGTAGAGCACTTCCAAGAACTCTTGAATAGACCAGCCCCACTGAACCCACCAGTCATCGAAGCAGCAGCCACGGATCTCCCTATAAGCACAGACCCACCAACAGTCGAAGAAATCAAAATAGCCATCAGACAGATCAAGAGTGGTTAGTCAGCTGGACCAGACAGCATACCAGCGGAAGCACTGAAGACAGATATAGAAGCAATTTCAAAGATACTCTACATTCTCTTTAGGAAGATTTGGGTGAAAGAACAAGTTCCAGCAGACTGGAAAGAAGGGTACCTCATCAAGATACCAAAGAAAGGCGATCTCAGCAATTGTGAGAACTACAGAGGCATTACCCTACTTTCAGTACCAGGAAAGATCTTCAACAGAGTGTTATTGAACAGATTAAAGGACCCAGTCGACGGCCAACTCCGAGATCAACAGGCCGGATTCCGTAAAGATCGATCATGTACCGATCAAATCGCTACTCTACGGTTCATTGTTGAACAATCAATTGAATGGAATTCACCACTTTACATCAACTTCATCGACTATGAAAAGGCGTTCGATAGCGTGGATAGGAGAATATTATGGAGCCTTCTACGACATTACGGCGTACCCGAGAAGATAGTCAGCATCATACGAAATTCTTACGACGGACTACATTGTAAAATCGTGCATGGAGGTCAGCTCACAGATTCATTCGAAGTGAAGACCGGTGTCAGACAAGGCTGCTTACTCTCGCCCTTCCTCTTCCTACTGGTCATCGACTGGATCATGAAGACTGCAACATCTGAAGGCACTCTCGGAATACAATGGACAACATCGTCGAAACTAGATGACTTGGACTTTGCAGATGACCTAGCTCTTCTTTCTCACACACATCATCAAATGCAGAGGAAGACCAACAATATAGCAGCAGCCTCAGCAGCAGTAGGCCTCAACATACACAAATGGAAAAGCAAGATCCTCCGATACAAAACAACAAACACTAACCCAATTACACTTGACTTGACGGAGAAATTCTAGAAGACGTTAAGAAGTTTACATATTTGGGCAGCATAATCGACAAACAAGGAGGGTGTGACTCGGATGAGAAGGCGCGGATTGGTAAGTCAAGGGCAGCATTTCTACAACTGAAAATCATCTGGAATTCAAACGGACTGGCAGTCAATATTAAAGTCAAAATTTTCAATACGAATGTAAAGACAGTTCTATGGCATTGAGCTGAAACTTGGAGAACTACGGAAAGTATTCTTCAGAAGATACAAGCATTTATAAACAACTGTCTGCGCAAGATTCTTCGGATTCGTTGGCCAGATACCATCAACAACAACCTTCTGTGGCAGAGAACTAATCAACTTCTAGCAGAGGTAGAGATTAGAAAAGGACTCTGGAGGTGGATTTAACACACGCTGAGTAAACCATCAAACTGTGTCACAAGACAAGCACTAACTTGGAATCCAAAAGGTCAAAGAAACAGAGAAAGACCCAGGAACACATTGCGTCGGGAATTGGGAACAGACAGGAAGGGAATGAAGAGCACTTGGGAAGAGCGAAAAAGGGAAGCCCATAACAGAGTTGGTTGGAGAATGGTGGTCAGCGGCCTATGCTCCACATGGGGTAACAGGCATTAATTGATTGATTGATTGATGAATTAGAGTATTATGTAAGACAAATACACTTAATAAAAAAATCAGTTAATGTTTACGGCTTACAAGTGCTGAGAGTCAACTGATATGAGATTAGTCTTCTTAGAATATTCATCTAAAATATATATGTTTTAATACGATTGTAGTGGGATTTTGTACAGTATGCGAATAATTTATCTCACAAGCTGTTATCTCCTAAAGTACCATGGATAACTAAAGAACGCTGAATGGTTATCTCGTCCTGTTTTGAGATCATGCTACATCAAGTAAACACGATTTATTTCGATTTATTTTACCTAAATTAAATGAAGAACAATTGTTTGACAAAGGTACTTTAATTACTTACTTACTTACTTATGCCCGTTACTGCTCACTGAGGAGCATAGGCCGCTCACCAGGGTTCTCCATTTAACTCTGTCCTGAGCGATCCTTTCCAATTGTTTCCAGTTGCTGATCATCCTTTTAATATCTGCTTCCGATTCTCGACGCTGCTTGTTCTCTGGCCTTCCTCTTTTCCGTTTCCCAACAGGATTCCATGTTAATGCTTGTCTCGTGATGCAGTCCGATGGTTTGCGTAATGTATGTCCTATCCATTTCCAACGTCTTTTCCTAATTTCCTCTTCGGCTGGAAGTTGGTTTGTCCTCTCCCATAGTAAACTGTTGCTGATGATTTCCGGCCAACGAACATTCAGTATCTTGCGTAGGCAGTTGTTTATAAATACTTGTATCTGTCTGATGATGTTTGCAGTAATTCTCCAAGTTTCAGCTCCATACAGCAGAACTGTCTTGACGTTCGAATTAAAGAGTCTGACTTTGAGGTTAGTTGATATTTGTTTTGAGTCCCATATGTTTTTCAACTGTCAATTCTTGTCTTTACATCTGCATCGGACCCTGCTTGTTCATCAATGATGCTCCACAAGTATGTGAAAGTATTCACTTCTTCCAGAGTTTCGCCATCAAGTTGAATTGGGATGGTGCTACCTGTGTTGTATTTAAAAATCTTGCTCTTTCCCTTATGTATGTTCAAGCCTACTGATGCTGAAGTTGCTGCTACATTGGTTGTCTTCGCTTGCATTTGTTGGTGTGTATGTGCTAAAAGAGCTAGATCATCTGCGAGGTC
This sequence comes from Schistosoma mekongi, assembly GCA_034768735.1. Taxonomy (NCBI): domain Eukaryota; kingdom Metazoa; phylum Platyhelminthes; class Trematoda; order Strigeidida; family Schistosomatidae; genus Schistosoma; species Schistosoma mekongi. The sequence continues at coordinate 16,082,722 of CM068309.1, read as the reverse complement.
CAAATCATCGAGTTGCATCCTACTTGTCCATTAAATCCCGTACATTCCCTCAGATGTGGAGGTCTTCATGATCCAGTCAACCACTAGAAGGAAGAGAAAAGTTGAGAGCAGGCAACCTTGTCTGACTGCGGTCCTCATTGAAAATGCATTTGTCAGTTGTCCTCCGCCTGTAGCCCTCCTAGGGTTACTGCCGGTCCCAAGCCCGGGTAAAGGAGGAGGGCTGGGCATGGGGCTAGCACCCCCATCCCGTAAAACCCAAACTTGCTAAAAAAACGCAAACCAGATTAAACAAACAAGATTACTTTAATAGACATGTTTAAATCTACCTTAGTTGACATTTGCCAACAGTATAAAAATTGTAAAAACCCTTCAATAAATCTACTATTCAAACAATACCGTGAGGCTTTAAGAAGATTAATAAAAGACCAGAATCTGATTATAAGTCAGATAAAGGAGAAGGTGCAGTTCTAATGAACAAAACTGAATTTGTTGATACGATGAATTCGATACTGAGTGACTGTACTAAATCTCAGAAAATTGGTGAGAATAAAGACAAATTCTAATGTTGAGCAACTGGTGACAAACTCTCTTTGAGGACTAAAACAAAGAGGAGTAATCACACCAGAAATTCACGATTCCATTAAACCTGTGGGTTCAAACACATCACGGATCTACAGTCTCCCTAATATTCACAAGTCGGGGCTCCCTCAATGTCCCGTTTAAGACATGTATAATTTACTATATCACAAGATTGCAAGATGGCTTGTAGGTATCTTGGAGCCTGTTCACAAATTGGTTGTAAAGAAAAGTGTTTGACTTCGTTTCGTAAGTAAATGACTTGAATATTAACGGTAAACATATGTTATCACAAGATGTAGCATCCCTATTTACTAATATACCACTTACTGAAACAATCGAATTCGTATGCAAACAAATAACAGAAAGACAATTTAACATTGAAATCCCAGAAGACAGTTTGAACAAATTGCCCTTAAGTTGTACAATAAATATCCATTTCGTCGTCGACAACGATTATTATCGACAAACTGATGGCATAGATCTGGGCTCTCCTCTAGGCCCGATTCTAGCTGATTTATTCGTATCTAAATTAAAAAATGAACCCTTGAAGGAGGTAATTAACAAACTAGATGTATACAACAGTTATATTGACGATACATTCGTCATCATCAACCAGAGCATCAATAACGAAGAAATCTGAAGTCGGTTTAATGATGCTCGATGAGCAATTCGTCTCACTTGCGAGTGCGAATACGACAACAGATTACATAGCTTAGATTTCCTACTAAGAAAACGAGGAAACGCGTCAATACGTTGAAGTATGTTTAGAAAGAGCATTGCATATCAATACACACAGCTCTTCAGTTTAGTACTTATGCTCTACAAGAAAAATGTTGTTAGGTGTCTGATAATCAGAGTCAGGAAAATTTGCTCGGAAGACACTATAAACACTAAGCTTGACACCATATTCAGTATATTGGCAGAAATAAGCTATCCTCATAATCTTCTGAACAAAAATGCTTCGAAAGTTAACACCATACCTGAAACGCTGACCGTCAAGAAGAAACCTCTCTTCTTTAAACTTCAATTTAAAGGGGAGGTAGCAAGTGATATATTAAGCGAGTTACCAGCTAAAGCTGTCAAAAGAACGTTCAATGAAGCAAATATATGTTAATTATTCACTAGCCGACCTGTGGTAGTTACTTGACTGAAGGATAAGCTACCTGGTTTTCGCACTCCCATGTACATTAATGAGTTCAGCTGCTCCTGTGGAGAAAGCAACATTGGGCATACAACCAGGCGATTTAACCAACAGATAAACGAGCACCTGCCATAGTAGTTTGGAAAGGAGGCGGTGAAAGCGATACGTAGTTCTACTTTGTCACACTTGATAGACAGTGGATAATCAACAGATAGAACCAAAGCGTTCACAGTGGCATACCACATATCATCAAAGATTCGTGCTCGTCTCCTAAACATCGCTAAAGCCATTGGGATTCGAGTTAACAACCCGAGTCTATAGATTCAAAAGATGCGTAACAACTCTATCCCTTCCATGGTCTTACATGACTTAATAAACGGCTTACACAATTTTTACACCCTTTGCTGTTTCATTGTTCTTATTCCACCCTTTTCGTTTCCTTTCACCACTTTCCACCTAATTGACCAAATTATTTTCACAGCTACTTTTGAGCGATTATTATAGTATGGAATTCCTCAGAAGTATACACCCCATATTCCGCACCAGGGGCTTAAGGTTGACGACGAACGTTGCTTCTAATTCATGTAATGGAAACCACTACAAACATATCTAACCATACAAGATCTAACCCATACAAGACAATCATTTGTTTGGTGAAAATGGGGAATGTCATGATTAATACATAAATTACTTTTAAATATCCGTTTAAACGTCTTTTGCGTTCCTCCACCAGGATTGCTTCCCTTGGTTGTCTTCATTTCTCCTACGTACTGTGATCAGGCTTTGCTCCTTGTCACCTAGCAACTCACCATGTATGTTGTTTACTGTTTCCACTTCACGCAACGTTCCACTACCTAATACTTATGAACAACCTTACGAGTAGTATCTGCCACACTACTACTAGACACTGATTCAGTGGTACGGATGGTTAAGCTTTTGACTCAAAACATGAAGGTCTCGGCTTTATATCCTGGTAGGATCGAGGGCATGTACAGGTAAGGAGTTCTATGTATTCAGATGAAACAACTGTCGACTGTTTCTTGGCTTTCAGTGTTGCTCAACCACAAGCAGTTCGTGTCGAAAATAAGCATTAAAATTAGGTACCATTCTCTACAAAACCACCCCAACGCATTTTAATCACCGTGGTTGCTTTCCAAGTCGTTATTGCCAACAGAATATTGATGCACAGATAAACATTCATGTGCCACTGTTACCTTCAAGTATTACACATACTATGCACAGAATCAACGTTATTACTACTGAATAAGCTTTAAGTTTAGAACTGTCTTGAAATCTATCTTTTAGTATTGATAACTTTGACTGCTATCCTGAAAATGCTTTAACCAAATTAAAAAGCGAAACTTTTGGATTACTATTTTAATTTTTACATATGTTGTTTTAAATTTCAAGCCAGTTGGATCTGAATTATGGGTTGAGGTTATCTAAAGTATTTTCAATGCTCACTATGTGTTATATCCATAATTTTATGTTTTTGCGAGTTAAGGTAAGAGTGATTCCAGCATATTACAGTTCAATTTTCTATATAAATTTCATATCAAACTGTAAAGTTTACTATTTAATGTTTTTCATCTGGCATGTTCATTTGTGTTATACTGACATACTCATATCAGACTATTGAGAATAATATACATCAATCACTCTATTAAATAAATAGAAAAGTAACCAGTGTTGGGTAGGACGCGTATGTTAAACATTGAAAACATTGCTGCTAACCTTAGCCTAAACATCATTCAAACAGAACAAGAGATTCTATGACTTTAGTTGTTTGGTATGTTACAAAGGCTCTAAGTTTAACTTTTTTCTATTATTTTAGAATATGTTGTCTAACTTAGTGTATAAATGTTCGTGTACGTTAAGCAGAAGATAGTTTATCAATCAGTTCTAAAATAAAAGTTTCTTCATACCGTAGGGAAGGATAAAACTGTCACTGATTTGAAAATGTTTTATTTTCCTGTTATCTTAGTATTTTAGGATTTGAGTGATGGTGGAAAAAATTCTCCTTGGTTTAGTCATTTACTTGCTGTTATCATGTCATTAAGTTAATAGATTGATTTCTATAATGCAAAGTGATTTCAATAAGAGAATTTTGTGATACATATGATTGACTACTGAAGATTAGCAAAACACTTCATTGTAAAGCCTAGATAAAGTAAACCATTTAAGTAGATGTGACAAAGTCAACTAATCTTCTCAACCACTAGATAAACCAAAGTAACCAGCAAAAATCTACAGCAGAAGTATAAAGGCAAAGAAAGATGTGTATTTTCACCAGTTAGTACTTGTTAAATAGTGAACACTATTATTTATAGTTGACACAATGAACCACTGTAATTATCATCAAATGAGATGTTCTGATGAAGTATTCTGACACGGTAACGAGCTGATGTTTTTCACATAACTTTGTGTCGTGAAATTCACATATCTAAACTTATAGCATTTACCAATGTTGATCGTATTCTCTTATTTTATTAGTGTAATATTAAAGCTGAACAAACTGAAATATTAGCCTAGAGTTTGAATTTAATTCAAGACTTTTGCATTCAATAAGGGAAATAATATATAATAAATCTAGCACTCAATCATAGGTTACCGGCTTACATTCTCCATAACATTTGCTGCAAATTTTAATTCCAGAAGCCACTAAGCTCTTTATGAAAATATAGGAACAGAAAACTAAGACTTTACTCCAAGTGAGTGACATATATACAAAAACTCACGAATATTTATAGTTTTAATGTAACCAGAAATTATCATTATTATCCATTCAGGTATCGCTAAGCTTCTAAAGGTTTCATCTCAACAATGTGAATCAACATTAGCTGATAGTCATCACTCACTTTAGGCAGAGTCGTATTCCAACATAAATTTGAATCAGAATTGCGCGTTGTCATACTTATGGATCAAGTACATGAAATTCAGCGAAGAGATGTTTTTCTCAACAAATCTATTACCAAGCTATTTTCATATCTTTAATTTAAACAGCCATTTACTTTTAATGATTACCGCATAGATAATTCAATGGAAAAAATAAAAACATCCTGGTTATTTTGTATATTTCAGCAATTCATTTCAAATAATCTGATAACATATTAACTTGTTGAGTTATTTATGAGAAATGATGGCATATTAAACAACAAGAAAACAATAAGATAATAGGAAAATAACAAATCATGCCACTATGGATATTATGTCAATATTACTAAGGTAGGTTTAATGCCAGTACAAATTTCAATGGTTTTGTGCAATTTGATTTTAACTTGTTATTTGTAATTTTCAGAATACCAAAAACAACTGAACAACCATTTCTTCCTAGTGTGAACTCTTCAGACGTAAGGACCCATAACCTTACCAGGTGGTCGAATTTAAAAATCCCTCGTCAATTTGTTAATCTCTAACTATTTGGACCACTGGACTGGTCCTCCATAAAGTTTTTGATATAGTACAGAGGAAGTGGACCAAGTCTTCATATGACTAGTGCTTCCATAAACCTATATACCTAACCTAGACGTGGTTTTGCCAATTATATCAAAGATTTCAACTATCTGATAATGAAAGATGTACGTTTTTCTGTCTTCTAATACTGGACCGTTTGACTTGAGCTGATTTAAACGTACTCAGAGATCACACTGACAGTCTAGTAATGATCGCTCCTCCTTCTGTATATCACTACACAAATGTAAATGGATGAACATAGTGCGATATGAATTATTTGATAGTGTGATATTTAGGTCTTTGGTGAAATATAAACATTATCTTTTCAATAATAATGACCTGCGCTGAATGGTTTCATCAACAGCTGAATTATATCATCGTTTAAAAAAATGGAAATTTGACTTAGATTGGTTAATCATTGAATGGTAACCATTTTGATGTTAGGTCTATTGTATCACCATCAAGATTTATAGACAGTTACTAGTCTGAGTGACTCGACATCATTTGGATCTATGTGGAAATTGCAAGTAGTCTGGAAGTAGTTAGTAAGAATTACTAGACCTAGATTTCGTGCTACTCGGCACCCGTCAACAAAGTGCACCTACAATCCTTAAGAGAACTTAGGCCTGATATGACGGGGCACCTAAAGAGGATTGATTATCTCCCGGAATTGTTCTTCCTGTAAGCGATTTCATTATTTTGGCTGTATACTAAGTAAGCATTTTATTATTACTATTGTTACGTTGCCCTCACTCCATACTCTCGTCTAAGGCATTCACTGTTGTTATATCGTTCCTCATTTATAAACTAATTAATTGACTGCACATACGTTACCCCAGTTCACACCCACTATTACTCTTGTTTTGTATTAATGTCAGTTTTCTAATTGGTTGACGGTGCGGTCTGGTTTTATGTATGTGTGTGTATAATTGAAATAGGAAAAGGATTGTGTCTGTTTGGCTCATAAATCGTTGTTTTCTCTATTCCAGCTTTGGGGGGGGGGTTGGTAAACGTGTACGTATACTGATTGGGAATTATCAAGGTCACTGTGTATTTTTCTTCAATACATAACAATCGGGACGGGGCTTAATGTGAATCCAACTTACGCAGTCATTGGTCTAAAGTCTAGTATATTTTATTATCCAATCAGCACAAAGAATCTCAGTGTCATAAATCTTATTTTAAAAAAAATCGATCAGTATGACTACTACATTTGAGCAAATGCAAATATATCTACAGCAGCAACAACAGCAATTTTTAGCCTTTCAAGAACAAATGCTCGAGTCATTAATGTCAAAAATTGTTATCCAGTCCAGAATAACTCCCGAACAATAACAAAATAGAGTTATCACTCAGTTCAGCTCCAGAATTTAATTTTGATGCAGAAAATGGCTACACATATGAATCATGGATCGGCAGAATTGAGGACCTTTTTCAAATGGAATGTAAAGGTATAGATGACGCCAAGAAGGTGCGTTCATTAACACAAAAACTTGGTCAGCATAAATATTCTAAATGCAAAAACTATATCCTGCCACGATATCCGAGAGATCTGACATTTAATGAAACTATTAGCATTTTAAGTGCAATATTCTGTTAACCAGCGTCCTTATTTCATATTCGTTATAAATGCCTCCAATTGACAAAAGATGCAGATGTGGATTATTTGTCCTATGCAAGCAGAATTAATCTACAAGCTGAACGTTTTAAGTTAAATGCATTGTTAAATGATCAGTCTAAATGTTTATTATTTGTTTCCGATCTCCAGTCACCACAAGATGCTGACGTTTAGGACAAGATTGCTATCACGCATTGAGCAAAACGATGACATGACACTACAGATCGTAACGTCAGAATGTCAACGACTGGTCAACCTCAAAAATGATTCGACGGTTATAGAGAATAAAGGAAATGCTTCATATCCATGCTGTCAAATCCAACAAAAGCAATAATGTTTCAGTGAATAATCACCATAAAACTAAATTATTCAAACTGTTTTCGAAGTGTTGGTTTTTTGGATCTTGGCATTTCGCGAGATTTCGCCATTATGAACGTCACAGGTGCAATATATACTATAAAGTTAGTCACAGAGACCGTGTGCCGACAACAGAATTATTTGAAATCTGGACCACGCATAAAATATCCCCGGAATCATAATAGTCATATACGTAGTATATATTCAACATTCACATGCAGTCTAGCCGACAAAAGAAGGTATGTAGGTCTATTAGTAAATGATGCCCAGATTCGTTTGCAGTTGGATACAGCATCCGATATCACACTTATTTCTAAAAAACATGGTAATTTATTGGCTGCCCCACATTGCTATCTACTGAACATAAGCCGCGTAATTCCTCTGGATATATCCTAAAACTTGTTGGAATGATTAATTGTGCTGTTAAATTTGGAGTATATTCTTTCACTGGGACTTGTTATTTAACAAACAGACATGATCAAGATCTTATTGATATTGATTGGATTGATAAACTAAATCTTTGGAAGGTACGACTAGACGCAGTATGTACATTGAAGGATCCACATATTCCTAAAAATCTACCTGTATTAAATGTAACATCCAACAACAACGTCTTGACGACAGCTCATCTTTTTTAAAAGCATTCGAATGTGTTTCAAAATATTTTAAGATGTTGAAATATTTGTAAAGCCGGATTGTATTTACGTTAAAGAGTTACACCAGTTGTTCGCCCTAAACGGCAGGCGCCCTACGCCTCTACCGATTGAGTTGATAGAGAACTTGACCGATTAGAAAAGCTAGGGGTTATACAACCTATTGCCTTCTCATCATGGGAAGCTCTGATTGTCGTAGTCCAGAAAGCTAATGGTATCGTTCTTCTGTGTACTGATTTCTCTACTGGACTAAATAATGCTCTGTAAAATCATCATATCCATTACCACCATTACCCGAAGATCTATTCATTGAGCTCAATGGTTGATGTTATTTTGCAAAACTGGATTTATCTGATGCCTATTTACAAGTAGAAGTTGATGATGATTCTAAGCCTTATTTAACAATCAATACTCATCGCGGACTTTACCAGTACAACAGACTACCATTTGGTGCAAAGCCAGCGCCTGCTATTTTCCAACATTTAATGGATATTATGATATCAGATCTTGATGGTGTTGCCGCTTATCTTAATGATATTATTGTTGTGGGTTCCTCTAAAGATGAGTTATTATCCCGTTTGGATATAGTACTTACACGAATATCACAATCTGATTTTCAACTGCAGAAACAGGAATGTGAATTTTTCCTTCAATCTGTTAAATACCTTGAATTTATATTTGATAAACATCGGCGCCGTTCAGATCTGGATAATGTAGGTGCTATCACGAAATTGCCTGCACCTGCCGATGTAACGACTCTACGATCATTCTTGGGTATGATTGGATATTATAGTGATTTTGTTTCAGCTATGCAGATGTTACGCCATCCTTTGAACCAACTTCTAAAAGCAAATGCAATATGGAACTGGTCAGAAGCATGCCAAAATTCCTTCGATGAAATCAAGAAAATCTTATCCTCTGATTTACTGCTAACCCACTAAAATCCAAAATTAGAAATAGTTGTCAATGCTGATGCTTCTAACCACGGTATTGGCGCTGTTATCAGTCATCGCTTTCGTGATGGTAAAGAAAAACCTATAGCTCATGCATCTATATCTCTAAATGTTACTGAACGGAGATACAGTCAAATAGAAAAAGAAGGATTGGCACTGATTTTGGCCATAAAGAAGTTTCATAAAATGATTTATGGTCTACCATTTACGTTTGCTGACAGACCACAAACCTCTCCTCTTTATTTTTGGGACAAAGTCCGCAATCCCAGTCTATACCGCAAATCGTCTACAGCGTTGGGCAATCACGTTGCTAGCTTATGATTTTAAGATTCGTTATAAACCAACAGCAACTTGGTCACGCTGATGTTCTCTCCAGACTAATTGCAACTCAAAAGTTTGAGAACGAAGACATTATTATTGCTACTGTGTCACTGTAAGATGATATTCATCATGTATTGCAAACTTCTATTCAGGCTACACTCTCGTCAGCAATCACTATAAAATCTATCAGAACATTATTCGCTATCTTTTGTGTGGTTGGCCTCCACACCTCAATGCAATAGAACGACAATATTTTCATCGACGAGACGCCCTTTCTGTTGTTGATGATTGTCATGTGTTCGACGACCGTGTAGTTATTCTTCAATCCTTGCGCCACAAAGTCCCGTCGCAGTTGTATTCTGCACATCCAGGCATCGTCCGAATGAAAGCACTGGCGCGAAGTTACGTATACTGGCCAAACATTGATACTGATGTTATGAATTATGTATTAAAATGTCCGAAATGTACACAAGCTGCAAAAGCCCTTAGGAAAACTGGACTTTGCTGCTGGAAACCAGCGACACATCCATCGTCGAGAGTGCATATAGACTTTGCTGGACCTCTTAATGGCAAACACTATTTAGTGATCGATGCTTTTTCTAAGTGGCCGGAAGTAAATTGCATGGGGTCTATATCAACTAAGGCTGTATTAGATAAAATACGTCAAATATTCAGCTGTTTTGGGATCTCACAATACTTGTCTCAGATAATGGTCCACAATTCTTGTCTTCAGAATTTCAGAAGTTTTGCGTTTTAAACAGCATTAAACATATCAGAACCCCCCCCCGTATCATCCACAGTCAAATGGGCAAGTTGAGAGATTTGTCGACACCTTTAAGGGAGAGTTAATCAAAGCCCAGGGGGAAGGGAGATTAGAGGAAATATTGTATAAGTTCCTGTTTACTTACCGTTCAACACCAAATCTTGAGACAGTCAGTGAAGTTTCTCTTGCAGAAGCAATGTTTGTAATGAAAATCAAGATGCCATTAGATAGTTTGAAGCCCGATTCCCCAACGACTGTTGAACGCAACACCAGAATAGAAGTACAATACAACAACAAGCATAGGGCTAGGCCCAAAAGATTCTTACCTGGACAAAAGATCCGGGTCCGCGATTTTCATCGTAAAACGATGGAGTGGGTACCTGGAATTATCCTAAGGAACAGAGGGCAAGTTATCTATGAAGTTTGCGTAAGCTATATGAGATGGGTAAGGCATGCTAACCACATCCGATTGTCTAGATATGGAGATGGAGATGGAGTTAATCTGCGAACTCCGATGATGTTAAACATGTTACGTGATTTCGATAACAGCCGCAGTCAGAAAACGAAGACTATGGAGACAAGAACAGCATCACTGCTAAGGAAATAAAAAAAATTCGACGGAAACCAAACAGAATCAAAGTGAACCCCTATGATAAATCTTACTAAGGATATTTTTTAAAAAGAAAGGGAAGGTGTTGTGACGGGGCACCTAAAGAGGATTGATTATCTCCCGGAATTGTTCTTCCTGTAAACGATTTCATTATTTTGGCTGTATACTAAGTAAGCATTTTATTATTACTATTGTTACGTTGCCCTCACTCCATACTCTCGTCTAAGGCATTCACTGTTGTTATATCGTTCCTCATTTATAAACTAATTAATTGACTGCACATACGTTACCCCAGTTCACACCCACTATTACTCTTGTTTTGTATTAATGTCAGTTTTCTAATTGGTTGACGGTGCGGTCTGGTTTTATGTATGTGTGTGTATAATTGAAATAGGAAAAGGATTGTGTCTGTTTGGCTCATAAATCGTTGTTTTCTCTATTCCAGCTTTGGGGGGGGGGTTGGTAAACGTGTACGTATACTGATTGGGAATTATCAAGGTCACTGTGTATTTTGCGCAACACAATGCTCCAATGAGCATTTGATCCCAGGTGGCTTAGTTACACAGACTGAGACTGTCACCTGTGAACTATTTGGGCCACAAGTTGCTACCTATAGGATTGAGCTGTATACATTGGTTGATACCAGTTTAGTGACTAGTCTGATGTTTGCCACTTTGATTTTCCCCGCATTGAATAAGATGTTCTAGGCTTTTATTAACATTGTAAAATATTGTCGAATAGAATGCAATTTAATAAGTCATTTATCAAAACTTTATTCAGATGGTAGAGAATAAGAAAGGGAATTTCTAAGGCTGTAGAATTGTAGATTATACAACGTCAATTGAGATGTAATTTTTTTATAAATTTGTATTTGTAGTAGCAAATATAAAAAATTTTAAAGTAGTAGTAGTAAACTAATTAATTTCAGTCCACGATAGTATCAACAGGACGATACAAATACTTTCGAACTCTGCGTGCTTACCAGTTTCACAAGTATGACTGTCCAGATTCAGTAGTCCACTTTAGAGGGAAGTGTCCTTTGACACGAATAAGCTGAGCACGAGCGTCAGGATGGAGATCAACGAGGAGAAACAAGTGGATCAATTTGGCTAACCTTGAATAAGACGAAATAAGCGCCCTAAGTTCTATTTGTCCGTTACAATCTAACTCTAATCCTAATTGCTTTTAATTATTAGTATTACTACTGATAAACTTATAACAGTGTTTGACAAAGCATTTAAAGGTTAGAGTATTGTTGTGACGAGTGGTTTTGATTTATTATCGACCACGAAATCTCTGTTATCGATTGTTATCTTGTCTAGGTTGATCACTCGATTTGGCTCCTTAGCTATGGTACAACCCCCCAGGCTAAAACTACTCGTCAACAGGAACTCGAGTGAGAAGGCAGGAAATACTGCAAAATGCACTACTGCAAAGGTTCAGTTATGTACAGAAAACTAGGGTATTTATATTATCATAAATGTTCATTGGGCTTCTAGAGATTTCTGTAACCTACTAAACATAGTAGTAGTATGGTAACTGTCCAATCACAGACATCACATGAATTTTCATTGTCCAGATGTTTCTGATAAAAAAAACTATCTGCGTGCTGATTGGACACAATGTTTCCTATTGATTTCTATGCCTTCTTGAGCTTGTGTAAAGGGGATTTCCTGGCTCTACCCAACAAGTATATAACAACAGCTCCGGTTACTAGGTTTATCTGTTGCAAATCTTTGATCTAGGAGGAGCCCTTTTTTTTCTATAAGCTTTGTAAAGTTTTTCCCGGTGGTTTTAGTTATAACTTGCATTACGTTATATTTTTTAGAAGACAAAATTTATCTGCTGTTAACATTCACATAAGTTCAGGATTTAAGTCTGTTTTATAGCCTAGCTGATACCGTTAACCTGATAAAGTATAAACACCAAACTTTTATTAGTAATAGTACTTAAATATGTCATTAACATTCATATAAGAGTTTGTCATTATAATTATTCTAACATCCACTAACCAGTAATATACCTAGTATATTTGGAAAGTATGAAGAATAGCTTTAATCTTTGGTCATTTTATATGCTGGACATATTTTTTAGGTATTACTAACAAAGTAAGATCTAGTCGATGAGTAAATTAAGATTTTCACTGGAATCGTAAAATCTCAATGGTCGCCTATGCATAACTCAAAATCCCGAACAACACGTTTATCTGTTCATTCTTAGAAATTTCAGTGTTCCGTTAAGTTTTGATTGTAGTGTCGACATCGTAAAATAAATTAATTAGGCAATATTGTTTATTGATTTGATTCACTAAGCTTGATTATACTGCACAAATTCTATCCAATATTCTGCTGAACATGTGCACGCATCAAGAAAATCTGACTACATTAACCACTGTACACAAAAATATGATTGTATAGGAATCTAGTGTTCTATATAATGTTTCTGTTAGGACGCGAAAAATTTGGTTGGTTGACCGAAACGACAATGAGGTGTGCCTAGTCGATATCTTGCTCGTTTGCCCTCTGCCTACTGAGTCCCGAGCCGGAGATAGAAGAACATAAGCCGATAGACAGAATCCTATTATATTTCAGGTATTTCTTTATATACACATAAAATCAGACCTCACAGCAAACCAATTACAAATCTGACATTAATGCAGAACGAAGGAAATAGTAGTAGTGAGTAGGGACAACTTGTACACAACCAATTAATTGTAGTTCATATTAAGAAACAATATACTGAGAGTAAATATACTAAACCGGAGGACAGAGTAAGAGGAACGTAACAATGATAGAAATGAAATGTTTACTCTACTCACAACCAAAATAATTGAAATCATCAATCAATCAATCAATGCCTGTTACTCCAAGTGGAGCATAGACCGCCCACCAGCATTCTCCAGCCAACTCTGTCCTGGGCTTTCCGTTCTAGCTCTTCCCAAGTGCTGTTCATTGTCTTCATGTCTGTTTCCAATTCCCGACACAGTGTGTTCTTGGGTCTTCCTCTGTTTCTGTGGCCTTTAGGATTCCAAGTCAATGCTTGTCTTGTGACACAGTTTGACGGTTTCCTCAGTGTGTGTCCAATCCATCTCCAGCGTCTTTTCCTAATTTCTTCCTCAACTGGAAGTTGATTAGTTCTCTGCCACAACAGGTTGTTGTTGATGGTATCTGGCCAACAGATCCGAAGAATCCTACGCAGACAGTTGTTTATAAATACTTGTATCTTCTGAAGGATACTTTCCGTAGTTCTCCAAGTTTCAGCTCCATACAACAGGACTGTCTTCACATTTGTGTTGAAAATTTTGACTTTAATATTGACTGCCAGTCCGTTTGAATTCCAGATGATTTTCAGTTGTAGAAATGCTGCCCTTGACTTACCAATCCGCGCCTTCTCATCCGAGTCACACCCTCCTTGTTTGTCGATTATGCTGCCCAAATATGTAAACTTCTTAACGTCTTCTAGAATTTCTCCGTCAAGTCAAGTGTAATTGGGTTAGTGTTTGTTGTTTTGTATCGGAGGATCTTGCTTTTCCATTTGTGTATGTTGAGGCCTACTGCTGCTGAGGCTGCTGCTATATTGTTGGTCTTCCTCTGCATTTGATGATGTGTGTGAGAAAGAAGAGCTAGGTCATCTGCAAAGTCCAAGTCATCTAGTTTCGACGATGTTGTCCATTGTATTCCGAGAGTGCCTTCAGATGTTGCAGTCTTCATGATCCAGTCGATGACCAGTAGGAAGAGGAAGGGCGAGAGTAAGCAGCCTTGTCTGACACCGGTCTTCACTTCGAATGAATCTGTGAGCTGACCTCCATGCACGATTTTACAATGTAGTCCGTCGTAAGAATTTCGTATGATGCTGACTATCTTCTCGGGTACGCCGTAATGTCGTAGAAGGCTCCATAATATTCTCCTATCCACGCTATCGAACGCCTTTTCATAGTCGATGAAGTTGATGTAAAGTGGTGAATTCCATTCAATTGATTGTTCAACAATGAACCGTAGAGTAGCGATTTGATCGGTACATGATCGATCTTTACGGAATCCGGCCTGTTGATCTCGGAGTTGGCCGTCGACTGGGTCCTTTAATCTGTTCAATAACACTCTGTTGAAGATCTTTCCTGGTACTGAAAGTAGGGTAATGCCTCTGTAGTTCTCACAATTGCTGAGATCGCCTTTCTTTGGTATCTTGATGAGGTACCCTTCTTTCCAGTCTGCTGGAACTTGTTCTTTCACCCAAATCTTCCTAAAGAGAATGTAGAGTATCTTTGAAATTGCTTCTATATCTGTCTTCAGTGCTTCCGCTGGTATGCTGTCTGGTCCAGCTGACTAACCACTCTTGATCTGTCTGATGGCTATTTTGATTTCTTCGACTGTTGGTGGGTCTGTGCTTATAGGGAGATCCGTGGCTGCTGCTTCGATGACTGGTGGGTTCAGTGGGGCTGGTCTATTCAAGAGTTCTTGGAAGTGCTCTACCCACCTGTTCCGTTGTTCATGAACTTCAGTGATTGGTTTGCCAGCCTTGTTCTTGATTGGCCGTTCTGGTTTATTGAATTTCCCAGATAGTTTCTTCGTTGTATCGTATAACAGCCTCATGTTTCCTTCTCTGGCAGCTTTTATCCGCTGTTATTGCTAGGTCCTCAACAAATTTCCGTTTATCCGACCTGGTGCTCCTCTTCACTTGCTTGTTGACTTCGGTGTATTCGGTCTGTTCCTTGGCTTTCTCTGCTCTTGTCCTACTGTTATTAATCGCTATCTTCCTGTTCCTCCTTACTTGGATCTTGTCCAGAGTACTAACAGAAATCCACTCTTTTTGGTGTTGTTTCTTGAGACCCAAAACCTCCTGACATGTTGAGGTTATTGTTCCCTTAATCTCTTTCCAGTTGTCTTCCATATTAGTTCCAACTTTTTCTAGTAGATCCTGAAATGCCTGGAACTTGTTGCTGAGAATTATTTTGAATTCGTTGCGTTTGTTAGTATCCCGGAGAAGGGCTGTATTAAACTTGTGTAATACTGCTGCTCCAGTTGCCCAGTGATTCCTTAGCTTCAGTTTCATTTTAGCCACCACCAGATGGTGATCTGAAGCTATGTCGGCTCCTCTCCTTGCTCTTACGTCTTCCATGGTCCTTCTAAACTTCTTATTGATGCAGATGTGGTCGATTTGGTTCTCCGTAATGTGGTCCGGTGAAACCCATGTAGTTTTGTGTATACTTTTGTGGGAGAAAATGGTGCCACCTATAATCATTTTGTTGAAGGAACATAAGTTCACAAACCTCTCACCGTTATCATTCCTTTCTCCCAGTCCATGTTGTCCCATGATGTCTTCATACCCGGTGTTATCCACTCCGACCTTGGCGTTGAAGTCGCCCATCAGAATGGTCAGGTCCTTGGCTGAACATTTCTCGATGATTGACTGCAGCCTCGCATAGAACTGGTCTTTGTCGTCTTCGTGGCTGTCATTGGTGGGTGCGTAGCACTGGATGACATTCATTGCAATCCCTTCCTTCTTCGTCTTGAAGGATGCTGTGATGATCCTAGGTCCATGAGGTTCCCATCTTATAAGAGACTTCCATGCATCTTGGGATAACACCAATGCTACTCCTTGTGTGTGGGGGGCGTTTTCTTCTTCGTGGCCGGAGTATAAAAGCACATTTCCCGAGGATAACCGTTGCTGTCCAGCTTGCACCCAATGCGTTTCGCTTATTCCAAGTATCTTCAGGTTGTATCTTTTCATTTCTTCAGCTATTTGCATGGTCCTCCCTGTTTCCCACAGCGTGCGGACATTCCACGTACCTATATAAATTGTTGCTCTGGTTGTCAGAAGAGACATCGGCCTCGTGGCTTCCGAAGAAACTCGGCTTTCACCATGAGGCGTCATAACATACCTTCCAACTCCCAGGGCAGAGTAAAAATGGTTATAAAGGTTTTTACTGGTTAGCGTTTTTTTTAGCACGTTTACTGTTTTACGGGATGGGGTTGCTAGCCCCATGCCCAACCCTCCTCCTTTATCCGGGCTTGGGACCGGCAGCAACCCTAGGGGCTACAGGCGGAGTTCTGAAAGTTTGTTACACTTTTTTAATCGCTCAACATAACAGTTTATTGTTTTTTTAATTTATGAAAATCGTTCCATCCTCGTTTGGGACTCCACATTAGTAAACGCCTACTATCTCCAATTTGAGTTTTATATATCCATAGGGCTTGATGGTGTGAATATCACCACTTATTTATCGATTGGTTATAGTTCAGTGGTCTAGTTGTTCTACTTAAGTTAACTTGTGAAAGTGCACGCTTTCCATCTCCTGTAATTAATAAGTATCATTCAAGTTTGGTTGACTTCACAAGTCGAAGGTAGTTGTTATCTAATAAAATGAAATCTATTTTGTTATTTATGAGTGTATAAATAGCAATGAAAATGATGACTTAATATAAGCTGAACAGTAAGTGGGACCTTTCCTTATAGTTTGTCCTGTTATAGATACAACCTGGATGACCACTGCTTAGGGATCGGTATAATATTTATCTGGTCCCTAGTACATATTTATTTTTGTTTACCGAACTGTCATTTAGCTGCCACCTTAAGTGACTCAACGATTCATACTACACAAATATAAGTTGACTGTACGATACCTACAGGTTGTCAGCAATAATAAGAATAACTCAGCTGAGATGTCTGTGACTATGGTACGGAGGGCGAAGAGCTCATGGGTGCCTTTAGGATTATAGATATCCCTTGCTGATGATTACAATCTGTCATGAAATATACTCTTGACGCTTCCTTTTGCATGTGTTAAATAGCCTAACATCAACACTGCATAAACTTGAAAATGTCCTAATGATTGTAAAAGTGAATGCCTAACATTTCGTCTAATCTCTTCAGTCTTAATTTAATATTTGGTTGTTCGGAAACTTTGTTTTATTGATTATTGATCATCAATCAATCTATTCTTTAAACAATCAGGCAGTTATCTATTATGACAATATAAATTATATTCATTGCGATTATTAATCATTGGAATGTCTACTTACGACAACACGAAGGATTAGACAGATAAGACTTTGTGTATAATGAATGTGAAATTGTATGTTCATTAGTTTAATGCATGAATGTATGTTCGTATAAGTGTACAATTTGAAGAAGGATAGATAATCGTTAGTGAATATCAATAATAGAATATCTTTAAATTGTGTAATCTTCAATTTTCAGATTCAGTTAAACTGATTGATTTAATCAATCACACTAGGCAATATGAACAATGAAACATTAATTTTGTTTTTAACTGATGTATAGTTTATTAATGGGAACTATTTAAAACATTTGTTCATTCAAGATTTTGTTGTGTTTATGCAACATTTAATGGGAATATTCAATTATAGTGAAGTCTGAAATCTAGTTATAACTTTTTTCAAAGGTAATATAAATGGTAAATTTGAGAAAATTTTTTTAAAAATAATACAGTATCCTACTAAGTGAAATATTCTTGTATGGAAACATGAAAAGTGATTGTGTAACTCCAACTAATCTAAATTGCAGACATGTAACAAGGAGAGTATATGTATGATTTTTCATAATATGTAACTAATTAATCAAGCTTATATCTATGTTATTGGGCTGGAAACATTTTTGAATGCGTAATGTTGTTGAATCAACCTAAAGGCTAAGTTAAGGTAGGTTAGGAGGGGTGCAAACCTTAAACCTTCAGGTTCATTGTAAAAGTAATAAAAAAATTTAATCTGTAATTTATTTATAATTAGAAAAATGTCTTTTGAAGCCAACGACAGTGTTTATAATCATTTTTACCCTGTAAGTGTTTTCTACGTGATTCTAGAACCCAACTGGTTATGTCCTCTAATTTTATTGAACAAGTTACAGCATTATTGGAATATATTCCGTAAGTTTCTAAAAATGCAAGTTCACCAAGATTCCTACAAATTTACACTGCTTTCTGGAGCCAGGCTAGTTGTAGAAGCACAGCTAATTTTATTTTTTCTGCCTTTCTCTTTCAGATTCCGCAAGTGGAATATTGTTGGATTTTAAAAATAAGCCAGTTTCTCAAGCGTTCAATGCTCAATAAAGATATCGGTCTGTTAATCTGAAAGCTGTGTAACATATAAAGAAAGTAATTGCACTACTTGGTTTTGATTGAATAATTCTGATTATTTGGTTTTAATTATTACTACCTTCTAAATATTGATAAGTTAGGGAATAATAACAAGTTCTTCATAAGAATGACATTTTTGCTATTTTGTTGTTTCCATGTCCAGTTAATAATCACTAGTACCAATAATTGTTATTAGGAAGAAGACAATGTCATACAATGCATGCTAGAAACACGCTAAACAATCAATTGGACCTAATTTTTCCCTCATTATTTGATTTAAACTAACAATTTTTGCATTCTTGCTAAACATGTTTATGAGTTAGTGAAAAATTAGTGGATTAATGGGAAACACATTGAAAAATAAAGCACTGCATCCCGAATCCCTGTGTGGTCACTGACACTGGTGTCCAGGTATATCCAGTTGACGAGTTCCAAATTTAACTAAATGAGAGTCCTAGATTCTACTGCCAACCATATTCTAACCTCAGTGAAATAAAGCAATTTGTAATGAATATTTGTATTAAATCTTGAATAGAAATTCCTAGACAACATTCCGTTCAACTGCCTGATTACGTAATGCTAACAGTGACATTCACTTTTATGTTTATCCCAGACAAAATTCTTTAATTAATTTAGTTTCGACCAGATATTCGCTACAAGACATCACTTAAATAAATAAATATATTTTTATAATTGCAGAATTTTAAAAAGGAATTATTCAACGAATAAGTCTTAGTTTTCATATCTCTTTGATACCCTTGGTTATTTTAGATGCTATTAAGTCAGTAAAATACCATTTGAACCTTCAGTCTCTCTATAGTTGAGTAGTTTAGCAGTGAGTAGTTTCATATAACGCTTGAAAGAATCTTGTTCATCAGGCCGAAGCGTATACTCAGTGGCTCGACATTAAATGAATTCCACTCAGTGTCAAATGTTTGGTTGCAGGTTTCATCCTAGTTGACATATCTTTAGCCTAATCGGTTTCATTTAGTTGAAATCAAACTTATTCATAACGATCAGTTGAGCATAATTTTTGATAAATTACACTGTAAGAGGCAGCAATCAGCCACTTAGTGAACTGAAAAATGACCAAAACTACCACATATTACACAATAAACATTCAAAATGTTATTGACAGACCAGGACGAATAATTTGGGATTTGGTTGTTGCCAAGTAACTCAAATTTCTATAGCATTCATTAACCACAACTCAAGAAATCTCGACTTAATGCTCTTGAATCGCTTACTAAAATGACAGATATCCAATTTTGATGGTTTGCATAAGAGACCACTTTCCAGTATCCTGACCGAATATTTCTCTGTAAGCAAGACCATTAACCAGCTTACTAAGAATGTCCATGACATTTATGAACAAAATATTCAAGCAGAGTTGCATAGTCATTGTCGGAAATGAAGGTCACAAATAAACAAATAATCATTCAGTTCAGTGTCATAACACAATTACCTTTGATCATATCGATGTCTTTTGCGAACATCAGATAGCTTTTATTTCAGTTCATAATGTGGATGAGTTTAACGCTGGATTCTAACTGATTATGAAAAATCCGATTTATTTCTATTCGATCAGCTATAATTTTAGTCCATTGTTTTATAAAATACGGTAATTCAAACCGTTTTTACTCAAATATTTGATCATGTATAACTTGCAATCATGTAGTCAGTATCAGAATTTAGCATCAAATTTAGTGATGTTTGTGAATTTTCGATGTGATGCTTTGAGTATTGGAGTTCGATAGAAAGATACTGTTAAGAGGATACATGAAACTAGTAGAAATCCTTGGTCATCAACAAGGTGTGCCGTGAGTATTGAATGGATTGGTGGTTCATATTACGGTCAGATACATTACCACTGGTCTATTGACCATTCTTCGTGGCCATTTGTAGAATTTACCTACTGATAACATTGAAATTAAACAGTATGACGTTTGTCTAAAGTTGACCAATTTTTGTCAATTAAGTTACTATGTGGTCATTAGTGTAAGAGTTGTGACTAGACAACTATTCACTACACTTACAGCAGTCAACTTTATGTATGAGTAAATATGAAATAACCTATTATTTTGTACATATGAATTAGTACTTTTAAAAGCAGGTACATTGGAAGGACAGATAGAAGGAACTTTTTGCGCCTTATTGACCACATCTCAGATAACCTCGGTCCCAGAAGACCAAATAATTTGCGTAATTTAATCGCAAGACGTTCAAGAGACACAAGACACAGTGAACATGAAAAACACTTTTTAAATAGACAAGAAAGCACTTCTATACTGTTAATATTTGCTAAAGCCATAGCTGTTAGAAGGCCAAAACATAACCAATGTATCCATAAGGAATCGGTAATGACCCTTCAATTGACTTGGTAAGTGATACAAACAGTGATTATTATTATTCATTCATTCATTTATGAACTCACTTATCAAATGTGTATCGTAGCTCCACACGTCCATATCATCTATTATGTAACCAAGTTACATCTTTATTCCACATCCAACATTTATATTAGGTTGAACGAAATACGATGATCTCAATGTATTCTGCAAATATTATTGTTCTAGCTTTATTTCAATATGAACTAACCTATTGTTTCTCCTTTATCGACTCATTAGGTGAATCATATGAAGTGAACATATTGCCACTTAGAATAGTGGACTACTTGAGATTAATACAATACATTTAAAAACTGTAAACAAAAATTTATTGTTCAAATTTATTGTTAATAGGCATTTTTAATTACTTCTGTGTTATGTTATTCAAGCATCTGTTCAGTAGAATATAATTGCTTTGTCTAGAGTGATTCGTGCATAAATGTCATAGTTATCAGAATATTTTCTAACATCCAACAAATCCATTCCATGTTTGTCACTTGACGATGTATGTTAAATGTTTATGCATTGTGGGTTATATAGAACCATGGTAATGAATGAACGGATAATCCCTATTAGTAGGAGATTGATAATAAAATGCCTAAGTATTGGTAAATACATACACACACATTAATACGCAGAATATTTATGTTTACATATGCATTTATTGGTATGTTTGATACATTTTCATATATTCCCAGCTATGTTTACATCCTGTTGTAGACTCATCCAGTATAACGGTTTATTGTCAAACTATAAGGTTATGATTACATCCTTGGATTGTAGGTTCAGGAAATACTTCAATTTTTTTATTCAGAAGTAAACTTTGCATAAACAGTTTAAATAAAAATTGCGGTTAGTAACTTGATTATCACAATAATAAAACTAAAATAGATAGATTAAGGTTACCCATGAAAACCGCATAAGTTAGTGACTATCTAAAATCAATAATTCAGTGCGAATGTCGACACTTAAATGATTGTGAATCCAACTGGTTATTTCAGAACAGGATGAAACACGGGTCTTGGATTTTATTACTAGCCACAGCCATACTTTACTAAAAATTGTGACGTCGTGGTCGTGTCAAGAGGCACATATATCAGTGGAGACCGCTGAGTTGTAGTCATGATGTCGACAATGAGGAAATGCAAACTCTTGTAAACTTTTATCACTTTTTTACAACTTGTGCAATTCCAGAAAATATATCATATGACGAACATGCTATACTAAATAACAAATTTTAGAAAAGACACAGCCTTAACGTATTTGATATGAAGGTGAATAACATGTATACTAACTGTCTATTATTTCTAAAAAGTGAAAACAACAGATAAACAATAATTAATTAATCAAAATATAACTAAACGAGATTTAGGATTCATGTGAACAACAACTGTTCTGCAGAGAAAAAACAAGAACGAACTAATTGAGAAAATGAAACCGTTTCACATATTTTATTTTTCGGTTGGATCCACCAAATAATCTATACTAACGTAAATAGATAATTTCTTATTCAAATCTATTTTGAAATCTTCCAACACAGTACCATTTCTTAAGAATAGTTGATTATAACTACATCTCTGTTATACTACTCTGTCATAATGAAATACGTAACTTACAACTAATCATCCATATTATTATAGCATCCAACATTGATTTATTACTAAGTAGTAATTAATATTATGCTTATTTTCTTTATCGTAGCAGTAGAATGCTGTGGATTAGGTTAAACTGCTGTCACTTGTCTAAATGACTCCGCACCACATGAATAATATTTTGACGTTAAATGGTTAGCGAGTGGTGGGTAGGTAACCCTAAGGGATCTAGGTTTCGTGTTGGTAGGCAGTCATCTGCAAGATGCTAGCCAGGGCCTAGAAAATTTACTGATTTCGTGTCAGACTATGAGACTGAGTGACTGAAGTTAGAGTCATATGGTGGGGAGTGGGAATCAATTAACTTACTGATGAATACTAGCTAGCATAAAACCTATATCAAGCTGGGGTTTACGCTAACTACCTCAAACCACATAAAATTATTATGCCGCATGATTTTGATTCAGTTTTTTTCCAGCTAAAGTAAGAATACATTTACACGTTAAAAGTTGCTTAGGTAAACACAATAGTCCTCCTTCATATAAAACAACAACTGGAAATAAATAACTGGTCTACAATCAGATATCATGAATATATAGTTCAGTTCTCGATGTTGCAGGCAGGAGAAAGATACAGACAAACATTATGAAAATGAAACCTATTCTTTTGTGACACTTCTTTTTAGCATAAATCCTTTCCTGTCTATGAATCAAGCATTCAGTCCATGTTTATCCATACAAGTTGGTACTTGTGAATATATAAATTAGGGTACACAAATATATTCAGCATCCACAATTATAGATCAGCAGAAGACTTTTTAATAGCAAGAGGTTTAACATGTTTTCCCCAAAATGTTTGCTCATTACCGTGAGGCATAATGTGACATTTATATAATGTAGTAAAATTATTTAACTTGTGAGTAACTATTGTTTTATTATACAATTTTGACTGATTGGTTAAAATCTCGCGTTTCTTCATGCAGTTGGAAGTTGTCAGACTTGTGTTTCGTGTTAATTTGAGGTCTTTAGCAAGGAATACTTGAAATGTTAGGAGACTAAGCGCTCTTATTGGATTCAAGCCCACTCACTTCTACAGTTTAAGAGGTTACCACAGAACTATATGACCTATAGCTGATTACCTGTAGAACTGAGACCAATCAATGAGTAGTGACGAATATCATATTTATCAAGTTCTTCAGTAGAAGTCAATATTTCATGGATTAACTAAAACCATCTGTAATCTAAACATAATGCCCGCTGTGCTGAGTCTTTGAGACTAACGATTGTTTTCTAATTTGATCAATAGAATTTGGTCCTTTTTAAGAGCTGGTTAAATATGATGTCGGTCAATGGCTACCTGTTCACCGGTCTAACGTTTAACCTATTTTGGCATATCCTGAAGGTTCAGAGATAGATTTACTGATGGGGTTGAGGATAGACATAAATGCATTGTCTTATACTAGTACGAACCAGGTGTCCGGTGCTTCCTGGTTTCCTTGTTTGATAGGTTCAAGTCAGCTAATTATATTAAATGTAAATAACGATTTGCCTAAATCATGTGCCATGGTGTCGACTTATCACATTACTTCACTACTTAGATTTAATTATTGTGCATCGATTCAATGGAATTGATATCTTAAATGCTCTCTTGACCGTTTGTAGGTAACTTTAAAACACAGTAATCTAGATTAAATCCATACGTCTATCATGCCACTACAAGATTTGGTTATTCCAAAGTAATCATTTATCTAACAAAGTTAACTTAGCACTATTTTGCTTCAATCACTATCGAAATCATCTGTTTAACCTGATTTGTTTTAAGAATCCCTTGATCTTCTTTTCGTATCACCGATGATCTTAGATTTGATAAACTGGAGGTAGTCTACTACGGTCTGTTCTTTATTACCCTTTGAACATACACACACAACTACAATCACTATAAGCTTACTAGTGATTATTTTATCGAGGTAATTCTTAGAGTTCTAGTAAGAAGACGTGACCGGTGAAGTTCAACCGTACCAGGTGTGAGGCAGATACTTACCGATTGCAATGGATGAGGTTGAGAAAAACGTATCACAAATTGACCGAATTAGAAATAATGACCTTTGGGAACGAACTCATTGGTCTGAAGTGGAGGCGTTCGCTTGAAAGCATTTATTTGAAAAGTCATTAAATGCCAATTAATTAATTAAAAATTCCGTATCTTATATAGCATTTTATGTTTACTATTGATATTTACTAAGCTGTCGAGTCCAGGTCTTAAATACATATCTTCTTTTATTATCTTGAATTGTAGATGAGTGGCAAATTGTATGCAATACATTGTAATTATTGTTATTTTTATATGTTGAAGCATTCCTAATTGTGTAGTACGTGCTATTTACAATTCTACTATCACTTAGTATTAATATGATTATTTGTGGTTCGTATCACCACTGACTGACATTCACTTCTATAATATTCAACTCAGTAATGATGATAGACCACAAAGTCACTATAATTGTAAGCTTTCAAGTAGAGCATTCCCCAGTAGAGTTGCTAATGCATGCTGTTTTGGAGGCCGGCACTGGTTCTTTGTGTTTTTCAGTGATTGACGAACTGAGGTCAATTCATGGTATAATCCAAAACTATGGAAATTATTTATACAATTTTTTAAATCTAGTAATCTTATTTTTGTTTAAATCGACAGATATGAGTAATAAACATGTTACTAATTCCATCTTTTTGTGTTTCTTTGATTTGTTTGACTCAATGTATTGTAGGGAAAAGTGGAAGATTAGAGAACATATTCCGTCGAGAATTGTAGGCAGATATGAAAAGAATGAACAGCACTTGGGAAGAATTGGAAATAAAAGTCCGGGACACATTTGGTTGGAGAATGCTGGTAGGCAACTTATGCTCCACTTGAGGTAACAGACATTGATTGATTGTATTTGTAATATATGGATCGCCGTATTATCGTCAACACTGGAATGTAGATACATTCAGCTTACCAATCCCAAATTAGACGAAGCATGTGTCCTGTAACTCACTGCTAGATTTAATCCAAATACATAAAGCGTTTCTGTAACTTATTCCTCTCCATGTACTGGAAATTATTTTTAAATCTATATTGTGCATCCTGGTAGGTTCTCTATCGTTTTCTTTCCTTTCCGAGCATTACGCTTTACTACTTATTAATATTCAATAGTTTATATGGCTATCAATAATCTTAGGATAGTCAATGTGGTGTGTTTCGCAACTGTAATGTGTTGATAATCCTAGATGTTTTGCATGTTCAACTAATACCCGAATCCACTTTCATATACCTAAACTTATTTACCCCCCCCACTTTTATTATTTTATCTTCATTATATGTATTATTTGTTGGAACATAATGCTGAATAGCTATTAATTCCTTTCTGTCTTACTGCTAGTACCTGATTGAAAAAAATCAGAGCTCACTTTTGACATACCATGTGAGTTTCAATTTAATTCTTATGCATTTATTAGACATTTGTAGCGTAGAAACTTAAATATTTAACTATTTGTCGTTTATTGCTCATTTTTTAATTTATACTACTATATTCTAGACAAATCTCGTCTTTTGATCCCGACAATTTGTGCCAAACTCGATCGTTGTATTGAAACTGTAGGATTCTATAAACAAACCGAATGTTATAATTAGGATGTATATCCAGCTGACGAGTCCTAAATAGGACGAAAATCGCTTCCTGAATTTCTCTTGCTAGTCACAATCCAACCTAAACGAATCTAATCTTAGTAGGAATATTTACTAGCGATCATGGTTGACCGTAATATTTTCAGAACAAACAAGATCATATAACCTAGTATTGAAAATAATGATCAGTTTTGTAGTATATATCACGGAATATATCTGTTGAAAGACAAAAAGCACTGTAGTGCTGTTTCTTTCTGGAATCGGTATTCTGAAATGTTCGCACACACAACTTTACCGTAGACTGAATTCGAGACCTGCAATCCTCATCACTAATGATTAACGTATAGACTATTGAGATAGCGTTCAGTGATTTACATGTTAGACTTTAGTCAGTTAGTAATTATTTTTTTTAAGAATTCTAACAAATCATCTAATTTTCTGTTGTAGCTGTAAATTATTTTCTTTTCTTTCTAATTTATTCATACTCCCCCTATTAATATACTTTTAATTGAGAAATAAAATATTCATATATAAAGTTATGATGAAATTATTAAGGCTATTAGAAGCATGCGTCAGTCATAAGCCAGAATGATCACTTCAGCTAGCTTCACATACACCAAAAGAAAAGAACAACATAATGATAAACCTAATATAGTCTGAAACAAGCTACTTTACTTGTGAGGAGTACTACACTGAACAAAGTGACAGACATCTTCATGTTTATCGATAAAAACATCAACTAAATGTCAACCATCACGACTTATCTTCTCGTATAACGGTTTTTCTAGACAATTATGTATGCACTTTCAATTGGTAAAACGTTAAGATTTAGGACAGCAGAAATACATTGAAGATCAGAAACGTTTTTTAAAGTTTGGTACTCAAGCCATCCAATAAATACATTCATTTTGATCTCGTTTATCAACTAATTAGTGAAATCATGAACAACTATACAGCCAAGAGATAAGTATTCGGAATAAACAATAGCACAACTGGCTGTTAGTCACTTTAGAGAAATTACTCTGTTAGAAGTCTCTACTGATGATATTGTTTGAAAAGACAATTATAGTATCATGACGAAACCACTCAACTTAAAAGAGTACAACTTCATCAAGTCACTTTCTTGAGATGTAAATCTTCTCCACTATCCCAAGATAATTGAAGTACTGTTTAGGTGAAATAAAACAATGTAGAACAATAACCATATATTTATGCTATTAACACAAAAGCGAAATGAAATACACTGTCTTTCTTTAATGGAAGAAAATTGATTTGATTCATATTTGTCTGTATGTGTATATGCGTGCATCTGTGCAATTATTCATAGACGCGAATAAATTAAAACGAAATTGTGAAGACAAAATGAAACAACTAACACATAAAAAAAGAAAAAAAATCATAAGCTAACTGTGTATAAATAAAATCCATTATCTAATAATTGTCTAATTAAGTAGTATTAGCAATAGTAGTAGTTAGTGATGTTAAATTTTCTATGTATAAAGTGAATAATTTTTATTTATGGTTTATTTTATTCCATTGTTAAGTTAATATATTTGTTTCTTTTACATAATGAAAATTATAAAAGATTTAATAAGCACTAAGGGGAAGGGTTAAAGGAGGGAGAGGTGGAAATGTATTGGAATACGTCTTCGTTTATTATAGAAAAAAATGATTGTAAAATTTAAAAAAGGTGTAAAATATCCTTTGGTTGACTGTTACTTATCAATGACCCCTTGTATAATCAGGTGATACTGTTCTTGATGAAGTTTCTTGATATTCTTCCCAAATTTGTGTTTCACTTGTCCATGAATGCTCATCAGATTCATGTCTTATTTGTACATTCGATGGAATTACTTTATAATCGCTATATAATTGTTGTCTTGTATCAACCCTAGTACATGATGCACTTTTGTTACCGGCTATTATATTAATTGGCCTATATAGGTTAGATGAACTCATGTCTCTAGTTGTATAAATATCTTCTGATCTAGTTCTCGGTATATTGAATTCATGATGAAGACGATTATGTCGATGGTGATAATCTTCAATATTATCTTGTTCATAATTTAAAGATACTTGAGATGGAGCTAAAAGATTAACTTGTGTGGATAATAGAAGAGAGCCTGGTTCTTTATTTGGTGTGCCTGATGTTGTTATGTAACGCTGTGGTTCTAATTCTTCTGTAAATCTTAGCCACCCAGCTTGTTTTGCAGTTAGGAATGTACACCATTTGGTTGGAATAAAATCTTCTGGTGATAATTGTCCTGCAGAACTCATACTAAGTAACATTGGTCTAGCTTGCCAATCAGCTGCAACTTCACCAGTTTCCCAATTTAGTAATCCTAAACGTACAGCTTCTATCGGACCTAGCCAAGGAGATGGTTCACCGCCGGGACAAACATGTGTAAGCTGATATACTTTACAACTAACTGGTTCATCTAGTTCATCTTCCATAGATTCTGTTGTAGGAGTTGATGGTTCTAATTGTATTATTTGTCGACCAGCACCTTCTTCTATAGTAATCCATGAATTTGTTAGACTATCCAAAAGACGTATTTCATCTTCAGTTGTTTCAAGGATACCATTTTCTATTGCTGAGTTAGGAGATAAAACTTCACCTGTAGCTGTATCAATAACACTTGTTAAATAAGCTTTACACCAGCTAAAGTATACACGTTCGATTAGTAACAATACGGGAGTATTTGTAATAATATTCCTATCATAATGACTGGATGAACTAGTCAATCGTATACGTCCTTGCTGATAAGCTGTTTCTAGTGGAATTGCGACTCCCGTCATTGGATCCACATATTCATTAACTTCACCAAGTCGAATCCATCCTCTTCGTATCGCCATTGCAACTGGAGCAAATAATCCTGTTCTTGGACTAGCTACCTCACGGATATTATTCCAATGTATACATGATGTTGAGTGTTGGGATTCGAATAATTCATACTGTAATGTTCTTTGACGTAGTTGGACTAAAATTTTCGACCTTCATAACAAAATAATAAAGCATTTGAAAATTAGTATGGTCAAATAAAACATTTTTGTCGATTATTCCCCTTTTTATTAAGTATATTGTTACAGAGTTTATTTCCTGAAGTTCGATTGGGAATTAAATTTAAAATCATGTCAACAGTCATACTTTATTATTCCACTAGTATTCATAATTCTGGAAACGGTTGAGCAAGAAATTGACTTGCAATGATTAATTACTGAATAACTACCAATATCATGTTTGTTTGGTGCTTAGTACTGATTAAATAGTATGATCAATTTGTAATGTGATAATTAGTCTAAGCTTGTGCACTGTGTTTTAATGTTATTTGGTTAGAAGGAATTATCAGGATACTCTAAGTGATTTAAGTTTCGTTTTAGTCTGTACTTCCCAATAAAGTATTCCTTCAGTTATGAGGGAACTAATTTGAGTATGAATTTCATTGAAAGCATCGATTTCATCAAGATTGATGGGTGTCATTTAGTCTGCAACCAAGATCTAAGGTTTCCTAACAACCGCCTCCAACTATCTGGCATTAAAAATTCTAAACATTTTAAGCAATTCTTAGATATTTTGTGAATAAACAAACATATATAAACCTACATTTCGTCGCCGTAGTTACATATATAAATATTTGAATGTCGAATGGTGTTGACATGAAACCAATATGGTTTACAACTTATTTAGATAGCCTAAGTCACCAAACTCAACTACTCATTACTTCGTCGAGATTGGAATTGAAACAGAAAAACATCATCTATAGTCTACGAAGTTAGTTAAGACAAAAATGAACCTCTTAAGACCCAAGAGAAATTGAACATAAAACTTTCAAGTGAGTGGATAACTGTCAAACCACCTAGTCGCCAATAATTTGTATATATAACAAGTAAGGAGAGGCATGAAGTTCATGGATGGAGTCTCTAGTTGAGTTATAGGTAAGGACAGCTGCACAGTTTTATACTAAAATGATAACTTGTTTTCATGGGATGTTTAATTCAGATAAGTGAGTGGTGTAAATTACACAATTCAACCGCTTCCACGAATTTATATATTAAAAAATTGTTACTGTTAAAATGATTAATATTGAGATTGTGAGACTGACAATCAGAACCAATGCAAGTAACGCGATACGTGTATAATAATAATGTAGCATGAAATCAGACCAATTATTTAGTCTAGGATTAAGTAGTTATGATAAAATTGGGTTAATGCTGACTAAATTCTTCATGTGGTAATAAAATTGTTACTCATAACAATAAAAAGATGTGTGAACCCAAATTTTGGAAATAGAAAAGGGAAATCTGTATATGCGTTAATCAACGATGGTCTAACATATCTGGCCTATGTGTGGTGATTAGTTAATGAAGCGTAGGCAGATAGGTGACGAATCCCAACTGAGCGGATAGATAACTGTTACTTATGTATTTACCTTTTCATTTGATATGCATGATTCATCGCTCGTTATTGCTGTGATATACATTGTGCTTAACCTATCTGTTTCATGATTGTTCTATCGGATTATCATGTCTGTATAGCAGATTAAAGCACGGCTGGGAGTAGCAGTAGATATTGCGTTGCGGGTGAATCAGAATTTATAGTATCGGTCGGCCAACCAGATATAACAAGATCATCCGTAAATAAATGGATATTGAGTTTGGACACTATACTGCCCGAGGTTAGTGAAGAAGTTTAACATATTTGTTAATGTTTATGCCTTATGCTTTATTGTTTGTAGAACTCTGAGTCTTTCTTTTGTCATATCTGAACTTCAGTCCTGACTTTCCACTAGTACTTCAGGAGTTAGTTACTAGCGAGCTGATTGTTGTAACTGAATCGAGGTGGTTTTATTGTGATAGGCATTAGATTTAGTTATTTGTATTTGTCATATTTTCTTAAATCTTATCTCCGATCTCTATTCCTTTCCATTAATACTAACTTTGTTACTACCTCCCCTACTCTGGGATTTGATCCGACAATTTAATCTCTATCTGGTAATTCGGGTATGGCAACTTGAACTGATGTACACATGTACCAAGTTCTACGTTGTACATGACTGACTAACTATTTGTATTTGTCGAAGATTGATATTGATTGTGTATCGTAGTATATAGCTCCTAAGCAGAGCGCATCCTCAATTCCGCCAGGGAATCGAACCCAGGGCCTTACCCCTCTCCTCTACTTACTCAATTCAATTACAGTAATAAGCTCACTATTGACTAACGTCGGAATGTTCCTGAAGTTCTAGTGGATAGTCGTGATTGGTAAAGTTCAGACTTGTCGGGAGTGAGACAGTTATCACCGATGATAACTGTCATCCTGACAGATTTTCACAGGTTATTACCAATAAAATCTAATACTGAAAACTGCTGATTTATTTTTTAAGTATAGCTTACTTAAGTTAAATATATTTACCTTAAGATTAAATAATCCTTTGGGATTATTAATTTGAAGATATAAAACTGTAGAGGCCGATGAGAATTTTTATTGAATTAGAACATTCTTGTTTCATCTGTTCGTGTTTTATAATGTAAATTTTCAAACAGTTGGAATGAATTTATCGTTAATTGAGTTAATGAACATAATCCTAACTCTCATACTATTGACACTATATTGCCATTACTTTTTATCTAATCATACATGTTAGTTTAATCACTTTTTAGTTAAAAACAGTTGGTGTCAATTAACAGTTATTATCTGTTAGGAGAACTTTTTATTGAAAAAAAATGTATGCATATATAAAAGTTTGTGGAAAACTGTCGGCTATGAAACAAGATGATCGAAATCAGATGTAAATTACTAGATTCAGTTGATCCAGATACTAAGTTACAGCAAGCTATTTACACTTAGATATGCATAAATAAACATTTCAGATGAAAAATGTGGTGGATTGACTGCAGTTAGGAATGAAAACCATTAGATGACCTCATAGTGGTCTAGGAGCTAAGGATTCACCATATGACCTAGGTGTGTCAAGTTTACTTTATAATATGGTCATGAGTGTACACTACTGAAAGTCTTATACTAGAACCAAACGGCTGTCTTGTATTTCATAGTTTTTAATAATTTTCTAGGGTAGTTTCTTGATGTGAAACTTAGAATTCAACATTCACCGCGACACCTATAAAGGTTAATTTTTCTAATCCAGCTTGACGACCATAATTTAACAACCAGATTTGTGATATATCTACTTCTAGAGTGAACATATGCGTTCATATTGGAATTTGGTCAGTATGAATGCAATCCTGTTGAAGTTTATTTACACCCTAATCATCTTATTCGTAACGTCTTGAACTATAATATTACAGTGATCGTCAATTTCCTCAAGGTTTTAAATGGAAAGCCAAAAAGCATAAATCCTTACTTCATGACTTCTCTCTGACTTCCTCAAACCATCCTAAGTAAATACTACTGCTAAGACTTTATTGATAGAAATTACTTCCATGTTACTATTACTTGCGTTTCATCCAAGTGAACGCTATTCAGAACAGCATTTTATACAGCAATTTATTAAAAAATTGGCATAGGGACTTACATGTGATGAGTTTCCTCAGTTAGCATTCCAACTTTATCCACGACATCAGATTGGAAGGGTTCTTCAGATTCATGAAAAGAAATAGTCTCTGTTTGCCACTCCTTCTGGAACTTTCTCTCCAAATTTGATTCCATAGGAATTACCTGTGTGCCATTACTGATAAGCACCTTTTCAGTAGAATCAGTAGATAATCTGGAGTAAGTATCAACCTGGTAAGATTTATATTTTGACACGGATATATCTTCAATTTTATGTCCATCAGAGCCAAAAGATCTAATACCTGCTTTTATTACTTCACACAGATCTTCATCAGCCCATTCTAAGTCACCTGAAGAGATAATACTGGCCAAGCGAATGAGTGAAGTCTGAACACCTGCTGTAGCCAAACGTTTGTGACTTTCTTCATGCACGTCAAATGAAGTATGGCCTTCATTTGGTTTTATAAGGTATTGTTGGTCGTAGAGAGTGTCTGTTTGTACACCCAATTCACAAACAATCGAGTCCTCTTCCTCAGCAAATTCCTCAGTAATTTTTACCTGGCTATATACTTTCTTGCTTTTCTTCTCCGTTATCTCTAGGAAACGTTCTTCAATTATGTCAATAGGTTCATTAAATTGTTCCATTCGAGAATCCATATACGAATCTCGTTCAACCTGAGTCCATGCCTCTGCGATCTGATCTTTTATTAGTCTTTTTTGATAGCTTTCAAAAATATCTTCTTTCAGTTTTTCGTATCTTTCAGTCTTCAGAGAAATTCCGTAATGTTCCGTCTGAGAAGCTATTGGTATATGTGTAGGACAGAACTGACACTGAACTTCACATACCTGTCCCAGTCTTGATCGTATCAAATATTCTTCATACGTATAGCTTGATCCACTAAATGGTGATTCTGATCTTGACATTTCGGATTCAGACGGTGAATTGTGTGAAGATGAATCAAACACAATTTGAATACCTACATCTGCTGCTGTGACAGGCTCTTCCATGGCCATAGAAGCCTGTTCACGTACTGATCCATAATCTCGGCGGTTTTGATAATGTTCGTAGATAGAATGTGTCGGGGGACATTTTTCCCAAACTTCAGTCACACTACCTTCATGAAGCAAACGCTTGATGTATTGGGAATATGATGTATCTATTAAACTCTGCTCATCATATTCATGTCCACTCGATTCTTCTAGTGTTAAGTTCTCGTTTCTTTTATGGTGTTCAATGTAATCTGTAGCTGTTTCTTTCATGTAAAGTTCTCTTGACTGTCCCCTATAAACTGAGCTAGTCAGGTTGACCTGAATTTCTGCATCAGTCACAAGTGTACTAATGGATGGTGCAGAGTAGTAGTAACGTTCAATTAATCGTTCCTATAGTGATGACTCGACGTAAGGTGTTGGGGTCACATGTGTCACCAGTTCACTGGTTGTCTGACAGAGAGTTGAGAACTTGCTAGTCTGCATGGCAACATTGGACGTTTTGACGGCGACGGGAACCGGTTCAATTTGAGGCTGAACGGTCTGACAAGCTGTCTGTTCGGTCTTCACGTAGCGATGTCCACAACTGGTACACAGACTTGTCTCTACCGGTTTCGATTCTAACTTGTGTGTGGTCAGACTGACGACGGGTGTACTCACTCTATCCACTTGCACTTCAGCATTCACACTGGCTCTCTTCACGAAAGCTGCAGCCGAATCCAGCACACTTTCGGGCGGCTTCATCTGCACGTCGGTCGCACTGTCCACAACACACACACTCTCCTTCATCGTCTGCACACAGGCCTCCAGTGTTTGGACGGGTTTCGGTGGCTCGTGAACTGGAACAACTGGTGCATGCATCTCACTCCATGAATCCACCATGCATAATTGGACAGGTTTGGCTTGTAACGTCGCGTCGGTGCGTTTCAACGACAAATGGGCGGCACCGTCGAGCAGAGCTTTGTGTGTGTCGGTCTGTGCACCCATGTCGGACGAGGGGACTGGCACTGTGTCGATTTGTTGGTCGACAGTGGAGCGTTTCACGAACTGTGTAGCTTCCACTAGTGGTGTTTTGCGAACTGGCTCAGGTGTGGGTAACTGCAATGAGACGATCTCGGTGACGAGAGGGGCTTTGACGTGAACGATGGGTGTCTGAATAATCTCGTGCTGACTGGATTCCGTGACGTGTGTAGTGATGGCAGTCGCCTGTGTGGCGGTCTCAGTCAGCTGGCGTGGTGGTGGCTGTTTGACAGGTGCCTCTGCGTAGGAGGCGCTCATTGAGATCATGTGATCAGGTTTCACAGTCTTGAACTCTTTCTGCTCTAGACTAGTCACAACTGGTCGTTCTGTTTGAGTCACTTGTACTTCTCGCTCTACTACTCCGACTGCTTCGGTCAATGTGTGGCTGCTGGTCTGTTCCACCTGGTAACTGGAGCTCATTACACGTGTGGCCACTCGCATTCCGAACTGCATTCCCACGTCACGTGTGACTGGCTTCTCAATCTTCGTGGACATGGACAGTGATGACTCGACGTAAGGTGTTGGGGTCACATGTGTCACCAGTTCACTGGTTGTCTGACAGAGAGTTGAGAACTTGCTAGTCTGCATGGCAACATTGGACGTTTTGACGGCGACGGGAACCGGTTCAATTTGAGGCTGAACGGTCTGACAAGCTGTCTGTTCGGTCTTCACGTAGCGATGTCCACAACTGGTACACAGACTTGTCTCTACCGGTTTCGATTCTAACTTGTGTGTGGTCAGACTGACGACGGGTGTACTCACTCTATCCACTTGCACTTCAGCATTCACACTGGCTCTCTTCACGAAAGCTGCAGCCGAATCCAGCACACTTTCGGGCGGCTTCATCTGCACGTCGGTCGCACTGTCCACAACACACACACTCTCCTTCATCGTCTGCACACAGGCCTCCAGTGTTTGGACGGGTTTCGGTGGCTCGTGAACTGGAACAACTGGTGCATGCATCTCACTCCATGAATCCACCATGCATAATTGGACAGGTTTGGCTTGTAACGTCGCGTCGGTGCGTTTCAACGACAAATGGGCGGCACCGTCGAGCAGAGCTTTGTGTGTGTCGGTCTGTGCACCCATGTCGGACGAGGGGACTGGCACTGTGTCGATTTGTTGGTCGACAGTGGAGCGTTTCACGAACTGTGTAGCTTCCACTAGTGGTGTTTTGCGAACTGGCTCAGGTGTGGGTAACTGCAATGAGACGATCTCGGTGACGAGAGGGGCTTTGACGTGAACGATGGGTGTCTGAATAATCTCGTGCTGACTGGATTCCGTGACGTGTGTAGTGATGGCAGTCGCCTGT
The DNA here is from genome assembly GCA_034768735.1 of Schistosoma mekongi. Taxonomy (NCBI): domain Eukaryota; kingdom Metazoa; phylum Platyhelminthes; class Trematoda; order Strigeidida; family Schistosomatidae; genus Schistosoma; species Schistosoma mekongi. The sequence continues at coordinate 16,046,716 of CM068309.1, read as the reverse complement.
GTGGCGGTCTCAGTCAGCTGGCGTGGTGGTGGCTGTTTGACAGGTGCCTCTGCGTAGGAGGCGCTCA